>MU865310.1:0-300230 GCA_033297215.1 Podospora fimiseda | reverse complement strand
TTTGGTCTTAGCTTTGGACATGTAAAGTAAGATTGTAATGATTGCCCTTTCGGATTACCCGCCGGGCGTTAATAAATATCTATCTATCTATCTATTATGCCTGGGGCGTAACACTATCAATATTCCCTATTTCCCTTCTCCCTCCCTCCTATCTTTTTTTTTTTTCATCCTCATCCCATCCATCATCTCTGTGACGGCCGGGACGACTGGCACTGCAATTACCTATTGACCAACTTCCCAAAAGGAACGTCGAATTGTAAAGTCAGCACTTCACAATTCAATTGCAGTATATATATGGTTTCTACGGTGACCAGCCGTCACAATCTCTTCCACACTCTCTCCTCTACCCAATTCTTCTATACAACTATACTTAATCAGACCTCTTCCTATCCTCCCAGTCCCACTCAGCTCAACCCGTGATCCCACATACTCCCCCGTCATCACAAGATGCCTTCTTCTACCCCATCGAACCAGCAGCTTCATGCTCCCCAAAGCTCACGCGTTGCATCCCAGATCAAATCTGCATCACGCATGAGGGTTAGCTTCCCTTCCACTCCGTCTCGGGAACCCTTCCTCCCGCGATGTTCAGCTGCGAGCCTACCGCTCCCTTGTAAACCGCACCCCCTCAATCACCTTGGACCGGTTCGCCCAGGCAACAGCAACAATAATCTGCCCCCCTTCCAACAGCGTCGCGCAATACAAATGCAAAGAATGCGTCTCTGTTATCAGTTTCTCACGAGACCCCTCCTCATGTTCATCGGGCTCCCATCCGGGTTCTAAATCGCCGATGTGACCTTTGTCATCCATCATTACCACAGGTCCCCCATCGGAGGAGAGCATCGCGATCTGGATGCGGCTACCAACCTTCCTGCACCTGAAAGCATCTGTTCCTATTCCCCTTCTGTGCCTTTCGTGTGTCTCTTTCAAGACCGGGACAAAACTCTCAGTCCATGTGGTCTCACCCATCGAATTGACCTCCCCGTGGGTACCCAGCTCGAACAGGGCCGCAGATGCGCTATTGTTAATAGGTACTCGCAATTGTAATGGAGTATCAGCATAATGTGAGTTCCTAATATGTGAAATAATATGGGTCGGTAATCTGTACGAGACCTGCCACGGAACTTTGTGCCCTGGGGAAAAGTCCGAGCCTGTTGTTTACGAGTGCTAACATATCTACTGAAGGGCGGAGAGGATTACCCGGATAATACCTTACGAGAGAAACATGTTGAAGTTCGTGAACTGGGTTTGGGCATGGTTGAAACTGAATGGGATTGATTTGAAGTCGTGTTTGAATTTGGAGGTTCGCCCACATGTAGTCAAAACTCACACGAACTCCTTTCTTGGAGAATGGAGGTTCGGACCTCTTTTCGGATACTGCAATAGGTAGAACTTTATAGACTCAAATAATAACCCCCTGTATGAAATATAAGTATACAGTATACGTGATACATGTGTGTTGAGAACATTTGCCCTCACACTATCCGTTTATTGAATTGAAACTGGCCAGTTATATCCATACCTGCAAACTACATGGACACAATAAAAGGCTACAACACCCCCATGGAACGTCTGTTATCGCGATACTTATGCCTCTGATTATAAACATGCCTTTTTCAAATAGAAAACACCTGTTTATTTCAAAATATGCCTGATTTATAAGTAAAGGGCATTTTCAATAAATGACAGGACTTTTTATAAATTAATAGCCATTTCCTAAATGAGAAAGGCCTTGTTAAAAAAGAAATAGGCATTTTCGATTTCAAAAAGGCGTGTTTATATTCATGTTTTGGGCTAACAAACATTCAAGGGGGAGCATTGGATGCAAACGGTAGGTTCCTGTAACACATACCACACTAACACTCTACCCTCTCAGTTTTATGTTACCAACGAACAACTACCCAACAGGGAGTCCACACAAGACCTGCAAACTACCGACAACATCTTATCCGTGGAACTATACAAGTAAAACTGTTCGTGCACAGGTTCACCTCGGGTAACAAACCTAGTAATATACCTACTACAGGTTATAAGAGGGTAGGTTTCAGTAGACCTCAACCCTCTAAATGTCATAGTATACCCCGAAGCATTTCAACTCCATGTATGGGAGAGATACAGGTAAAACGATGGTTGTTGACCATTTTAAATCAACGTTGGAGTGTGAAAAGACACGGGCTAATCATGTTTTCGCATACAATTAAGCCATACTTCATTATATCAGTTCTTTTTCTGCACAACAACCAGATAAAAGGGACTAATTTATAATTCATACCCACCAATAAATAAGCCTACTAAATGAAATTATTTCTTTTCCCCCTTTTAGTGTTCAAGCGTGGAGTCCGTGTTCAGTTGACTACACGAGCCAGTTAGGCTGCTGAAACTGACAACTTGCACAACTTTCGCAACTTCAACAACAACAAAGACAACCGAAAGACAGTGGGATTGATCCCTTTAACCATGCCCTCTATTCGTGCCCTCATTACATCCTTTTGAACAAAAGAGAAGATGATTAGGAATTATAGTCTTGTTCCAGTCCCAAGCCACGCGGGTATATCGGAAAATGAAACCCGCCATCAAACCCGTAAAACCCGAGAAAGAGAAACCCTCTAACCTTTGCCAGCCAGCAACTAAAGAAAACAACCAAAAAATAAACCATGACGCGTAGCGGAGAGACAGTTTTGAGTGTACATATACAAAGCACTGCAGAACGATCTACCGTTTTGGAGAAGAAAACAACATGCCCATGTCTAATTTGGAAACCCAATGATGACGCACCAGACTGCCAGCGGTATTCTACATTATACAAAAAAGTTTAGAGGAGCATCTTGCTGGGATCCTCAATGTACTCCTTGACCTTGACGAGGAAAGAAACAGCCTCTCTGCCGTCAAGAAGACGATGGTCGTAGGTAAGAGCGAGGTACATCATGGGTCTGATCTCAACCTTGCCGTTGACAGCGACGGGGCGCTCCTTGATGGCGTGGAGGCCAAGGACGGCGGTCTGGGGAAGGTTGATGATGGGAGTGCCCATGAGAGAGCCGAAAACGCCGCCATTGCTGATGGTGAAGGTGCCGCCAGCCATATCCTCGATGGTGAGCTTATTGTCACGAGCCTGGAGTACATTGTTAGATTACCTGTTATAATCTGGGAGTCTCCAAAGCACATACCTTCTTGCCCATATCAGCGATGGCCTTCTCAATGCCAACCATGTCAAGGGATTCGACGTTGCGGACTACGGGAGTAACGAGACCCTTCTCGGTAGCAACAGCAACGCTGATATCGACGTAATCTCTGTAGACGATAGTGTCACCGCCGTTGGGGCCATCGATCGAAGCGTTAACAGCAGGAATATCGCGCATAGCCAAAACGCAGGCGCGGGAGAAGGCGCTCATGAAGCCGAGCTTGACGCCAGTCTTCTTGAGAATCTCATCCTTGTACTTGCTGCGGAACGCCATGAGGGCGGACATGTCGACCTCGTTGAAGGTGGTAAGGGAGGCGGCGGTGTTCTGGGACTGCTTCAGGCGTTCGGCGATGCGAAGACGCATGCGGTTCATCTTGACCTGTGGAAAAAGTCAGCGCATTGCGTACGTAGGACAGACACATGGCTAGCAAGTCCTTACCCTGCGCTCTTCCCTGTTGCCGAGGGTAGCGGGCTTCTCAGCAGCAGCGGGAGCAGGCTTGCTCTCCTGCTTGGGGGGAGCGGGAGTCTCCTTCTTGGGAGAAGCAGGAGCAGCAGGCTTGCTCTCATCAGCCTTGGGGGCAACAGGAGCCTCAGGCTCAGGCTTCTTCTCCGCGGGTGCAGACTCCTCCTTGGGCTCAGAAGCCGGCTTCTCGCCGCCGAGTTCGATGCGCACAAGGTCCTGACCGACAGTGACGGTATCCTCCTCATTGGCGAGGAACTCCTTGATCACACCGGCCTCAGGAGCATTTACGGCGACATCGATCTGTCAACGAAAAGGGTGTTAGATCAAAAAATATCTCTCGTCTTGTATGCCCAATCTCCTCCTAGCAACGCATACCTTGTCCGTCTCAATGGTCGCAATCTCCTCGTCCGCCTCAACGTAGTCACCAATCTGCTTGCTCCATTGCTTCAGAGTACCCTCGCTGATCGATTCGGCCATCTGGGGCACCTTGACGATGGTATCCGCATAGGTGCGGACATGTTGGAATTGGAGGGGTAATTTCCTCAAGGCGGCACTGGAGTTGAGAGTAGCGAGTTTCGGGGCGGTGCGAGCCGCAAGGCGAAGTCCTCTGTACATTTTGAAAGATTGTTATGGAAGCTGAAAGGTGTTGAGTGTTCGGTGAGGGAATATTCGTGGTTCAAGCGGAACGAGTCGGCAAGATCTGCAGGAAAGAGCGGAAGGGCGTTCGAGTCAACGGCTTTCGGCTGGCAGGGTGAAAAAAAAACACACACAAGGTCCCCAAGATTAGACTATGAAGCAAGAACAACAACCAGATTTGACCTGGAAAAAAAAAGACAGATCAATTCGAGGTGTATGAGGTTGATGATGCAGATGATGCAAAAGTTTGGATCCCAACGACTTAAAATGCGCCGCTCTGACAAGTTGCCTCAGATCCAGAATAAGAAAAAAATAGGTACAGAACCTCCGGTTGGCAGAATCGCTATCCTTGCAAGGAGGTGCCCTCTGGAATACCTGGAAGGCGGCGCTGCCGAGCACCATCGTCACCTCCACAATTTGTCTGGTGACCTCAGTCTGCAGCACTTTAACACGGCAGCCAAGTGTACTGCCAAGCGGGAAGCCGGGGACAGACCGGGTACCTTTTGGGGCTCGGCAGTATGGAACGGAAATTCAGTACTTGCTGGTTCGCGGACAGCTCGTGTACTGAATTGCCCGCACTGTACCCCACATTGCCATCATTGATCCGTTCCGACCTGCCAGGATTTCAAAGTTTCAGGGGTGGCTAGCACGACCACTGGCGACCAAGGCTGAAGAAAGAGTGTGTGGCGCCAAAAAAGTGCGGCCTTAGGCACCAACCTAATCAACAAGCAAGCTGGGTTGGGGCGGGAGCTTCCTCCAATCCGCTTTATCCAATTGAGCTCAAACCCCGACATAGCATCATATTCACGTCGCGACCTCCGCCCTGACCTCCCCGCCATTGGAACAGGGCATCAAGTCTCAGCACGGCGACAGAAGCGCTGGGAGACACGGGGGACACCAACCACACCGCCAATAGTCAACAGCCAATAAAGCTACCCACCATGTCCACGAGGCAAGCGGCACTGTCAGTAATAGATCATAGTTTCCCTGCTCCCCACATCCAATAATCGGTACACTGATACTCCATGCCCAACAGGTCGCTTTACCGACGGTCCCTCAAGCTCGCCCTCAACTGGTCGGTGCATCGCAATCTCTGGCGTGGCCAGGCTCTCTATATCCGTTCCCTCTTCGAGAACAACCGCAATGTCACCGACCCTAGGCTACAACGGGTGCGCCACCATTACTTTCCCTAGACTTGTTACGGCTGGACGACATGGGCAGAGAGAAGAAGAGTCATACTGACATGATGGGACATCGTTGCAGGCATTGTTGAAGGAGACCGAGAAGCTGTTGGAGAAGTGGAAGCACCCAGATCCTTATATTCCCCCAACGGCCCCCGGAGGTATGCTGCTGCGTCACAACTACGGAGAGACGGAAGGACTTATGGAAATGCTGACGGTGATATACAGGATCTAAGTACGAGAGAAACCTGCCTGCTCCCAACCTGGACCGTGAGTATACCCTTCCGCGTGGCTTGGTCAAATGCCACATGCTCGACCTCGGATTGACTAACATGCCCTTCTCACAGCCCCCCCGCCGCTCAAGTTCTAAGCTCCCTGGAGGATGGAAACGGACTGTACATAAGATTTGTGGGCATCTTGGAATGGAACGAATACAATATACCTTCTGCCACAATGTCACCCTGATGTTGCTTTTCACCCTCTATTTCAAACATGTCAAGTTATATGATAGTTCATGTTCCCTTCTGCGCATCACGACACAACCAGCGCAATTTCATCGCCTGTTTCCTCTTGCATCGCACCCCAAAAATATCAGATTGCTATGAAATTCGACGACCAAGATGATTTGAGAAATAAACAAAACACAAATATAACAAGAGAAAGAGAGGAACTGTTGAATCGAAACCGAAAAATATTGATCCTTTTAAGAGGTATTCTCATTCGTGACCATGACCATGCCCATCATGGGATTAATGTACAACCCGAAAACGCGGAAAATAAAAAAGCAACCATTGTTGACCCTAGACCGTGACCCCCGAATATCATGAACCCAACGTGCCGACCGAAAAATCAGAAAACGCGACAAAACACCCAAACAACCACCAATTTACAACTCTTGCGACGCGTTCTTGCCAGTCTTGCCAGTCTTCTTGGGAAGGAGGTCTGAAAGAAAGGTTAGTCAAATGTGAAACTTGAAATTGCCGAAATAGTGGAGAAAACATACTCTGGTGAATGTTGGGAAGGACACCACCCTGGGCGATGGTGACGTGCCCGAGGAGCTTGTTCAACTCCTCGTCGTTGCGGATGGCGAGCTGAAGATGACGGGGAATGATACGGGTCTTCTTGTTGTCACGGGCAGCGTTGCCAGCCAACTCGAGAATCTCAGCAGCGAGGTACTCAAGGACAGCAGCGAGGTAGACGGGAGCACCGGCACCGACACGCTGGGCATAGTTGCCCTTACGGAGGAGACGGTGGACACGACCAACGGGGAAAGCGAGACCGGCCTTGGAGGAACGGCTGTAGATGGAAATGTTAGCTTTCAGATATCGAAATGTCGAGAAAAGACGCGTTCGAAAAGCGATTTGCGACCCAGGATTAGAGATCCCATTCAAGGAAACCCGGATCCAGAAAAAGATTGCAGATCGATGTCGATGTCGCGCGATGGGAATCGAATCGGGAAAACACCTACGATTGAGCGTTCTTGCCAGAAGAGGCCTTGCCACCGGATTTGCCGCCAGTCATTTTGATTGAGTTTTTGGGTGGAAAAAGTTGGGGGGAAAGGTTGTAGTTGTGCCGGAGGCAAAAGACTCAAAGTCTAGAGTTGGGTTGTGTGTGGGAGAGCGGAAAGTTGATTGATGGAAAGTGAGATGGACTGAGAAGAAGTCCAGTGTTGTGGGGGATGTGCGAGTTAAGTAGTTTTCGCGTAAGATGTGCAAGATCACGGATCACCTGCGCGCCTTGTTCAGTGTTGATCGGAGCAAATGGGGCTAGTCCCAAAACGGGATTTGCGTGCATGGGGCGCGCTGCGCAAGGGTTTAAAAATTATGGCACGCAATTGCAGCAGTTTGCGGCTCGGCAATTGGTTCGATCCCCCCATTCCGCAGTTCAACCAAATTCTTTTTTTTGATAAATAAAAAATGATGTCCCAGAAAAAGAGGACCCTCACCAGGCATCTGCCGTTCCTGATTTTACAAATATTGCGCCCATCCCCTGGACGCGTCTCTCTCTGCTCCTCCCATTTCTGCTCTGGTCTCTTTTTTTCTTCCCTTACATTTTTACCTGCCACACACACACACACATAACGCACAATCAGGACGACAGGGGTTGCATTTTTTTCTGATTCGATTTCGACACGTCAAACACAATCACAACAATCCACTACTCACTTCCGGTGTCCACAATCAACGACCTTTTGCCCACTTTTCACTTTTGCACACTCATTCTGCTTAGGTCTATGGGCTTGGCTGACTGATTTTGATCAGGCTTCTTGGTTCACTCTGATTGCCAGATTCGATCTCGATTCCCATACGTTTTTTTTTTTTGCCGTCCGACTTGGTCAACCAAGTTGATTTGACCGCTCCTTTCGGGTCAGACACTTTTGGGTTTCCTTGGTTGGGTTCTGGCTTGCAGGATTTGCTCGTCTTTTCCACAATTGTGCTCCAAGGGCCTGTTCGACTTATTTTGCCCCATTTTCGGATACCTTTGTTTTTGAATCGGAAATTAGGGTCCAAACCCCTATGTTTTGTGTGAAATCTGACTTGATATGTTGGGTTTTGGGGTCTGATACATACAAGTTTGGTCCAATATGGTTCGACTTTGATGATCTTTGACCCCTTTGACCGTTTTTGGTCCGTGATACATGGGTTTTTGGGTCATGATGGTCACAAAATACTCATTTTGGGTCACGACTCCAAGATTCAGTCCATTTTGAGGATCGTAGGGGTACATGTAGGGTCCTCTGGGTACCGGAACCGTTGAAGAACTGCGTCATAAGCCACATGCATGCCATTTTGACCCCATTTTGGGTCCAGATTTAGAAATAGCTTCAAGAAACCAAGCCCTATGCCCCATTCTTCCCCAGATCTCCCCCAGATCGTGTGAAACCCCGTCAGGACCAGGGACATCCGTCTCTTCGGGCCCAGACCTGGACTCGGCAGCTTCTTTTCCATGCGGCTCTACCCGCAGTTGCCAGCGCTGGGTTAGGTGTTTGCTCGCATCTGTCATGTGTCATCAGGGACGAGTGGCTCTTCCCCAGGTCTTGGGAGCCGATGAACGGATGGGGATGCAGTTCGACCTGCTCTGGAACCAATCATGTCAGGCCTTGCACATGGATGGACCAGTCCCGCAAGGCTGAATGGGGGTGACAGATCAGTCAGACATTATCCCATCACCCCGTAGGACGGGGATGCTGTCGAGTGACCCCATTTTCAAAGTATACATGTATCTTGTACTCATCTGTCACTGAAATACGTCATATATGCTTGGATCTTTCATCTTGAAGTTGTGGAACGTTCACCGAGGGCATACACATGATATCTACAACATTTGAATCATTTGGGACCATTCAACATGAAGCAAGAGAACAGGAATATTGGCCAAGTTGAGGGAGTTGGGGATGTCTGGATACCTGAAAGTGTTGCTATAGCTTTGTGATTTGAGATTCATGTTTCATGGAGGAGCAAGGAAGCAAAAAAGCGAATCACAGAAAAAAACAAAACACCAGCCAAGTGCATGGATTGTCTGTGATGTCGCGTGACAAATGATGGGAGGCCTGGAGCCTGGGATCTCGAGAGAGTGGCAGGCTGCAATCATTCTTCGTCTAGAATCAAGGTGTGGTCGGTACGTGGGCAAGGTAACTGGCAGGGGAGTTCCTTGCTTGGCGGAGGAGTCTGATTTTTTCTCTCGAAATACCAGACCGCATCAGAGAAAGGGGAAAAAAAATGCCAAACACGTTTTTTATTTGATTGGCAAAATGTTTTGGCAGTTGATTTTACAGATTTTGGAGTGAGGAAAATGCAGACCTTTCCCTTTCCGGGACGTGTTATGGCGCACTGACCATCGCGTCACCCTTGCAATCCGTTGCAGAGTGAATGAACCGGGGTGGTCTTGCTTTGTGCCATATTTTTTTCGCCAAATCACAATTGCCTTGCCGTCGGAGCCCCCACTTTTTGCGCGGTGACCCAAAATCAATCAGTCAATCAGCACCGCAGCACCCGCTTGTCGCGTCCAGCTACAAAAGGCCCATCTCCCCTCGTCGGCTGCAATTCTCTCTTCATCATCCAACTCTCTCCCAACAACAATCGACGCATCATCCACAACCGTCTAATTCATCCACGACATTTAGTCACTTCACTTTTTAATTTCAAAACCAATCCACAACAATCGCAAAAATGCCCCCGAAGGCCGCTGACAAGAAGCCCGCCTCTAAGGCCCCTGCCACTGCTTCCAAGGCTCCCGAGAAGAAGGATGCCGGCAAGAAGACGGCTGCTTCTGGCGAGAAGAAGAAGCGCACCAAGGCTCGCAAGGAGACCTACTCCTCCTACATCTACAAGGGTGAGTTTGCTTCTTTTTGGACTTGGATCTCGACGCGCTTTTGGATTTTGGTTTCGCGGTTTCGAGTTTTTTTTTGGCCGTGATATCCTTTGGACCCAATCCAAAACATCGAGTTCATCCAAACATGGCGCATCGATCTCGTTTACTAACAACTCTCTCCACAGTCCTGAAGCAGGTCCACCCCGACACTGGTATCTCCAACCGTGCCATGTCTATCCTCAACTCCTTCGTCAACGGTAAGCAAACACCTTTTGCGATTCTCACATCGCTTGATGACGCGTCTTTTCTGACTCGTTTTCTCCAGACATCTTCGAGCGTGTTGCCACCGAGGCTAGCAAGCTCGCTGCCTACAACAAGAAGTCCACCATTTCTTCCCGCGAGATCCAGACCTCTGTCCGTCTCATCCTTCCCGGCGAGCTTGCCAAGCACGCCGTGTCTGAAGGCACCAAGGCCGTCACCAAGTACTCTTCGAGCACGAAATAGATGGTTTCTTGAGCGGTCGCGGGTGTTTAGGGTAGTCAGTCGGTGCTTTTTCTCGTTTTTTTTTCTCTAGGGCATAAGGGAATATCGCTTGTCATTTGGGAGTCATGACGAGACTTGGTCAAGGACACACAAACCCTTGGAGTCTCTTAATGCAATGCGTTACGGATGGTTTGCTTTTTATGGGGGCAATGTTTTCAACGGTCAATTACGGGGTTTTGCGGTTGTACAATACATGCCTTGATATCAGGATTTAGGGCGAAATGAAATCGTGCATATGAACAATTCTTCATCTTTTTAATCTCTTGAAAATGTGACGTTGGTTTCTCACTCTCATCAACGCAATCTGTTGACTCATTCTGGCAGAGTGTCGCGGCCTTGGCCAACCAACACAATGCGAAGCTTTCCAGGCCACATCACAACAGCGCGAGGTTATTATGACGACAGGTTACATATGAACAAGTTTCAATGCGATAACTTCAAGATTTGCTATTATGCTCCTAGTATCAAAACTTGCGACCTAGGCAATAATGAACTGGTATTTGCCTTCATTCCTCCTCGCCGATAAATAGGTAGCCTCTTCGAGAGCTCTCAACGAGTTATCTCTACCAGCCTGTATGTGTTCTGCCAAGACCAGCCTTGGATTTCTTGACAACTTGTGCCACTGGCTCCAGTATGCCCTTGTTCTCCACAGCTCCGAGGCCCATTCCCTTGCTCCATCCCATCTTCTCCAACATGGCACGGCCCTTGTTCTCCTGGCCGAGCTCGGGCGCCGATGCACCCACGACCTCTCCCTCACGAAGAATAAGAGCCTTCATACTGACCCGAGCAGTAGAGGTTTCATTCTCCCAGCATCCTCCTCCCTTCGGGGGCTTGACATCGGCACGGTGAAAGTACTTGCGTTTGACGTTGATAGCAATGGCGTCAACCCTGCGAGTCGCTTCTGCGAGCTGATGTGACTTGAATGTGATGGTTCTATTGGTACGGTAAAGAACGGGACGGCGAGTATCTCCCTTGCCCTTTGATTGAGATTTAACCTGGAATTGATGAGCAAGCTTATGGAGGATCAACCGGGCGTGTTTGTCAAGAGGCGGAAACTCGAGTCTAAATGTAATTGTCAGTGATTATTTGCTAGAAAGAAAATGAACCAGATGAAAACATACTCTGCAGCTGAGCCAACAAGGAACAAAGCCAACTCAGTCTTGAAGTCATCGAGCTTTAATCCTAGTGGATACTTCACCCGTAAATCATCCGGGCTGCTTGCTGAGTTCTTGCCCAAAAGACCTTGTGCTCGAAGTTGCTCGCGCTCCAGTTTCTTGTCCTTCTTCCGTTGCCGGTCTCGAGACCAAGCCGTCTTGAGCTTTGCCAAGATGTCCGGGTCAGAAGTGACCATCTCAAAGTCGGGTGGCATTTTGGAGCTATGCTTGCGAGGAGGCTGAATCCAACCATCAAGGTCCAACTCGTCGAAAGCATCGGCAACCGCACTAGCACTCGATTGCCCATTAGACGGTCGAGTGTTCTTACCGCCTCCCGGGCCCTTGCTGAGAAATCGAGCCAATGTCTCCTCGTCCATGTCTGCGTCCATATCGTTGTCATCGTCTTCGAGATCGTCATCATCTTCTTCGGCATCGCTAAGGCCACTGGAACCTTCATCTTCATCCTCAATTGACAAGGTCTCCACAACAGGTAGATCATCCTCATCTCCAGATCCGAGGTTGAAGACAAAGTTGTCACCGCCGAGATCCCGACGACTGTTGAATGTCCCAAGTTGACGGGCAATAAAATCATCCTCTGGATTCGCAGCCATGTTGGCGATATAATCGGCCAAGATCTCATCCTCTTCATTGTCATCAGCATCCTCCTCATCCTCTTCAAAAAACCCCTTGACTGCTTTTTTGCCTCCACGTGAGCGACTACGTGAGAACTTGGTCCGTTTCTCTCGTGGTTTTGATGAAGGCTGAGAGTCGATTTGAGGAGCTTGCGTATTGGGGGCCACTATAGTGACCAGGGCTGGGTGGGTGTTCTGGTTGCTTTCCGTAGATATACCCGTCTTTGTTGATCTGCCCCTGAAAAGAATAACCTCCTCGCTTGAGTCTGATTCGCCAGCCGATGACCTACGAGAGGGAATCACGGGAGGCGGAAGCGAGGTATTTGCTTTGCTCTTATCCCCAACCAGATCGAAACAGAAAAGTGGCTGCGATTGGGGTTCTGGTTGAGGTTCTGGTAGAGGTTCTGTCGGAGGTTCTTCCGGGGCGTCCTCTTCAACTGAATCGTCTACAACGTAAAGCTCCTCCTCCCAAGTAAGCTCGCGGCCAACAACCTCTGACCTTTTGATCTTCTTGACGACCTCGACAACCCTCACCTGCTGTTCCATGTAAACGTCATCCCTGGCAGGATCCTCAACGGGTTCAAATTCCTTGAGAGGCTCAATGAAGCCGGCGCTGACGAACATGACAGGTTTCTGACGAAGTTTGACCGATGCCTCTCCACATGTCCAGTCGAAATGGTGAGATTGGGTGTTTCTAGCCTCATCTCTCATGGAAAATCCTATCAAGGTCAGAGTTTAAGCCAAAGCTGGACCACAAATGCATACCATGATTCTCTGCATCTTGCTCGGAATTCTGTTTGAAGTGGGAGGCAGGAGACGCCCAGCCATTGTTTCCTCGTCGAGGAGGCAGATCTCCCCGTTGGCGACCTGACTTTTGTGCAAATTTGCCGCCATTGTACGAGCGATAGCCTCCTCCCCTCTTGGGCGGCATGACTGCGAAATATCTATGAGATTTTTAGAATCAGATGTTTGTGAATTCAATGGTTGGTGGCGGTGGTAGTAGCCTTGGCGTACTGATAGCTTTAAAGATTAAAAGACCACAACAAAAAGTTGTTGTAACCCAAAAATCGAATAAAAAGTATGAAAAGGTGTTGTAAGGTCTAGATTTGCACTTCCCCCAAATGTGGTGTTCAAGTTGTTACGACCTGGGGCGAATTTGGTGAACGTCGAGTGTTTGCAGGAGCGTCCACTGGCGAGACCCACTTTCGCTACAGCAGAAATGAGTAACAGGGTTAGGGCTGTACAACACCCAGTGTACAATAGGGGTTCGTCTGTTCAACAAACGGAGAAAAACAGCAGAGCTAAACCAAACACAGCAAGGTTCCAAATGCTTGATCGACAGCCATTGCTTGGCGATCCATTCGGTAGGCAGCCTGTCCGCTGTAACCCGTTGTGGAGTAGCCTAGAGACTCAGATGACATACCTCATCAGAGGACCTGGTACCTACCTATCTCACGCTGGACGAACACCTGCCATCTATCTCCCAACTTCTCCAAACTTAATATCATTATCAAACCTTTCACTTTCTTTTCTTCAACTCGACGGTTTCTTCATAAAATCTTTATTTTCGTGATTTTAACATCTAAATCCTTATCTTGCTGAAGGGCTATATAATCTCCCTGCCGACCCGTCATCAGTGGGGGTTGGTGCTGAGAGAGGGAGGGAGAGAGGAGCGGGCGGTCAGTGCAGCTACCTGCTACCCACTTACCTTTAGATCGGTATCCAACTTCCCAACAAAAGAGCCATCAATACGAAGTATCACCCCGTTGGGTTTGGCCATATTTCAGTAACCGCGTTTCATTTCCTTCGATGAGTACTTCCAGAGCAGGCAGCAACAGCTGGCAGTCCGCCGTTTCCGGCTCCAATCCAAAGCTCGCAACCGCGATGGAGGCAGCGATATCCGCCAGTGCTGAGGTTGGCCGGGTAGGGCGCCGCATATTGCAGAGGATATGGGATCCGGAGCCTGCCAACGACCGAACTGCCAACGAGCCTGTCTGGTGTCTCGGCCGTTCATACACACTGGATACAAAAGAGTACGGCTCGCCGCCGACCCTCTCCTCCAGCACACCACCCACCGACACACCTTTAGATGCGGTTGTGAAAGCAGCAGCGCCTGCTCCAGCAGGAAAACCACCGATCCCTGCTGCTTCTACAGGAGGTGCTCTAGATCAGACGCAACAGCAAGACCTTGATACGCCGCCCGACTCCGAAGCCAGCAGCTTCGATTCGTCACTCGCATACGAAGACCCCGGCCAAGATGGTGGGTGGCCGCCGGCTTTCCTCGATGACTTCGAGTCCCGCATATGGATGACTTACCGCACGAACTTCGAGGTGATTCCTCGTTCGGCAGATCCCAAGGCTGCTTCATCCTTGTCGATGAGGATGAGAATCATGACTTCGTTTAGCGACCAGACAGGCTTCTCGTCAGATACTGGCTGGGGATGCATGATCAGGTCTGGCCAGAGCTTATTGGCCAACGCGATGCTAATTACACGAGCAGGGCGTGGTAAGCACCTCCCATTGAATAGTTACGTTATGCCCAACACAACGGACATTTAGTTGACAACCGCACCAATTCCGAACAGACTGGAGACGAACGACGGATCCCAACGTAGAGCGCGAAATACTTTCCTTGTTTGCCGACGACCCTCGTGCGCCTTACTCTTTGCATAACTTCGTCAAGCATGGTGCTGTTGCTTGTGGAAAATACCCGGGCGAGTGGTTTGGACCGTCGGCCACGGCTCGTTGCATTCAGTAGGTATCACGGAACATGTTGTGATATTGAGTACATTGCTGATTCAGTATTAGGGCCTTGTCAGAGCAGCACGACAGTTTATTGCGGGTATATTTGACTCGTGATCTCCCAGAGGTCTATGAGGATAGCTTCATGGCCATTGCGAACCCTGATGGCCAGCAGTTCCACCCTACTCTGATCCTGGTATCCACCAGGCTTGGTATCGACAAGATCAACCCCATCTACAACGAAGCACTGATTGCCACCCTCCAGCTGCCACAGTCCATTGGAATTGCAGGGTAAGTGTCGTATTATTCTTCGAAATTTGCTGAGTGCTTGAGACCTAATCTGTCCTTTCTAGTGGTCGTCCGTCCTCGTCCCACTACTTCATCGGCGCCCAGGGGAAATGGTTATTTTATCTCGATCCCCATCATCCTCGGCCATTGCTCCCATACCGCGAAAATCCGAACGAGTACACCACCGAGGAGTTAGACTCCTGCCACACCCGGCGTTTGCGACACCTGCATGTTGAGGATATGGACCCCAGCATGCTGATCGGCTTCCTCATCAAAGATGAGGATGACTGGGACTTGTGGAAGAGCTCTGTCAAACACGTTCAGGGCAAGGCTATCATCAGTGTATTGCCACATGATCCAGAGCGAGGGATGGGCCTTGGACGCGCAGGAGCCATTGATGAGGTAGAAACGCTGAGCGATGAAGATGACTCTGACACCATGATCGAAGTGTAGAGATGTCGTGTTTCTCACCTTGGGATTCTAATGACCCCATGACATGCAATTTGCGTATGAGATCACTTTCGAACACGCGGGATAGACCGTGGTTGTTGCTTTAAAGCAGAACCCCTGTCTATATGGATGCTCCATAAGCTAATGTGTTCACATACAACTGGGACTCTCATCCTCGACATACCTCACTACGCTGTCACAATTAGGTACACGAGCGAAATGCACAACTTTAGTTTTATTGAGGAGGCAAGTAGCGATCATCGCTTTTTCTTATTTTTGCCGGTGGGGTTTGAGTTGGCTGCAGGAGCCATTGCATGGTCAAGCTGTTTGATATGAGCAAAGAGTTTGGACCTGGAAGGAAATGCTTCTCTACAGACGGTGCATTTATGCTGGAGTTGTGTTGGGACGAGGAGTTAGTCTTTGCTTCATATTTGGGGAAATGTCCAACAGCAATAACCGTAACAACAGTGTGCTTAGAGGCCAGGAAAGTGAAATAACATACAGATTCGGCAGCTTCAACCTCATTTGCTTGACGAGCGGCCTTCTTTTCTCGCTTTAACTTTGCTTTGCCGATCTTTTTGCTTGGTGGTGGTGGTGCCTTTTCTTCTTCGTCATCCAGCTTTAGGTTTGCTGTTGTGGTGTCGAGATCATCCGTTGATGGTGGCGCTTTCAACTTTCCCTTGTCTCCGTTCAGGATTCGGTCTTCGACCTCGGCACGCGGGGCATACTCATCATCGATATCGTCCTCAGTGCTTAGGGTTGATGGCGTTCTTTCTTCTGCGGCGTCGGGTTCTTCTGGCGGTGAGGGTGGTACCTGGGTTACTTGCTCTTCTGGTTCAACAATATCCTCCTCCTCGTCAGATACAACGTTTGGGGTTTGCGGTGTAGATATGGCAGGTGAGTCCAAGTCGAGATTCGCATTCTCCTTCTTCATCTGCCTTTTTAATTGCTGGACCGCCTTAATGTGCTTTTTGCTCTTTTCGTGAGACTCGAACTGCTTCTCGCTCCTGAAAGTCTTGTTGCAAACGACACACTCGATTTCCTCTATTTCGGACTCGGACTCATCTAGGGAGAACTCGCCCTCGTGTTCCATCTTTTCCCTCGGTTGTGCCCAGTCTGGAACAACGTATTCGGACATCTTCTCTTGGTGTACTGCGCGAGATCGGGCGGCTTGAGCTGCTGCAGAGTTCCGTAGGGCCTGCTGTCGTTCGGCTTCGGATTGTGTGTTGGGAACATAACGGGGGTCTCTCTTCTTGACAAATGCGACGAGAGAAATGACCGCATCATTGAATTCCCTGATTCCATCCTCGCGGCACTTCTTGTTGTCTTTCTCCATTAAGCGACGAATACGGCGGTCCGGTGCATCGCTGAGGCGATATTTATCCCTCCAGCTAAAAGATTTCTTGGTCGAGAAGGCGGACCAGACATTGTAAAATGGTTTGGCCACGGTATTATAATCGTCATCTGGGCCGCCGAACGGAGGGTAGTTTGTCGGTTTGATGCCGTCCCACTCGCATGCTTTTGCTTCCTCGGTTGCAAGTTGTTCGAAGAAGAGGTTGAGAATTCCGAAGAAACCGTTCGGGCTGTTGTCCATGGGCACTCTCGAGTTGAATCGGCTCATGAGGGCGAAGATGGCATTAGCTGAGGTGTGACTGCCCCCCGAGGGGTCTTGAGGCGTACCGCCGGATATATTGTCGTCACCGCTGAGGATAGCATCGCGATGGGTGTCGTACCAGGCGCGCTCTTGTGGATCCGAGAGAATCTCGTATGCTGTTTGGACTTCTGCGAACTTTTTGGTGGCATATTCTTCGTCGTTGTAGTTGCGATCTGGATGGAGCTCGAGGGCCTTTTTCTTGTATGCTTTGCGGATAGCATCATCTGGAGCATCTCGTTCTATACCAAGGAGTTCGTAGTAACATGTTTTGTGGGGAGTTGCATGGGATTTCTGGCTGCTGCTACCGCCCCTCGGGGCTGATTGTTCCGCTCCCATTGATAAGAAGTCGGGTTGATGTCGAAGTACTGTGAGGAAAGAAAAGAAAGGGAAATTTTTTCTTTTTTATTAAAAAAAAATAGAGGAAAGCAATTTTTGTGTACTTCGAGGTTGTTTAATATCTGTATCTGGGTGTAGCGCTCGGTACCTGACTCCACGCCGATCTTGAATTTTGAACCATACTCATCCTCGACCCGAAGAAAATCATGGTGGGGTAGCGGGGGCGGGGCATTTTCCAATTTCCATCAGAGTTCCCGTCTCCGCCACAGATCCGCAGACGAGTGACGCACAAGAACGCTTGGAAAGCGGGCTTGGCACGCAACGGGCTTTGAAGAACCCATTTCATTTTAACTTTGTGCTTTTACAGGCGAGGATTTGAGTTAACTTGACAGCAGATATTGCAGGGATTCATGGGTATTATTTTTCTCTGTATGTCCCTGTCTTACCAACATACATACATGAACAGGTTCTAAAAAAATCATCCGATCTTTGACAGATATATACATTTATATCCCTCATCGACAACGGTTCATGTACATGTTCATACGGTACACGTGGGAACTAGAGCAATCTAAAAAGTTCAACTAACAACAGCAGAGGTTCCTGGTGTGCCTGCCAAAACGCCACTCTTACCAATCGATTATTGGTCACCTCATCACGTTGGCAGTCTTGGCCTGGGGTAGTGAATGATCACCCAGGAAGCCTAGACCCGACACAGATATTCAACATCTAATCCTCCTTCCCCTCACTCACTCTCCTTCTCTCTCTTCAACCTGGCGCATTATAATTCCCTCTTGCGCAATGCACTTACCATCAACAACATCATTTGCTCATGAACCAGTCTGGTCAGTGTTAACACCATCTCGATAACACAACAAGCCAATCACAATGAAGTTTGGTCACGCCTTCAAGCAGGCTCTGGAAGCTGAGAGCTACCCGAGTCACTGGGTCGACAAGGCAGTCCCATATCGTCAACTCAAAAAGATACTGGGGAAGGTCCGGGAAGAACTCATCAACAATGGCTACGACCCAGTCAAACTTCAGCAATTACTCGCTGAACATAATGCAGAGTACCGCCTCGAATCTGATGGGTCTAAACAACTGCGTCCCAAGTTGGTCGTGCGTCCGAGTCTTCATATCGAAAATATCACAGAAACCGGATCCGAGGCAAATTCTTCAACCCCTTCGTCACCGGATAGCCCACATCCACCTCAACTAGAATCACCACCTGCCGTGCCCAAGCCAGAGGAGGCTGAGCCGCAGACTCAAAAAGACGAGGCCGAGTGGGTTGATGTTCCTCTGGACGCCGACGTGAGATTCTTCACCATTCTTCAAACCGACGTCAGTGAACTGGATACTCTCCAGGACAGTGAGCGGCAGACGATGACCGGGGAGATCCACGACATAGGAGTCGCAGTCTCCCAAGTTGCCAGACCAAAAAAGGGCGTCATTGACTTTTCGAAATCGGACCTGTACCGGTGGCGCGAGATCCTCGAACTTTACCTAGCAGCCGAAATATTCTTTTCCACCAACGAGACCGGAGGAGGGGCTCGCAACAGCGAGAAGGCTCGCAAGCAGCTCGTGTGGTTTCAAGAAGAGGTCAACAAGCGTGATCTTCCACAAAAGTTCAAAATCAAGTCGAGCGCCGTCGCTTTTCAGCACTTCCTGGCCCTAAATGCAACACTGCTCCAGAACCTGCAGTTCCAGGAGCTTAACCAGACGGCCATCACCAAGATTATCAAGAGTAAGGGGGATATGTATTATCTTGTAGTTGTGTAGGGTCAAAACTAACAGCAGAAAACTTTTGTAGAATTCGACAAACGGACTCAACTGGGAGTGAAAAAGACATTTCCCAAGGTCATGAACTCTGCCCACTTCATAACGGAAGCGATCTCCAAGGACATTTGTGCTCAGCTATCCCGGGATGTTCTCAGTCTTGTTCCACAGGTTGTGGATTACACATGCATCGTTTGTAAGTGCAGAGTCCTTTCAAGCCGGGAATTCACAGAGATCGACAGAGACGCAAGACATGCAGTATCTGCATGAGACATGATATATGGACCGGGAACCAATCACACAGTCGCACGGAATCTAATATGTAACGTTCTCTTAGGCCTCTCAATCTGTTGGTTGCCGATTCGGCTCGACTGTACCCACTTGTTTTGCATCCGTTGCATGATCAAGATGCAGAACCGGAACAAACGATATTGTCCGCTGTGCCGAGCTGATGTGATTCAGCGTGCCAACGAGAGTATGAAACATCCCATTACTCACTGTGTGAATCTGTGTCACTGACTTGATTGCACAGCACATATTGATATGAAGTTGGTCCGCTTTCTCGAGCAATGGTTCCCCAAGGAGACCAAAGAGAAGCAAAAGTATAACGAGATCGAAAGACGCAGGGAACTCCTGGGTGAAATGTACGCCGCCGACAATCCAGGACCACCTCCATGTATAATCATGTAGAATGCATCAATAACGAGCATCATTAATGCTATACAAACATGTCCTGTATATACAAACAAAAAAGGGTCAAAAATGATGACAGCAGCAGCGTTGAAAGAGCGAAATTGGATTTAAATACAAACAAACAAACAAAACTGTTAATAATAATCAATTCTTTATTCTTTCATCTAAACTTCTACCCAACCCCCCTTTTTTGAAACAGGTTTGTTCTTGATTTTTTTATGCCTTGGTAGCTTCAGCAGCAGCCGTCAAAGCATCCTTGAAAACCTTTACAATATCCTCTGTATCCTCCAATCCAACACTGATACGAATCAAATCAGGATCAACCCCAAACTGTGCGGCCCAGTCCAGTTCCTGATAGTGAGCCAAAAGGACATAAGGAGACGTAAGCGTAAAGTTGGTTCCCAGACTGGGCCCCTTGGCCGTGTCGACGGCGTCATAAAACGCCACGGCCTGCTCCTTGCGATGAAACACGACTGAGATCAACCCGCCGTACCCGCCACCAAGCACCTTGACCACCTCATAGTTTGCGCTCGACTCGTTGTACCTCGGAAAGAACACGGTCTTGATCAAATCAGCTTCTTGGAGCAAAACCTCGCAAATTGCCTCGGCATTGGCGTTGATCCTGTCTATGCGCGAAGCAAAATCCCTGCTGTTGCGCTCCATGAACATGACGTCCTCGGGCCAGTAAGTATCCTCAAAGCTCGTCCTAGCAAAATCTTTGAGAGCAGAATAGTATCGACTGTTGGGGTTGAAGATTGCGCTGCCGCCCATGACGTTACAATCTCCCGAAAAGATTTTAGTCAAAGAGGAAACGACAATATCAGAGTATTGAAGAACGTTGATATTTGCAAAAGTGCCAATTGTCTCGTCTACCAATACCGCAAAGTCGTATTTATCTGCGAGCTGGCGGATTCGAACGAGATTGGGACAGGTGAGTAAAGGGTTGCCGGGGAACTCGCAGAATAAAGCCAGGAAGCGTTCCCCCTTTTCAAGGCGGGATTCGAGATCATCAAGGTCTGATTCAGAGGCGTGGCCATAAAAGACTACTCCCGGGCCGAATTTCTCCAGGATCTTGAGCGTGTCGACGTAAGGGAAACCAAAGTTGATGGACTTCAGGTTGGAAGAGCGAGCGCCGAGGAGAGCGCGGTGGGCGTTGAAGATTGCGTTCATGCCTGCGGGGAAGAGATAGACGTCTTCCTCCCTAAGATTAACGATGCCTCGGGTGTTGGATTCCATTTCCTTTTCTGGGACTGGACTGGTTGAGAGTTCCTTGTCGCTTGTGAGGGCACCGGCAATTCTGCGGCGGATGGCTGATTTGGCGGGTTCAACGAAGGAGATGTCCAGGTTGCGGCCGAAGCGTTCTTCTAGGAAGCGGGAGGCGTCTTTGTCGGGGTTGACGATGGTTGGTTGCTGCTGTTTGCCAACGTCGACTGAGCCGGGACGTTGGTAGCGTTTGGGACCTCTGCATGGCTTTGGGCTCGGGCTTGTGGGGGATTTGAGAGGGCCTTCGTCTTCAATGAGGAGTCCATCCTTGAAGAGAGAGTGGCAGAATTCTGCACGACGGGAGGAGATGCCGTCGCCTGTGTGCTGCCAGTACTGTTTGAGATAGGAGAAGCCTTCCTTGCAACAAATAACAGCGGAGATGGTGGGACAGAGTGAGCGAAGGGGCTGTGATTGGGGGTTTGAAGTGTCAAGGACGAGGTGAACGACTTCCAGGGTTGCCAGAACCTCGGGAGGAGCACGGGATTGGACGAAGCTCACACACCGAGCTGCTATCTTCCTAGTTGGCCAGAGAAAGGCAACTGAGTCCTTTGCAGTGGCATATTTTGCAATTACATCCTTGGCCAAGGCTTGAATACTCCGGTGGATGAAGAAGCGAGGATATCCAGTGGTCATACTCCCAATAACCCACTGCTCACCCTCCTCGTAACCAACATTTGCTTTCCATGTTGGCAATGACACACTCACGGCCTAGATGAGGAGTGGTCAGAAACAGAAAGTGAATGACAAACATGTGGCGTTTTCACTTACATGTTCGGTATGCGGGGGAATAGACTCCCCAAGGTTGAAACTAGGCATTTCGAAATTGGAATGAGTGGCGTTGAAAAAACTCAAAATCAAAACACACACACACACACGCACGCAAGATGGTGCAATATCCTATACGTTCTTTTTTCCTCTGTGTTAACGAGTTGGTCCTTGGATCCTCAAGATGCTTGACTCATACACTTCTCTATCTTTCTTTTGTGACGAAGATGGCGTAATTTGGTGACTGATGGAAAAAAACAGTATGATAAGGAAAAATGATAAAAGAAAAATTGAAGGGGGGTAAATATGAGTAACTTTTAAAAAAATGAGTTAATAAGGGGAGAAAAAAAGATAATAATAGATCCTATAGAAATGAATGGATATTTAGTTTGGC
The DNA here is from genome assembly GCA_033297215.1 of Podospora fimiseda. NCBI lineage: Eukaryota > Fungi > Ascomycota > Sordariomycetes > Sordariales > Podosporaceae > Podospora > Podospora fimiseda. Next base: position 277,774 of record MU865310.1, on the reverse strand, counting down.
AAGTGGGCATGTGAGGTGCACAGCGGTAGGGTGCGTGCAGAACACACGGATAACTCGAAAGAACCCAGTTATCCCGTTTTATTTCTTTTGCCTTCCACTAATCCCACGTTTTATTTTTCCGTTTGCCGTAATGAAAATCTCAGGAAAAGGGAAACAATGTTTTGACTCTTGCCCTTCTTCTCAAGAGTTCCAAGTTCCGATACTCGGAGACCTGAAAAACTGTTATCTCAGTGCACAGCCCGCTTTTTTGGGTGTTGAGTGGTGGTGGAGGTGAAATTTAAATACGTACTGGGGATCGAAAATCCATGAAAACCCCATAATAAATTACACTTTTCGGATAGACGAACTATATTGGGAAATGACATACAATTCTACTATAAACATCCAAATAAGAGGTCTGAGAGAAAATCCGTGCTAAGGCCGTTTTGAATGATAGGTTTCTATATAAATCGAAAAATTGTGATTTTTATTGCAATGCCAAATCTTACTATGTACTCTAAATAAGAAGCCAAATATAAGCTGAAAATAGTCTTGATGAGACGATTCTAATGGTATTACTCTTTTTTAAACTGAACCACTGGAAGAAAAAAAGTCTATTTCTAAACATCCAGAAAATCTCGAATGACAAAATTTTCCATAATATGTTTGCCATTACTATAATACCTTCCTATTGCTGAGACGCTATAAAAATTATACTCTGAAATTGGCTTGATTTTGACGATCTTTAGTATATAATTGGCTTCTAAATTATTATTGATCTTACGCCGCTGGAGTCGGTGCCTCCATCCCTATGGGATATGCGGTCCTTCTACATTATTTACACGCGTGAGCGAACTCAAGTGCAGACTGTACCAAATTCGTCCAGCAGCCAACTCTGCCTTTCTCCAACGATCCACTTGTCCGAGGCTCTGCTACCCGGCTTGGTGACATAATAGGAGCTTGTGCTCTTCCCAGAGCGATGCCAAATTGGCTTCTAAATCCGTTAAGGCCTTTAATGTTACGCCCTGAAGCGTAATACCCCCGCGCAAGGATCACTGGGTGATTGCCGAGGTGCTGAGACACTTCAGCCAATTGTCACGGTAGGCATAATGCAATAGGGACATGCCGCTATTCGGAGAATCAACCTGTATTTGTGAATCTAAAGCTAAAGAAGAAAAGAAGGGAATGCGAAAAAACAAGCCACACAGTTGCGATAAATTTGATGAGATGCACTGGCCACCTCGAACTGTGGGTCCAAGGTCATGGTGTCACGTGACTCCCGAGTGTCCACGCCAGCCATGATACCAATCATTGGGCCAGGAATAGAAAGACCCGCAAGTCCCCAGGCAGCCAATCAGGAGCTGCTAGCTGTGCTCGTTGCCAAGAGCGAGTAAGCACAGCAGTGATGAAAAACACGGTTGCTCGCTATGCTCGCTGGCCAAAACCAGCGAGCAGAGTAAGCAGTGCACAAGATATTCAGAAAACATACGTAGATAGCTTCACATAAATAGAGGGGAGCGCCCAGCCCTCCCCGTGTCGAGGAATCTGATTCCTCACGCAAGCAATAAGGTTCATTTGTCTACAATCTACTTTCAGTAACTCTTTATTAGAACGACCTGTTGTTGACAATGAACCCTTTGTCTGAGACGCTTGCCACAACCTTCGATTATCCTGTCATATTCACGTTTGGCGTACTGCCTTGCAGTCTGTATCTACTCCTGGTGCAGGTTGTAACAAGTTATCTTAAAGGGGGGTATGGATAGAGAGCGAAAGGCTTTATTTTGTCTTTATTTTTAAAGCTTCTGTTATTTAAATAGTATTAAAATTAGTATTAGAAATACCCTTATTGTAGCTATTTGTAACGGGCTAAGCCCGATATGGGCCTCGGTAACTCTCGGCAAACCATTACACTATTATTCTTGTCGAATTTGATAGTAATTGGATAACGAAAAGGTATTTAATCCGAAGTAAAGGTAATCTAATACTATTTTATACTATATTGTTACAACCTGCACCGAGTTCGGGTACAGACTGCAAGGCAGTACGCCAAACGTGAATATGACCGGAGTTATACAGAGCCCTTAGTGTTGTGCTCTGTGTGCTCCCTGTCTTGGCGACAGAGCACACAGAGCATCCTGTGATTGGTTGCACGGTGTCACGGCGCAAGCCGTGGACTTCGATGACGTCATGTCACGTGTAGATTAGTGTAGATAAAGAAGAAGGTTCCGGCTCATTGCTGCAGCTGTTACAGCGGTGGGGCCTTGGGTGCACAGACCACCACCCACCTTTAAAGCTTTCCTTCAGCTACAAGCCGTCCGTCGGCTTCCTTTCTTCCTTCAATTCAGTATTCTTGGTCTTGAGTAAATGTCCTTTGCGTCTCGTACCATTGCATGACCCTCGCCATGACAATTGGTTTTTTATTGCGCTATTTGTGTAATGGTTTGCAGAAATGTGTTGCAATTAGTGCTACCTATGCTACTAAAATCCTCGAGTGAATGTCACGGCGTAAGCCGTGCACTGGTGACGTCATGTCACGTGTAGTTAGATTAGATAAGAAGGATGAGAAAGGTTCCAGCTGCAAGCCTGTCAGCTTCCTTCCTCCCTTCTTCAATTCAGTATTCTTGGTCTTTGAGTAAATGTCCTTTGCGCCTTGTGCCATTGCATGACCCTCGCCATGACAGTGAAGAGGAAAAGAAGAGAAGAAGTGAAGAAGCTCTTCCAACGTGCTTCTGATATAGTTGTGCCAGTAGGTCTGAGCGCTGGAAGAGAAAGTTCGAGATGTTTCTCGTATATGTTGCCAAGCATGTCTTGGAATAGCTTCATAGCCGAGAGTTACCGAAGCCCACATCAGGCTTAGCCCGTTATAATTTGTGTTATTTAATATACTGCTGAGTAGAAAATCTCTCAGACTAATTATTAGCGTTGTTTGTAGGTGGGATCTGATTGGTCTATTTAATATAAATGGGGCAAGTTACTAAATAATCAATAAAAATAAAATACAACGCTAAAATATTGGTCTGAGCATTGAGATAAATAAAACTGGAGCCCGGACGAGTACCAGCAATGCATAAAGTTCCATCTTTTTTTTCTAAAGAATTTTCTCTCGCCACTCACAGAAAAACACATCTAGACACATAATAGTAAACATTCATAGAAAACCGCATCATACATACTATTTCCCATCCTTCTATTTAATCTATGTAATGTGTTTCCAAACGTGCCTGCCACGCCAAGTTTTGCCCCTCCCACATCCCACAACTATCAAAATTCATACCCCACACTCCTCGTCTTCCCCGAGTCCCTTCTCCTCGGTGAACTTCAATTGACATCCTGCAGGAAGTCTCCGAGTGTCAAACTTTTCTTTGGAACCCATCAGCTGTAGATCACTCTATAATCTGACCCGAATCTTCCACCTAATACATATCCAAACTACAATTACATCATTCTCTCACCCTCCAGTATCACCTAAACTCCCGCCCCAAGTAATGGCAATCTATAAATCCCAAAACACAGGAATGTAAATCAAGCATCCTTTATTGCCCATCAAGGCGTCGATCCAACTTTGCCCCCTTTTCCGATCCCTGTATTTATCAGATGCGGGGACACTGAAGACCTGCGGGTCCCGGATCAAGTCCCGAAAAGTTCGGCGAATTCAGACCCACCGCCGATTCCGGCCTACGGATAGTACGGAAGGCTACCAAACGGAGACATTTCTCACCGCCAGCAAGGAAATAATATATAAAACTTCCATTTAAAGTCTTGATATGTGCCCAAGTGTGCTGCATAAAACTACCATTTACATGTACATGCACAATCCAACTTCACTACACATGCAACCAAGATCCATATGCAATAAAAGAACGAGACGGACAGACAGATGGCTCCGTCTAATTAATGCCAAAAACAAAATGAAATACACTTCTTTTTCTGTTCCTTATGATAACCCATCTTTCTACACATGTTGCCAATTTCATAGAGGGTATATAAAAACACAATGAATGCCATACCCAACCACCGTTCATGAAATACATCCAAAAAAAAAAGAAAACAAGCCAAAAGAAATCATATTTACAAAGTTAAAAAACACAATTCCTTCTTCAACGACTCCTCCTGCTGCCAACGCAGCTGATGCTGTCGCTTGGTGCAATGCTGTCAGCGTCATCATCGTCATCGTCCTCGGGCTCCCATGTTGCGTGGCCGCCACTGGCGCTTCGCGGCAGCGGCTGACGAGATGCGTAATAGCCTCCGCTTCGACTTGATGGCATGTCAGAATAGCCCCGCGACAAGTAAGCTGGTGGTCTGCTGTCTGGAATAGCGGGGTAGCGCGATGAGCCATAACTGTCATCTCTGCCATATGTTCGCGCGCCTCCCGTGACCTTGTAAGTAGTAGTCACGCGGCTACCGGATCTAGAGAGCGGTGGCACCGAGTAAGGATCTGGTGGTGGTGCGCGGACGGTGCGCGAAGAGACGTAGGTATCTCTTTCTGGGGTGTCGTAGGTGTAGCTGCGTTGGACGATGGGTGGATGTCTCGCGGGTTTGGAGCTTGGCCAAGCGCGCTGTTCTGTGTCCATCATGTACGGTTCCCTGTCGTTTGCTGCCTCGCTGCGAGGCCGCAAGGAACTCCGCGAACGGGTAGATGAATGTCGGCCCCTCGAATCATCAAAAAAGTCGTTGTCAAATCCCCTGCTCTTTGAGTGAGAGTCGACCTGGCTGTATCGAGCAATGTAATCTGGAGGAGGTCGGCGATAGTCGGAAGTGGAAGGGTAGTCCTCTGAGTAGCGAGGTCTGTCGGCGGAATAGTCCAGGTCACCATATCGGCCTTTGCGGTCAGAGTATGGGTCGTACTTTTCTCCAAAGGTAGAGCGTCGACTGAAAGATGGTGGCGAATCGTAGTCTCCCAAGTAGGGAGCTCGGCGATCACTCTTGACCATGTTGTAGGTAGTTAGTGCAGCAGCACCCGCAGCAGCAACACCGAGAAGGGTTCCAACAACTGCGCCGGCACTCAAACCGTTAGAATTCTCTCTTGCCGAAGCAGCGGGTTCGTAGGTCGAGTTGCTTGTGGTGAGACTGCGTCTGTGTGCTGGTTGGGTTTCCTCTTCGTCGTATTCGAGATAGCCGGCCGGTTGTCTTGGGACGAGGGCGCGGGCGGGTCCGCTGTATGCTGTGCCGGGACCAACAGGCGAAGGCGCAGATGAACCTGCGACGTCAAAGTTCCAGGTAAGGATGCGGCTCGCCTCGTCAGATGTCGACCTTGTCTGTCGCACAGTAGAACCGGTGTAGTGTGAAGGGTATTGGGGTGGAGGTTGATAGACAATTTCCATATTGTTGTCGTCAAAGTCACTTATAAAGACATGAAGTCCGCCACCGGCAATGATCCGACGGTGTGCGGTTACGCCACTGGTAGCCGGGTAGGCCTCGTCTGGGTGGCGCAGATGCTCGTCTTGGAGATCTGGATTGGCCCTTTTCGCAAACTTGAAGGCTTCGTCGGTCGCGGCCTCTGAGGGGGCACTGAGTACAATGCGTGAACGCTTTAGGGGTCTATCCCTGCTTGCGACCACCTGGTGAAGCTGGAGGATTGGCTCTCCTGATGAGTGGCCGTATGTGGATACCGGGAAGTGGCCTCTTTCTGAACCCAAAAAGTACAGATCGAGTGGTTGGAGTACGGCCGAGTAAAATGTAGTTGAGGATGGGAGGTGTTCGACCTCGAGGAAGGGGAGACGGGACATTATTACAACCTCAATCCCCGTCGGTACTCCTCACCAAAGAGGCAGCAAGCCGGGGCCGAAAGAGCGGCAGTGGAACCTGGACGGGAAAAGTGTCGAAGTGGAAGCCCAAAAGAACCAGAAAGCCTTGAGAGGGGTGTGATACACTGGCGCGCGTGTGTCTGCTTAGTTGGTCTTCAGGGCTCGCCGTGGCCCGTGGCGTGACAAGGCAAGCTGGGGACAGGGGTTGGGAATCTCTACCATTAGCTGAGATCCATCCAAGCAAGCAGCGCCACGGATGTATCGAGCACTTTTGAAGATGATGACGATTATTTATTATGGGTTTGACGGAGAAATTTGATTGCGGGCCTGAATAGATGGTCTGAGGCACAAATGAATGGAAAAAGACGGGAAGAGAGATGAATGGAATCCATCAGAACTCGCTTGTTGAGCATGAATGAGACTCATCATGTTGCTTGCTGCTGCTTGCTGCTGCTTGCTGCCGAGCGTAGCTGCCCAACCAAGAGACCGGGCAAAATATCCCGGAAGCCTTTTTTTCACTTGGGCCCCCGCTCCCCGACATGCATTTTTTTGAATCACCATATGAATTTGGGAAGGGAGTAGTATCCGTAATGAGCGGGGCAATGCTGGGCAAACCTTTTGATCCCATCTTCGTCTGCCGTCGTCGTCTTACACACGGGCAAAGTTGTGCAACATAATCCATGATGTTGCCTGCATTGCATGACGATTGAGGCCTGAAAACCAAACCAGGGCTTACAAAAAAGATGTGCCGGCGTCTGGAGGCTGTGACACATTTCCCCAAAGATATCGCGGGCCGTTGCTCTGAGAGGATGCCACGTTAAGACACCTCTCCTCATTTTATGCCAAGGAAACCGATGCAGCCCCACCAATCATTCCCAGCATCGTTTCGCTCCAGAGTAACACGCAGTTGTGCTGCTTTTTTTTGTTGCCCCTCAAAAGAGCAAACGGTTTTTGTTCGGCCTCATTCTTGATCTTGGCATCAAGCTCTGACTGACTGAGTGACTGGGGTGCCACGGTCTATGACAATTCGGAGGCAGCCCACAGTCTATTGGCGATCTGGAATCTCTCACACCGCTTGTGGATTTCGATCGACAGGTTGGTCGTAAGTGGGCGGTGGTGAGGTGTCCAGTTTGAGGGAAACACGGAAAGCAGAGGGAGAAAAAAACGGGCCATGAGTGATATCCAATGGTTGTAGGCGGCAGACTTTGAAGCCAAGCTCAAGTTCCTGAAAAGTGATTGGCCAGATAATGTGCTGGATGGAGAGTGATTGCATGCAGGCACGCAGGCCCGAGGTGCGAGGCCGCCTTACCCTGTGATACCTACCTACACCACACTACTGCGTCCTGCGGGAGTTGCGGGGCCGTTGACTAGGGACATCCGGTACAAAACTGCGGGATTGCACACGCAGTAGGGTATCACGAGAAATGGGGAGCATCGGGTGAACCTATGAAAAGAGTCAATCCCTCTGCGGAAGGGCGGCCAAGCCTTTGCTCGAGTTCGTTCCCCTCGCTAGTAACAAAGAAGGCAGACTGTCAGCATCAGCAAACCGGGGCACACAGCATTTCTAGTTTTGGTGTCGACTCAGCCTGTTTTTCGGTATGCCACCGATGGCTATTTTGGTCTATTGGCAATAATTCTCGTGAGTACAGGCAGGTTGTGCCTTGCAGCAATCAGGGACGAGAAGCGGTCAACGAACAAATGGGTAGATCAAAAGACAAACATGTCGAAACAAAACCAATCTTTATTGAAATTAAAGCTACTACCTCCGTACGTACCCCACTGAAATATCCCGCAACCCAGCCTTCAGATCTTCAAATGATCATGATGAAATTCATGTATTCGCTGTGCTCTTTCATATTTTATATCCCAATGGGAAGGTTAGTTAAAGGTAGCTGGGAGATGAGAAGACGCGAAGATGAAAAAAAAAAAAAAGATGAGAAAAACAGGAGAAAAACAGGAGAAAAACGTAGGCCAAGTTGAGTTGGCACCACGCAGACGACAAAAGCGTCTTGAGTCCGTTGTTGAACGCCCCATGTTTTGGTTGCAAAAACACCGACAGCTCAAGTTCAGGCGACCCAAGTTCCGGAAGGAGTGACCGTTGACCGCGATGTTGTATCACGAAACAGGCTCACCGCTCCCGCAGTTCCCCACCTCAAGGCTGAATAAAAGATGGAGAGGTCTGACAGATCTTTTCATCTATCCCCTCGTTTTTCCCATGTCGATGTGGCTGGATTCGTCGGTTTCCGACTAGAGAATATCCCAGCAGTCCTCAGCAGCGTGGCAGAACTTGCTGCAGGCAACACTGGCCGAGAGACTGTAGTTGCTGATGGAGATCTTTTCGTCCACAAACTCGTCCGCAAAGTTATCCGCGCCCTTGGCCATGGCACCAACAAAAACGCAGATGCTCTCGTCAGAGCCAAGAGTGTCAACGTAATCGCGGACGCGAACCAAGGGGGCATCGAAACTGAGCGTGACCTTGCGGCAATTTGGCGGAAGGTGGTCGCTGATGGGGTTTTGGATGACCTTGAGGAGCTTCTCCTGCGAGTTGGCGCCCTTAATCGAGAGACGGTGCAAGAGCTGCACCATCAAACCCGCAAATCGCTTGAATGTTCGTGGAATACGGACAGAGGGAGAAACCTCGATGAGGACACCCTTGGCGGTCTGGATGTAGATTTGGAGCTTTCCAGCCTTGTTGACTGGCGAATCCAGGAGAGTGAGCAGGCACTGAGGGAAAAAAAGGCTCGGTCATTAGTTATCGACTGTTAATCCCAGGGACAATTTTTGGATGCAAACCTGATGGGTGATATCGGGACGGGCGTCACTGATATCCCTGTTCATTTTGCGCATGACACCAATGTGCTCATCGCTGTTGAGGAGCGAGTACTTATCCTCTCTCTGCACACCCATGCGGCCAGCACCACCGCCGTGCGATGCCTTGTAGGTTTCGAGACTGGCATTTGAGAGGACAACAATCAAACGCTTGGTGTTCTTGTCGGTTGGTGGGATGGGAGTGTGCTGCTCGGCCACGAGTTGGGGGAGAGCCGGAGGAGGCAGCGACTGGGTACCTGTCATGTTGAATGCGAGGTCAGATTTGTGTTATTGTTTGGAGTTTCTTTTGCCGATCTGGTTTTCTGCCAAACAATAAATGCCAAGCGATATCGTGGATTAACTGAATTGACAGACGGTCTGAACAAGGGGGAAAAGAAAAGAAGGCATTTTCCGAGGGGAAACCCAACCAAGTTGGATGGTTTTAGCACCTGACTTGAAGTGGGGTCGTCCCAACGGCTGCCGCCAATTTTTTCTCTCTGTTTTTGCATGGTTCGTGCTCAACAAAGGTTAATTGCAGCATCACACTTTGGAAAAGGAAAATATGGGTTCTCCAGCATTCTCCTTTTTTTTTTTATTGTAGAGATGTCTTCAATTTTCCAAAGAGATTCGGTGTGAAAAGAGGGGAAACCCGCAATTTGTTGACTTACGCGGCCGCTTGCCTGCCCGATACTCAGGTGAGGAAGACATGATGATCTCGTGGGTAAAGTTGGGAGGATGACTTTGGAGAATATAATTCAAGATGTTACAAGAACCTGAGGTAAGGAAGGAGAAGAGAAGTTGAGAATGAAAAAGACAAAGCAGCGGTGTAAAATATTGTTGAGGAGGGAGGCGAGCAGATTTTGTATCTTGTAAAAAAAAAACCCCCAGCAGCCTGGACATGTGTTTTGGAGGGGAAAGGGACCAGGGGTTAATAACCGAAGAAGCAAAGCGCCGAACGACTGCAGTTCACTCGGGTATAGCTCAGAAGCGATAGCCGGCCCGGATTGTGTTGTGACTTGTGACGGATGGATACGGAGACTCTGGAACATGTCTTGTTGGGGTTCAGATGTGCTGACCGAGTGCTCGGGGGTTTTTTCAACAATATTACTCGGGCCTTTGATATCTTGGTATTGTTGATGTTGGTGTCGTTGTTGTTTGTTGCTGTCGATCCATCTTTTTTTGTTCACATTTCCACCTACAGGGGTATCATGTATGTATATACTCCGTACATCACCTTTATCAGTGACAGCAACTTTCAGGTAACAAGAAAATATCGCAGTTCACTATTCCTTAAACCCCGAAAGGACAGATCTACTCCAAGTACCCCGTAGTCTCTCGGGCTTTACACGTATGTAGATTCTCCATTCCATGGAAATCGTATGTAAGCAACCTGGGGAAGTAGTCAGATTGAAATGTTGTCTTGAGGCTCAGCACTCTCAACAGTGTAAAAGCCAGACAAGGAAGAAATCTGCAAGGAGTTATGGCTGGAATGTGTCTATCGGATAAGGTTACAGATATATTCCAATGGGTCAATGATAATGAACACCCCGGATCCCGATGCCAAGATGATATAGGCCACAGATCTCGGTCCCTTTCATAAACACGGGTACACAGGGCCGGTTCCTGACCCGTCAGATCGGGTCCCAGGCCAGACTTCAAGACATCTTGGTGCTTTGAGTGACGCTCCAACCTTTCCTTGCGATTTCACATCATTCCGAGTTGTAAATAAGAAACCGTCTCACCAGAGACATTTGTCTCTCCGTGTTGGTGTATGATAATGAATCCTTGGTGTTCGGTGACCTGTGTCGCTTGACTTTTTTTGAAAAAAAAAAAAAAAAAAAAAATGGAGAAAGAGATCTGATCAGCGGACACGGGGGCACGGCGGGAAAGATCCACCTGACTTTTGGTGTTCCACCAGCCCCCGCGGTTCCAGCCACCTACGACACGGGTCTATGGGCTATGTTTCATCTGTCCCCACCTGCCAGCCCGCTGTCCTGCCGTCAACCGCCGAACATCGGTGCCGTGATTCCAAGGCACCCGACGTCACCAACAAACGACTTTCATCAAAAAATACTAGTCCAAAATCATCATTAGCTTATTTCCAATGTTAACCTCCGAAACAATTTTTGGAGAAGAACGCCGCCGTCGAACAATTACACTTTATGTAGGTGAGAATATATATATATATAACAGCTCAACTAATTAGTCTAGGCCTTTCATATGTTGGCCTTATTTCCCGTTCGCGGGTTGTTACCCGTCTTGTGCGATCATCACCTCCTCTGAGGCCGATGTTCATGGTCGTTACGTCTCCAGCAACCTCCTACGTCCTTCGACACGACCAACATGGCCGACACCGTCACGGATTCTCCCCCGTACTCTTCGTTTCTGTGGAATCTCCTGCTACGGCATTGTTAATTCCAGCTCGTGTGATCTCCTTGCTTCGGCCGGTCTGTCGCCGTCATATCCCCCTCCGTCTTCCCTCTCGGCACTACATGAGCACCATTGTATGTATGGCTACCCTCAAGGCTCCTAAGACCTTTGTGCTCCTAATTTTCCCAGACTGCTTCTTGTGACTCGTTTCGAGAACGTCGATGCGGCCGGATAGGTAATGCAAAGCACCGTGGTCTCCTATTCTGGTCAACCATCCTGCCCCAGACTAAGTTCTCACTAGACCCCATCTTTATATCTCTTCTCAGTGTCCGGTCTCTTGCAGCCAAGAATCTGTGCCTTTTCTTTTTTCATCACCTCACCAACCTCTGATGGGTTACTTTTAGGTGTTCTTCTTCTTGTCCTTCTTTTGCCTTCTTTTTATTTAGCTGCTAGTCAGTGCTAGACCGCGTTGATCGTGGACCTTTTCAACACTTGTTATTTTAAACCCTTCTCTTCAAGTCTTGTTTGACACAGCTTGTAAGCATGTCTATCAAGCAGCTTCTCGGTTATTCAACGCTGTTTGCGGGGGCCCTTGCGCAGGCACAGGGTCAGGGGAATAATAATAATGGTGGCAACAGAAATGGTGGAGGCGGTGGAGGAGGTGGTGGTGGTGGTAACAATGGTGGTAACGGCGGCAACGGCGGTAATAACAACTTTGGCGGTACCACGCTCGATCCCAGTGTAATCCAGGAGGGTTCTTTCACAGATGGAAGTACCTCTCTCGGTGCGGATGCGGTTCAGGCTCTTTCGGCAACTTCGCAGAACAACTTCATCAACTTCTGCAGGGGCCAGACACTTACCAACGGTCTCCAGATAACGACAGGTTCTTGCAATGGCATTGGTATGTATCACGGTTCATATATCTATTTATTGGGAGGTTTCCTTCTAACCTGAAGTCTAGTTATGGGACAAATTCCTTCCAAGGACAGGATGGTCTCTTGTGTCATCCTGAACCCTCCAAACGGTGGCACCATTCAAGCTGGACAAGACTTCAACATCACTGTCCAAATCCAGAACTTGGTAGCAGGCTCATTCACCAACGCCGCCGCAACCTACTATTCTGCCCCACAACAGCTAAGCAATGGCAATATTATCGGCCATACACACGTTACCGTACAGGATACCGGCAATAACCTGAACCCTCAAACGCCGCTAAATCCGGAAGAGTTCGCCTTCTTCAAGGGTATCAATGATGCCGGTAATGGTCAGGGTCTGCTTTCAGCAGTGGTGACCGGTGGGTTGCCAGCAGGAAACTACCGCGTCTGCACCATGACAGCCGCTATGAACCATCAGCCTGTTATCATGCCCGTCGCTCAGCGCGGGGCTCAGGATGACTGTGTGAGATTCACTGTCGAGGGAGCTGGAGGCGCTCTCAACGAGGCCGCCAATAATGGAGAAAAGGGTCTCGCAGCACAGAAGCTGATTGCCGATGCTGTCGCTCTCGGCCCTGGAGCTCCCAACCCCGCCGGCAACAATGCAGGCAACAATGGTGCCAATGGAGGTGCTAATGGTGAGCAACAAGGAGGCGCCAACAACGGCAACCAGCAGGGCGGTGCCAATGGAGGTGCTAACGGCGGTGCTAATGGAGGTGCTAATGGAGGTGCTAATGGAGGTGCTAATGGAGGTGCTAATGGAGGTGCTAATGGAGGTGCTAATGGTGGTGCCAATGGTGGTGCCAACGGTGAGCAACAAGGAGGTGCCAACAACGGCAACCAGCAGGGCGGTGCTAATGGAGGTGCCAACGGCGAACAACAAGGTGGTGCCAATGGTGCGAACGGCGGTGCCAATGGTGGCGCCAACGGCAACCAGCAGGGCGGTGCCAATGGAGGTGCCAACGGTGAACAACAAGGTGGTGCCAATGGAGGTGCAAACGGAGGTGCCAATGGCGAGCAAGGTGGTGCCAATGGTGCGAACGGCGGTGCTAATGGTGGCGCCAACGGAGGTGCCAACGGCGAACAACAAGGAGGTGCGAACGGAGGTGCCAATGGCGGTGCTAATGGTGGTGCCAATGGTGAACAACAAGGAGGTGCTAATGGAGGTGCCAACGGCGAGCAACAAGGTGGCGAGCAAGCTGGCCAGGAGGGCAAGAAGAACAATGGCGGCCGTGGCGGTGGTGGCAGACGCGGCGGCAAGAACAAGGGCAATAATGAGAACGGCGGTGATCAGGCTCAAGCCGGCGCCAATGCGGAAGCTGCTGCGGGAGCTGAGGCTCAGGCTGGTGCCGGTGCGGGAGCTGCTGCTGGAGCTGAAGCAGGTGCCAATAATGGCAAGGCAGCCAGACTCGCTCGTCTTAAGCGCCGCAAGTTCGTTGCCTAAGGCTCTAGTAAGGAGGCAATAAGGGGAAAGGGAAGGTGACCCGTATATAGTTTGTTGGTGGTGGCTCTGTGTGATATTGTTCGTTGCTTGGTTTCTTTTGTTTTGTTTTTGTTCATTTCACTCTTTTGGAAAAAGATTTTTATTTGTAAGACTAGTAAGCATGGTGGTCTACAAAAGGGAGAGATTCGGAATAGAAGGTCTTGTGTTGTTGGTTGCTGGGGTGAATACCCAGTAAACACAAGCAAGCAAAGGGGACGACGACTGGGTAGAAAGGCTGTTGGATTTTGTAGATCACTTTTTTGCTTATTTAGTCTTGCAAGGTATTGTGTTAATTAGTTCTGTTTTAGATGTCGTACATCTCCTGTTCTCCTTGTACCTTGAGAATATCTTTTCTGCAAGCGAAAACGAAATCGCAGCTGTCATGAGTCTTCATTACTGCCATCATTTTATCTACATAAGTCATATCCACGGAATCGCTTCCCAAAGTATACCAAAAGTCTACAAATCCTTCATCTCTGTCTTCTCCTTCTTCTCACCCAACACGTACTGAATCAATTTCTTGTAACCCTCAACCGCTTCCTCCAACTCACTAACCTTCAATCCCTCATCATCTCCATGGGCAACCAAAATACTTCCCGGCCCATACAAATAAGACTTGTGCCCTCCTTGCAGGTTAGGCACATCAGTCCCATAACTAGCCACCATGGTCTCAAACCCCAAATTATCATCATTGCTTCCAACCAGCTCACACACGCACTCAACAGGTCCATACCCGCTCCTCCACTCACTCGACAACGCCTCATCATCAACTTGACTCAAAACCTTCTTAATCCTTTCCTCCACCTCTTTCGCCCCACCCTTTTGCGTTCCACTCGCAACGCGAATTGCCAACTTGGCCGACGCATCCTTCGGTATCACATTCGCCGCCACACCTCCTTCAATCAACCCAATATTAACCGTCGTATTCCCATACCGCTCCGAAGTCCCCAAATCTGTGTCTAATACCTTATTCAACGCACGAATAAGAACCTCGGTGGCTGATTTACCCAGCTGCGGATACCCAGAGTGACCCGCTTTGCCTTTTGCCTTGATCAAACCGTGCGTGATTCCTTTGTGTCCACAGGCCAGTTTATTTTCTGTTGGTTCTCCAAAGATTGCTGAATCAAATTTGTGTTTTGTGGACGAGGAAAAGTAGCGCATTCCGTCACCGGAGACTTCTTCGCCTACTACATAGAGAAGCATAATATCTTGAGGGTTAGGGAGGGTTGGTAAGAGGGTGAGTAAAGCGGTGATTTGGGCGGCTACGGAGGCTTTGGCGTCCACGGTGCCGCGGCCAGATATGAGAGAGGAGGAAGTGATTGGTGAAGAGATGGAGTAGGGGATGTAAGGAGGGACTACGTCGATGTGGGATGTGATGAGGAGTTTGGGTGAATGTGAGGGCGGAGAGGTGGTGTTTGGGTAGGCGAGGACATTGTAGCGTTTTGAAGGGCCGCCATCTACTTCTTGGAGTTGGACGTAGAAGTTGAGATTTGTGAGGTACGTTTGGAGGAATAAAGCCGCGTCGGTTTCTGAGTTGCTCAGGGAAGGGATGCGGACCAGTGATTCGTGAAGCGAGAGGAGGGTGTCTCGGTATGAAGATGCATCTTCGTGGATAATGGGGGTTGATGTGGCTGGAGTGAGGAGTAAGCTGCTTAACAGCAGCAAGATGCTTGATGAGCGTGACCTCATTTTGAATTTCGAAGGGGTTTTTTGATGTGAAAAAAAGAGAAAAGAGAGTCTGATGTCGTTCAAAGCGCTAATGAGGTCATAGCGGTGAAGGAAAAGTCTTGGCACTTGTTGAAATGTGGGCATTATTTTCTTTTGTCTTTTTATCTTTTTCTAGAATGCCGATTTGGCAACTGCCTCCCATCTTTCAGGAAGAATCTTGCTGAAATCAAACTTTCCATCAGCACCCTTTATCACGGTTCCCTTTTCCGTTACAATGGCATCAATTAACTCGTGAGGTGTAACGTCGAAGCCTGGGTTCCAGACATTGATTCTCTGGTCTGCAATCGCCACACGCGCCGTCTTGGACGTGTCAACGGTGCCATCGGCATTGACAACGGCGCCACTGATCTGAGTCAATTCCTCCTTCTTGCGCTGCTCAATCTCGATATCCTTGCCGGTCTCGGTGAAGAGATCGATGCTGGTGGTAGGAGCTGCGACGACAAACTTGACACCGTGATGTCTTGCTAGGACGGCGAGGGAGTAAGTGCCAATTTTGTTGGCTGTGTCGCCGTTGCGAACTACACGGTCCGCGCCGACAATCACAGCACCGATGTTCTGGCTCTCGCGGTACAGGTTGAAGAGGGCCGCTGCCATGCTGTCGGTGATGAGAGTTGAAGGGATGCCTTCGAACACGAGCTCGAATGAGGTCAGTCTGCTTCCCTGGTTGTAGGGACGAGTTTCCGTGCAGTAGGCATGGTGAAGGAGACCCTCGGAGTGGAGGGATCTGATGATGCCCAAAGCGGTGCCGTGGCCAGAGGTGGCGAGGGAGCCAGTGTTGCAGTGGGTGAGGACTGAGATCTTGTGGTCGGGGCTGGCATTGTATTGCTGCTTCAACCAGGCGGCACCGTGAGCGCCGATAGAGGTGTTGTTTTCAAGATCCTGAGAAAGGATTTCTTCAGCCTTCAAGATGTAGGCGTTTAGGATGGCCTCCTTGGCCTCTGGGTGAGCGAGTCCCTCAATCTTGGCGGCTCTTGAGGCAACCTTGAGAAGGTTGATGGCATTGGAGAGATCAACAGCAGTTGGTCTGCTCTCCTTGAGGTAATCCAAGCGAGACTCGATGTGGGAAATGACTTCCTCGGGGGTTGTTGCAGCTGCTTCCAAGTCAGTTGGTGTGTTAGTGAAAAATTGTTAGACTTACTGCAGGCACCGTTATGCAGCTCAACAGCATGCGCAAGAGCAGCAACAATGGCAATCGCAGGAGCACCTCTCACTCTCATTGACCTGATGCAATTAAATGCCTCCTCTGCGGTAGAAACCTCATCGTAGTGATGCTCATGGGGGAGTCTGAGCTGATCGAGGACTAACAATTTGCCCCGCGAATATTTGATAGCCTGGAGGGTTGCCATTTTTATTTTTCTCTTCAAATGATTTAGTGTTGCAAATGATAGAAAGAGACAAATATAAAAAAGTTTGAATCCGGTTCAAAATATGCACGCCTGAATTTTATATGCACATAACACAGGGAAAGACCTTTTCTTTTTAAATGTCTCTTAAACAAAAGTTCGTCTGTCATCAGATGCCCCGCCACTGAGCAAAGAATCTTGGTGGGGTAACCTGGAAATCTGGGGAGAGTTTTGAACTCGGGAAGGAAGGCGGTGAGTGACAGGAACCCCTGGGAAGGTTGCATTGGCGATTAATAGCGGTCTCAGGGAGCTGCCTTGGTTGTTGTCGCTGTAAACCAACTGGCGGCGATGCTCCCAGAAGCTCGAAACTTAATCCCCTATTGTTCGTGTTGTTCAAGGTCATGTCATAGAGACCTATGTTTTTAGCTGTTCAAAATGGAACAGCCGTTTTCTACCTCAAAAGTAACAGGTTAGCTAAAAGCTTATTACCTTTTCCCTTCTTCCACATGTGCTAATTGTCCATCTATTATGACTTCTTGTCCAGTCGAATACTTTGATCCTCACGATGTTTACAAGCTGCTTGCACCCGGGTTAATTCCTCGACTCCCTCTCCGAGACCTCAACTGGCAATCGCATGCGGGCCCATTACGATCCATTAGCACCCTACATGTTGAGCTCATCCCTTCAGGGGCTGATACTTCGGTCATCTTCTCCCCCCTATCCTCCACGAATCCAAAAGGCGGCCCAACCCCGAACGATGCTGCAAGTCAGCCCCCGAAAGACGATGGCTTCCTCACGGCCCAAATAGGAGGCGGTGCGCGTCCAGCATCAACCGAGCAGACAGACACCACCCTGCGGGTTCCAGCGGCAGCTACGAAAGAGCGTCGACACCAGATCCCCGGTCTACGACGAACCCCTTACCTAAAGATCCTGCTGGTACGATGCGATGACAATGATACCTATAAATCAACGACAAGAGCCGAGATTCGAGAATGGATAAAAGCAAACACTCCCCCTTCTCAGGGCAAGACGGGAAGCCACGCCGAGATTCACGATGCCTTTGAATGGCTTGTTCTGCATGTCGTGCTCCCAAACACTGTCGCTGCGACTCAACCCAGAACAGCCGGCGCCAAGGTTTTAGACTCGAGCTCATCTACGACCAAATCACGTTGGGGCGGCGGATCAAGCACCCTTCTGGAAAAGATGCGCCATGACTTCAATGGCTCCACCAAGGGTTCCGTTGATCGCGTTAGGCAAATACGAATCGGTATCAACGATGTGCCATACAATATGCTTCCCCGTGTGGTGCCGGCCGTCCCGACCGGATATCACGAATCAGAACAGGAGAGTGAGGCCGCCTGGGCGGACTTGATCGGGAAGATTAAAGAGCTCATCCTATCCAGCTTCGATACTCGCGTTACTCAGTATGAAGAGGATATTAAAGAGAAGGATGGCCAGAGGAGTCTGCCTGGATGGAACTTTTGTACCTTCTTTATACTGAAAGAAGGCTTGGCACGGGGATTCGAGAGCGTTGGTCTTGTTGAGGATGCGCTGGTTGGCTATGACGAGCTCAGTGTTGGGTTGGACGCCATAATAAATGCGCAATCAAAATCTGGGTCCCCCGAGGCTCATGGTGGTGCTTTGCTAGGGTTTACTCCTGATTTGAAGGACACTGCGCAACAAGCAATACGTGAAATTGTTGATGGAAATCTCGAGTTTGATGAGGAGGAAGCCGTGGATCTTCAGGCTGGGGAAAGGAGGATGCTGGATCAGTCAGACAGCATTCCAATTACTTCTTCAAGAAAGGCATACCGAGAACTGATTCTGGCGAATAATGTGTCGCTATTTGACTTCCGATGCTACATTTTCGCTCGACAGATTTCACTTTTGCTTCGACTTGGAAACGCTTGGTCTACCAGGGAGGAGCTTTTGACCAAGCTGAAGGAGCAGCAAGAGATGGTTCCCAAGGGTGTTGCACCAAGAGCTCCCGCACCCAAAGTCACGGAGGAGCCCGAGAACCTTTTACATCTTGCCGAGATTTGCAAGCGAACACTCGAGTTTGTCCCCGCGATATCAACGGTCATGAGGGAGGATATTATCGCCGCCATACTGTCTACTAGACAAGGAGAGGACGGGGAAGCCACCCAGATAACCCTCGCTCCAGCACAAACAGAAATTGTTGACAATATGGTTTCATCTTTCGCGTTTTCTGTCGCTCAGCAGATCCTTGCGCAAACTTCAACCAAGGCGCTGCCAATACCTCAATCTATACTAGATGATACTCCCGATCAAAAGGCTGCCATTCCGGAACCGAAGAGCATAATGCACCCGACAAGGACTTCATCCATTGCTGGACACCGACCACCACCAAGCCCTGGTTTTCCATCTGGAAGAATGGATGATCATACGCTTTCTGCCCCATACTTGAAGTCCGGCCTCGAAGAGCTGGCTGCTCGGAGAGCCGAGTTGTACGCACTTTCTCGAAATATCCTCGAGGAATGCGGAAAGAAGCGAGGCTGGTCTGATGGATGGGCTTCGGTGCCTACTGTAGGGGAGTCTGGCATCAACGAGCTGGAGGACGTGAGCTTGGATGACACAGCCGAGGATCTAGAGCCCAGAACTGCCCCCGGACTTCACACTTCGATCGCTGGTGTCAAGACGACCCTTCTCCGCACGGCTCTCGATAACAGGGACGACTTTTACAGGCTCTATGAAACACTTACTGACAAGGCACTTCGGCATTTTACCGTTGCCAACCACTGGCACTCGGTGCAAGCTAGCATGGCTGATTTGGCTGTACTCAAATTCCACCTAGAGGATTACAGCGAGGCTGCCAAGTATTTCCATAGCGTTATTCCTTTCTTTGGCGAGGGCGGTTGGAGTCTTCTTGAGTTGTCCATGCTGGTAATGTACGCAAGGTGTCTCAAACAACTGCAGAAGCTGGATGAATATGTTAACCATGCTCTTCGCAAGTTACTTTGCAAGGCTGCTGTGGCAGAGAAGGCCAGACTTGAACACAAGTCTCGGTTCAGGATAGGGTTCACATCTGCTGCTGAATATCCTGAAGCAGCAGCAATCACCGGATTCCTCAGCGACTTGTTGAGCGTCTCGGAAACCCTGGAAAAAGATATCAGAATCCCGTTGACCGGTTTTTTCTGCAATATGGGGCTTGATGGGCCGCCGTTCTACGATGAAGGTCAAGACAGCTTTTCCCTGTTTTTGGATATGCAAAGTTTGTTAGTTGACGAGTTCGAGGCCGATTCTGTCAGTCTCCGCATCGTCAGTCCGGCTTTTGCTGGGAATAGGGAAATCTGGCTTCAAACTGAGAAGCCGGTCACCATCTACCCCGGACCGAACAAGGTGCGAGTGCAAAGCACTGTGATGATGGCTGGGACTTTCCAGGTGGATCAGATTCGTCTGTGTAGCAAAAAGGTATTGCTGCATTACGAACGGGACATCTCGGACAAGTCATCTTCATCTGGCCTGAGAAACGCAACCCTTACCCTCTATCAGCGGGCTAGCTGTCTCGATGTCCAGGTTGTTGGGTCAAAGGATCTTCAGCTTGACCAGAAGAAGTTGCTTGATTTGGAACTATCGACGGGCTGGAACAACATCAAGACTTGTGAGGTCAAGATAAGGTCTGCCACTGGTGGATTGAGGTTAATCATGAATGAGGTTGAGGTTATTGGAGACAACCAGCCGACGAAATCTGAGGGAGGTTCGTTCAAGTTTGGCGCCATTCCGGAGAAAAGTATCCTCAAGATCAGGTTCCCCTTCACTGTTGAACAGGATCTTCTTGATGTGGCCGTCAGGGCTGAGGTTACGTACTCGACTGACAGGGGAAGCTTTACTTTCACTCGCACGTCAATAATTCCCATCTCCTTGGCATTGGAAGTCAATGTCCAGGACGTCTTCAAACACCACGCGCTATTTTCAAGATTTGCTGTCTCCACTGCCAGCGACAGTCCCCTGAGGTTGTTCAAGAGCGAGCTACTTAGTTCGGAACTATTCGAATCACATTTTGGGCAACCATCCAGTCACCCAATCTTGATCTTCCCGAAGCAACCAACAGGTCTTCTTTACAAAATCACTCGGCGGCCAGAAATCAATCCAGGCCCAACTACGAAAAAGACTCTTTATCTCAAGCTATACTATAGCGTATTACAAGACGAAATTGAGCACCTATTCAAGACGGCTCTTTCCAAGGCGCTTGAATCCTCCCCGCTCTGGGAGTTCTCCAAAGCCTTAACCTCAAAACTCGTTTATGTGGTTCGGAAGAGCCTATCACCTCACGACCTAGAAAAAGCAGGCCTCCTCGGCGAGCTCTCTACCTCGTTTTTGCTCAAGACAAACTGGGAAGCTTTATTTCCTGGCCTTACACCTGTGGCCACCTCCTCTTCAACCGATATCTCCTCAACCAACTTGGCAAATTTCATTGTTTCCTGGGCCAAGGGGCACCCAATTTTGCACTTACCGCACCCGGACCCGTCAACGTTTGAGACGAACACTATCACGATACCGGTGGACATCCCGCCTGTTGCTATCGTGCACACGGCGGATATTATACTCCAGCAACCCCTTCCAACTGTCCCGGGCACAGACTCGGAAACCGGCTGTCCGACGGTGTGCACTAACCAGGTTATTCCGGCGACATTACACTTGAAATGGACTAGGACATGGGACACGGCAGATAATCCGGCGTTTGATCGTGATTTAGAGTTTGGCTATGAAATTACTGCTCCTGGGGATACGTGGTTACTGGGCGGACGGAGAAAGGGACATTTTGTTATACCGGGAGGAAGTGAACTTAGCAGTGAGCCAGGAAAGACGGAAGCGGAGATTGGGATGGTGATGATTCCGCTGAGGGAAGGATACTTGACTATGCCGGGGGTTGAAATTAGGGAGGTTCAGAGTGGGAATGAGGAAGGAGTTGGGATGGGCATGGTTAGTGGTGGGTTTGGGGGCACGGGAATACATTGCGAGACTGATTGTAGAAACCTGGGAGAGACGATTTATGTCGTGGGGGATAGGGCAAAGGTTACGTTGAGTTTGGATGCTAGCGGGCCTGGAGGAGGGCCTTTAGTTTTGGAGTGCGAGAGAGGGTATAATGGGGATGGAGCGAGGGTGGTAGTTTAAGTGAGAGTTGGGGAGATACGGGAGTATATCGAGGGCGTGAGGGAATTCAGGGGTTTAGAGATGGTAGTATTATCCTTTAATGAAGTACTTGGCAAATATGATACCTAATAACTATTTTCGAAATGAAGAGCTTGTGTTTTCAGGGCAATTGGGGTGGAAGATGGGAGAGATGTGTCAGCGCCCTGTTGTTTGTCAGGTTGTGTTACGTTTGGTCATATCCCGTCCCGCCAGTTTGGTAGATTGGGTTGTGGTGATACGAAGCCTGTGTTGTTTTGGGCAGCTTTGGGGGCCAAAAGGGGGGGGATTGTTCGGAGGTTACATATAAGTGCGATGACGACTTAGACAGAAACAGAATGTGGTATGGTTGATGAGGAGAAGCAAGGTTGAAGCAGTCAGACGGCCCGACATACAGATATGTGGCTTATTTGCTGTTCAGCCCGCCGATCAATGGAATGGGATTAGCCCGAGAATAACGAAATACCACCGATTGGGGCGGGAAGAGCTGTGAGTTTGATTCCGATCTCCGAGAAGTTGAGGGTCAAAGTGGAAGTATAGGCTAGGTTTGGAGACATCAAGGAGATTGAGTTGTCAACGACGGAGTTCACAACTCGATATTTCTTCAACAGATTAGACTTGTCATATCTTCGCTGGGGCACATGATCAAATATGCAAGCCTTCGGACTTTTGGCTCTGACAATCTCAACACAAGAAAATACTGACAGAGATCGGGAGACATAGAAGAATGGACACTAGTATCCCGACTTTTTGTTGACGAATTCCTATGGTGTTTAGTGGCGCAAAAGGCGGACATGAACAGTGATTACAGAATCAAAACTCGGCAGCTTACCAAGAAAAATAATATAATGATGTAGTAGTGAATATTGAGAGTCGTAACTTGTGGAGGGGACGGGATGAAAGTGAGTGAGTAAGCACCCAGCATGATGGAAGTATTCGGCGAGTTCCGGAATTCCGTTGCTTTCTCATTTGATGGACAGCCTCAAAACAAGTAGGTGATCGGTTTGGATGAAGAGAGAAATATTGGCGGGATTGTTTTGGTTGTTGCCAAGAGTGAATAGGAGGCGGTTCTTGAGGAAGGGAAAAACAGGAGTAAACTGGGTTATATATAGAGGTTTTGAGACCCCAAATGTTTACTGGGTTTGAAGAACAAGACCTGTAGTCTCTTGAGAGTAAACAGAGAGAAGTGTTGAAAAGAACAGAAGTATAACCGAGTGTTTCTTTTGACCTTTCCAAAACAACTTTCGACCGACAAACAACTATTGAAGATGGACTTCGACTCCTTACCTCCAAACCAGGCAGGCCGTAAGCGGCGAGCACACAAGCGGAGCCGAAACGGTTGTCTAACCTGCAAGCAGCGGCATATACGATGTGACGAGCTTAAACCGGTGTGGTATGTTTTCCCTTCCTACTTGTATGCAGGTACCGTATCATATTTATTGATATGAGTAAAATAGCACTAACTGTCTAACCCGAGGAGGGGACTGCGGTTACGCTGCTGTCGAACCAGGCCCTTCCAATACGGCAGCTAAACAAGTTGCTCAGGGGAAGATATCAATTGTTCCTAGTTCCCCGGCTGATCCTTTCGATTCTCTTCCTATCAAAATGCCACATCGCTCATTGGAGCTGTTTCATCACTGTCAGTGTCCCTTTTCTCTCGTAGAAATGATATATAAACTAACAAAGTTCAGTTGCTCATTACCGCATCTTTACTCGCACGGCGGTTCGCAAGAATCCAAATTCACAATGGTATTCTCCGATTTCTATACTACATGATCTGCATATACTGACAGTTACTAGCGTAGGAATTGCCTTCTCAAACCCAGGCACATTCAGAGCCTGCCTCATCATGTCCGCCCTCCACTTCTCCTGGCTCTCCGGCGGACCACAGGCACTCCAACAAGGCAGCGAAATGGAAGAAACGTACCTCTTACACAAGTTAGAAGCAATGAGACTAGTCAAAAAACAACTCGCAGATCCAGAAAGATGTACAAGTGACAGCTGTCTAAGTCTCATTGCAGCCCTAGCCCTCGCCGAAGTAAGTCTTTATCCCTCCACCCATATTCATTCACTAACAACCCTCCCAGAGCGGAATGGGAGACCCCCAAGCAGCCCAAGCCCACATAAACGGTCTCTTCACCCTAATTGACATGCGCAAGCCCGAAGAATGGCAACATAGATTCTACGGCATGCTCCAACGGGTAATCCTCATGGCAGGCTCGTTCATCTCTTCTTCTTGCGACGCATCCCAGGCAACAAGCCTCGCTACCAGACTCTCTCCATTTTACTTGACCACCACCCCCGGGATGGAAGTGTGTAAAGCGGACGTAGAAGCCGAAGTCTTGATCAACGCTTTATCCCGCTTGACAACTATTTGTTATCCCAGCAATAACACCAACGAGATCCATGCTCCTCATACAGAAAGTACTGCGACACTTCTTAAAGACACAGAAGCGTATATTTTTTCTCTGCTGTTTAAACCGCATTCCCCGATCGAAGGAATAGAACCAACCTTTCCATCAAAAACATTTGAACCATACAGCACAGCATACCCTTCAGCTACCAGAGCCTCAGCTACTGCTGCTTGGTTTTATCTTTATTTTGTTTTGCGTCCACTTCGACCCGTTGAAGAAGAAACCGACCCTCACTTACTTCGACTTTTAATGGATACGCTTAAATTAGATATACAAGCCACGGAACCTACCACTCGTAACAAAAGCAGCACTGAACTATGGGGATGGAAAGTGATGGTGGGGTTATATACCCTTATCATCATTGAAACAACCAACGAAGAAGTATACGACACAGAGGAAGGCGAAGGAGAGTACATTGATTCCCTAAAGACTTGGTTCAGTAATAAATTAGGAGTATGGGGTTATACTGCCAAAATAGAGGAATGGCAAGTTGCCAAACAGGTACTAAGAAGAATTGTCTGGCCTGAAGAGGAGGCAACCAACTTTGATGGAGACAGGGTAATTGAGGGCATATGGTCGGATATGACAAGAAGCTCCGAGTCTGAAGGGGCGAGTCCTTCTTCAATATTGATTGATCCGTTATTGTGGGAGGCAATCTAGAGTGAAAGGTTAAAAACAAAAGAATAAAAATAAAAAAGGGTATCTGAACCGCCTGACGAAAAAGCATTCTCCCAAAAATCTTTCTTTCCCCTTCTCGGGTATGCAAATAAATGCTTTATCCAAAAACCCGCTATGCCCTCGCATTAAAAGAAAAGAAAAGTATAACCAAGAAAAATCCAATATGACTTCCTCACCACCCATTACTTCCCCTCCTCTCCCTCTCTCTCCTCTCCTTTCTCTCCTTCTTCATAATTAATCCCCTCCTCTCTTCTCCAAGCGTAACCCAAACCCAAAACCATCCAACAGTCTCCACAAACGCAAAAGTGAAAAACACTCTATTCTTCAGCGCGTCACCTCCCCATCCCGTAGGAACATAATTATGACTGCTCGGCGGCACAACAGGATGCGATAAATACGATGACCCGGACTTGGTTTCCGAGAATAAAGGTGATGAAGGGCTGAAGAGGAAGGAATAACTGGATAGAACTAGGGAGAATAAAGTTCGTAGTGGGACTATACACATAACAAACATTAGTAAAACGGCCTAATAGGGAGGGAGGGAGAGGAAATAAATACCCTGCATAGTCCAATGATGTAAAAGAGAAACTTCATCAGGAAGAGAAAGCGTAACAAGATCCGTGACACCCAAAAACGCCAGAACAACAGCCAAAAAAGCTAGAGCGGGGGATTGCGATTCAAAGGAACGGGAGTGGTGTGGGAGGCCGAGGGATTCTCCGAGGAGGTAAATGATTGCTTGGTCGGAAATTGTTTGAGGGGAGGTGAGGAGGAAGAAGGCGAGAGTTAGGTGGAAGAGGGAGATGGAGGTTAGGATTGTTTTTGAGGAGATTAGGGGCATTTTGTACGGAGGGAGACAGGCATCGAGGGGGGAAGGTTTGTGTAATGTCCGTTGTTGGGTGTCGTCGTGTCGAAGACGGAGGAGATGTTTGCGCAAAGAATGGGCGGTAAAACGAGTGTCGCGCAGTATATTGTTTGAAGGCGCAAGGTTTGCGCAGCGTAGGCTACCGACGGGGAATTTTATTATATTGTTTCTCGGAGTTGTAAAAAGGGAACAATGAGAGGAGCAGCCCAGGGGGGAAACACCGTTCAAGCCTTATCAGATGATTTCCCCAACCGCCGATAAGCGAGGGTATTTAATTGGTTGACTCGATATCCACCAGCCACGTTTCATGCGGGCCGCTCCTTGAAAGCTTGCAACTTTGGAGGAACTGCGATGTGGCTTGAGGGGGTTACACGACAGGGGTAGCGGGGTCATTCAGCAGTCAGCACTCAACAGCAGCTTCCTCGAGCTGAATATCAGATGAACTTGAACTGAAGGAAAATTCATTAATAATTTCTAATTTTCTCATTTTCCAGTTTTTATTTTTGAAGAAACAAAATTCCCAAAATGTCAGACTCCATCGATATCCCCCGTCACCTAAAATACTGGAAAATGTGTCTTTCCACCCCCTTACCCCACCACTACCTCCCCAACGAAGGCAACCGTCTAGCTCTAGCATACTTTATCGTCAACTCAATCATCATCCTCACACCTCCAGACACACCCCCAGAATCCCAATTAATCCCTCCCAAATCCCGAGCTAAACTCCGTTCATGGGTTCTATCACACCAACATCCCGACGGAGGTTTCTGCCCTTCCTCCTCCTTAGTATTCCCTTTACATGGTTACCAACAATATGAGTCTCCCTCATCTGACTCAAACTCTTATCCCGGAATGGCAAATATCCCTGGAACAATATTTGCTTTACAACTATTAGCTCTCTTAGCAGACGACAACGGCCCCGAGGGAGCGTTCAACGGGGTTGACAGAGTAAAAACTCTTAAATGGTTGAGGAGGTTACAGAGACCCGACGGGAGTTTCGGGGAAGTGTTGAGACAGATTGACGGGACGAAATGGGAGATCATGGGCGGGTATGATATGCGGTATTGTTATATTGCTGCTTCGATTAGGTGGATGTTGAGGGGAGATGGGGAAGACGACGAAGATTTTGATGTTGAAGGGTTAAAGAGGTATATTTTGAGTAGTCAGACTTATGATGGAGGGTTTGCTGCTAGTTCTGAGGAGGAGCCGCATGGTATGCTTCTTCCGTCTTGGAGATTGATGATAGGATTTGTGCTGACACAGTGATATTAGCTGGATATGCGTATTGTGCCATTTCGGCATTATCTCTACTTGATCGACCTTTGGAGACAGGAAAAGATGCCCATGAGAGTGAGATACTAAACTCTGGGATAAAAGACATGCCCGGTTTGGTTCATTGGCTTGCATCACGACAATTTGTTTATCTGGAACCTACACCTCCGAACGAGGATGATTCAAGCGACACCGAGGAGGAAGATGATGTCGTCAATTTCCTGTTGCCATCCACCGTGTATCCAACCTCTGAGAACCCGCTTGTTGCGTCTAATGGACGTACGAACAAGGTAGCGGATACTTGCTACAGCTGGTGGGTGGGCGCAGCACTTGCCAACCTTACAAAAACGGACTTGTTCAACTGGAAAGATACACGTCGGTTCTTATTGGAAAAGATGACTCATAGAATTGGCGGGTTTTCCAAGTATCCCGGTGGTCCACCGGACGTTTACCACTCATGTTTTGGCTTGACTGCTATGGCGGTTATGAAAGAGCCTGGGTTGAGGGAGCTGGATAGTGCGCTGGCTGTGCCGATTGATACGGTCAAGGTGATTGAGAAGGCGAGAGCAAAGTTGTTGAGGACTGCGAGAACGTCAACAACAAGAAGGGATGTGGTGGAGATGGGGTTGAGAATGATAGGGGATGGGAAGAGGCCTGTCTGGCTTAAATGAAAGGGATATTTTTTATCTTTTATTCACTTTTACTTTAGCGAGAGTCTTTAAAAATAATACTTCATGCCTTTTTATATTCGAAAAACTGTGTCTTCTTTTTTTTCGAGGTTATTGAAAGATGGAATGACTTGCTGGAGAAAGCCCATGATACTCCCACATAAGGACCTCACCGTTTTGAAGCTATTGTAGCATTGAATTATTACTCCCAAAAAGTCACCAGTCACAAAAGAAGGCTGTCAGAATTTTCTTAATTACATTTATTTTCATTATCATCGCCATTAGAGACTCCATCTTGCTAACCATACCCAGCAAAAGCCCGTATTATACTCCAACATCCGAATCCGAATCCATCCATATATCCACCATAACAGCTCTGTATTAGTACATTACTCCAACAATCCCTTCAACAAATATCTCCTGAATAAGACCCAAGTCCAACAGATGGGCACTGCAAAATTACAACTATGAGTCTGTTGCATACCCGCCAAGTTTGAACAACAAATCCTCGTTAATCACGTGGGCGCTGCTGATATAATCCCTTCCCATTCTTAATGCGCCCTTTGTAACCCCTGTGACCATTGTTGTTATGGTATTGGTAGTTGTTGATATTGTTGTTGTTGTTGTTGTTGTTGTTGTTGTTATTGTTCCGAACTGGCCCTATTGGGATATTATTTGGGTGACCAGGCAATGGAACTTCCGCAGGCGA
The DNA here is from genome assembly GCA_033297215.1 of Podospora fimiseda. NCBI lineage: Eukaryota > Fungi > Ascomycota > Sordariomycetes > Sordariales > Podosporaceae > Podospora > Podospora fimiseda. Next base: position 249,633 of record MU865310.1, on the reverse strand, counting down.
AGGAGGCTTGGCAGGGGAAGGAGCCTGAGCAGGCACAAGGGGTCTAACAGGCAAAGAAGGCCTAAAGGGCAAGCTTGTGACATTTCCTTGGCTCGTGCTTACGCCTTTGTTTTTGATATCCTCCAACTCTCTCCTCAACGCGCTCATCTCATTCTCCCTTTGCTGGTCCTTTTCTCTGAGATCAAGAATGACAGTCTCCATAGCGCTTAGCTGAGTTACCAGATCCCGAGTCGAGGGCTGCTTCTCAAGAGACTTGATCCGACCTTCCAACTCCGAAAGCTGCTGATCATCATCATCTTCTTCTTCTTCCTGAGTATGACTATGAATAACGTCCTCGAGTTTGCCAACCCTGGCGGTTAGTGAATCAAGGTCAGTGGTGAAAGACGCCTGGGACGCCTTGTGAATTGCGAGGTCTTCTCCAAGGGTATTGACCCGGTCATTTGCTGCCTTGATGAGGGGCTCAAAGCCTGCCTTGCAAAGCTTCAATTGCTCATTTGACACCCGCTTTACGTAGGTTTCCTTTGTGCCCATTTTCCTCTCCAGAGCTAGAACCTTGCCAGCCAGCTCGATGGTCACCTCAGTATCCCCAGCCGTTGGTTTCTTTGTGGCTGGATCCTCTACTTTCTTCAGCCGCGCTTCATGGTCTGCTAGAGTAGCTTTATGGTCCTCGAGTTGGTCTGACAACTCGAGTATTGATGACGGGGCTGCGGGGGTTGGTGACATCGTTCTGTCTCTGGGTCGCATTCGAAGTGGTGGACTTGAGGGAACAAGGTCAACGGCCGAATCGAATGTGGGCAGAGGCAAGTATGAGGATGATGGAGTTTCCGATGGGAAATAATTCTCCGTATATGCTGAGCTGTTGGTGACGGACGAGGAAGACTCTGACTCGACCGCCTGCCGCTTGTTCAGTTGTTTGGTCGTTGTTGATGCTCGTTTGCGCTTCGTGGGCAGCGACGGTTCCAGCTCCACCTCCATGTCCATGTCCGACTCGTCGTTGATGACGACGGGAAGGGCAGGGGTTGTCCCTTCACGGCGAAGTCTCTGCGCAAGGTTCATCATGGCACCACGTTCAACCGAGTCTCTCCAGGTACGACACGCATCCTCAAGCAGAGTCTTGCATTTCTTTGGTATCGTGGCTGAGGAAAAGCCTTCGGTGAATCGGGCCCACTGGTCAACCATGTCAGTGAGAGTTGAGTGGTCATATGGGAAGGCAAAACTAGCCCGGTGATTCATATGACCCTTTCTGGCTGCGGTGTAAACAGCGGTGATTAGCTGTATGACGTGCTGGTCCGCTTTCAGTGACACGGCGTTGGCAACTTCGGGAAGGAAGCTCGGAGTGCCGTAGACCTTTTTAAAGTGAAGATGTGCTTGGATAATAGCAGCCAGATTGTTTGCTACTCGCAGCCGGATCAGTTCCTTCGACTCCCGGTAATGTGTTTCCCCGGGCGGCAAGGTCGTGTACTGTGCTCTAGACAGAGTACTCCATATCTCTGGGAGCTTTGAGGAAAGCTTTCGAGTTTCTCCTGAGCCGAATCGAAACCCATCGATTTCCCAAAATTCCCAGTTTGGGGGGGCGCTGAGGTCTGTCATCTCGACTGATGGCAGAATGATTTCTGACTCAGCTTGGACTTGGCCAGTTTTAGTTCGCGAGGATCTGGAAGACTCGCCCTTTTTCTTTTCTCTGGCCATGGCTGCAGATGAAATGTGACTGGGAAAGATGTGTGAATTGAGGAGACTTGCAACCGAGTCGAGCAACTTGTTTGAACAGAAAACCAGGTAGTAGCTCTGTAGTCAACCAAACAAAATACTATTGAAACAGCAGCTGTTTTCACATGAACCGATGAGCAAAGGTGGGATTCTGCAAAAGATTGTTAGTAACTAGTTGTCTGAGGTCATTGATTGTAGAGAGAGGTGACTTGCTAGTTGAGAATTATACGACAAGTCGATGAAATGATGAGTCGGTCAGCGACGTCGGAGAATCCAACAGTGGAAAGAGAAAACCCAAAGCTGGAACTCCAAGTCAAAAGAAAATCAATCTGCCGCTCAGTTCAATGGAGTTGTGAAACTGGGGAGCTGTGACTTTAAAGTGAAGGTGAGAGGATGGGAGAAGATGGGAGAAGATGGGGGGGGATGTAGAGGATGTAGAGGTGTCGACTGATCAAAGTAGGTAGGTACCTACCCAGAAGCTCTGGAGAAAAGAAAATTTTGGTTTGAGTACTGGAGCTAAATGTTGCAGGTTCTGTGGGGGTCACGGGTATGGAATACAATTGGAAAGCCCCCCAGGTGATGGGACGTTTAATCGTGCCTTCCTTCTGAGAAAGAGTGGCACCCACCTGGCAAGAACAACCTGAATGAAACCACCTGCCAGCGTTGCCATTAGACGGACACTGGACGAATTCCTCCTACCAACCCAATTTCCTCATTTTAACATGCACACCTTTTTCATATTGTCTTTGCATATTTTCAAGCCTGTTCTTGGTATCTTTACAAAATGTCAGCCTTTTCTGTTTTCATTTTCAGGGGCTCAGGGGTTAAAGTGAATCCATCTGCCACAGCAACATGGTGGAGTATATTCCTCTTGGCAGACTCGGTGGTCTGTGCATTAATAAAGCTTAACTTTGGCGCGCATTTCTCCAGGAACGGCCAGTTCTGGGGTCCACTGACGTCGCAAACCACGGCCGAGGACGACAATGCAACAAGACTTTTCCAATACCTTATGATACCAATATCATAGACATGGCGACCACAGGAGACAATACCTCTGAGCCGTGGACCCCAGAGACCAAGGCCAAGTTTGAAGAGTAATTATGCTTCCACGTTCAATTGCAAACCGTTTGGAAATGCACCGCTGACTCCCTCTCTCTCCACAGCAAGGACAGAAGCGCTTTCCTCGACCCATGCCAGGACTTGGCTGCCAGTAGTATCCGATGTCTTCACCGTAATGATGGTGACCGAGCCATGTGCACCGATTACTTCCAGTTAGTTCCACCTTCGGGACCGAAATAGATACAGGACCAAGGCTGGCTGACAACAATTGCAGGGCTTATCGGGATTGCAAGAAGCTGTGGATTGAAAAGCGCAGGATGGACAAGAAAGGGATGCGCTTCTTTTGATATTGATGGCCTGAGACACCCTTGACAACAATGATTAACGAACAATAATCTCGAATGACATAATTCGGAGATTCGGGGAGGTTGGAAGGAGCCTTTTTTTTTTTTTTTTTTTTTTTTTTTTGGAGAGATGGTCTTGTCGAACAAACAAAAAACAGATTCATGGCCAATTTGCTGTAAAAATATTACCTTGTACCATTATTTGGAGTTTCGTTTCCAGACGCTCGACTCCGGAGCCAAGGCATGCACGCATCACGAGCAAGGCGAAGGAAAGGTGGGGAGAGCAATTACTTTGCGCACGGGCCATTCATTCGATGTGTCCCACCCCCACCAAAATCATGCAGCATCCAAGCCTGTTGAACAAGAGCAACAAACTCAACTCAATAAATGTCCAATTTTGGAAACTGAATTGGGAGATATTTCATTTCCCTTTTCCGGACTTTTCTGGAGTCAAAAAGTTTTAAAAAGACAACTGACAAAACAACTACCACCACAACAGCAGCTCAGCACCTGACACATATTCACTGCTACTCAAAATGTCCAACTATGCATATTCACCCCCGCCGCTCAAGAACAGCGTCGACATGCAATTGCAGTCCGCTTTCAGCGATGGAAACTGGCCAACGGTAGTCCGCCTTGCATCAAAACGGTTTGCAACTTTCAAGGATCCCTACTACGAGGCAATCAAGATCTGCGCCGAGTCACAACTTGACGGAACCGCAGAGAAGTGCGCCGCCCTTGTGGCCATTGACGAGCTTGTCAAGAGCAAAAAAACTCCAGACATCGACGCCCTCGAATTATACGAGTTCGCCTGCAGGGACTTTCTTGGTTATGAGGTCGAGTATGCTGATGGTCTGGGTCCTCTGAGAGCCAGATGGGTCAAGGCCAATGCCACCAGTCCTTTGGCTGTCCAGTGCCTGCAAAGCTGTTTGATGTATTGGGATCTCGTGAGCGCTCAGCAAATTGCCACCACTCTGGACAAGACCTTTGCAAACTCGCCCGATAGACGCTACATGTTTTGGAGTATTACTCTTACGTTTTTGCTTTCAGTATGTTCTCCACCCCTGGTTGATATGAGGCTTGATCCTAACATACACAGATCAGCCCCCAGTGCACCGAGGCCAGCCGTAAGATTTACAGCATGTTGACAGTCAGGCAGCTTGAGAAGGCTGCTGATTTGACCGAAAGCGTAGGCTCTGCTTTACTCTTGACGCTGTGGTAATATGCTGACTCTGAGCAGTCCGAGAAGCTCGAAAAGACGGCCAGGGGTCTTCTTACAGAGGAAGAAGTTTGTCTCTATTACAAAGTCTTGCTGAGCCACGGCACCAAGGAGGAGTTCCTCACTCGGTTACAAAGCCCCAAACTTGGCGCCATAGCCCAACTGAGACAGTCCCGAAAGCTTTTGTTTTGTGAAGCTCTGGATGTGCTAGAGAAATGGGGGAAATGGGATCACATTTACAACCTCTGCCGCGAGGCTCTGAATCTTGGACTGGAAGAGGTCACGACCCCTTTTCTTGTCTGCGACTTGAGGATATGGAAGAAGTTTGCTTCTTCTGCAAGCAAGGCGACAGACAATGATGCGTAAGTGTCCTAATGATAAATCTCTTGTTCCCAACTAACACATGCAGTGCCCTCGCCGAGGTCCAAAAAACCTTGAACAAATTCATCGAACTCAAGGACAAGGCCACGCCAATGTACAAGAAAAATATTAGCCTGGCACTGTTGGAGACGACCTTCAAGTTACCCTCCACCACCTTGAACCCCAATCATGACCAGAGCGGCCTTTCGCCAAGAGTAGTCCAAATTGGTTTGTATTTGGATCAATACTATGAGAGACTCGCAGCCTTTGATGATATCAAGGGTTATGTCGCGGACCTGAGTTTTGAGGAAATCAAGTCTTTCATGGACGACGTGCTGCCCAAGATTCCGGGTGAGGTATGTTTTCTAATATCGAAACAATTTGATGCTTGCTGACGCGGTACAGAATCCGGAAAACAAGAACGAAATCATTATCAAGGCAATGGAGTGCAAACTGCGTTATCTCCTCACCACATGCCCTCAAACGCTCTCACCACAATCTTCCGTTATTGACGGCGAGTCTCAGAGGAAGCCATACAAGTGCAGATTCTGCTCGAGACCAGCTTCCTCTCCTTGCGAGTTCTGCCTCAAGAAGATTGTCTCAGACGCTGCAGACACATATAGTAAAATAACCGCCGACAAGGAGCTGCTGGCTGCCATTCCCGGACTAGATAGGGATCCTCGTTTGGACCTGGCCGTTGCAATGGGAACAGCCCTTCTCAAGTTGGCCGGACTGCGACCATACAGTTCCGACGCTACCCATTCGCTATGGGAAGTCATCCAGCCATCCTTGCTGTTCCAAGCCGTGCTACTGCTTGATAACCAGCTTCAAATCACCCCCAACGATAACGGTTTGCGGCTTTTGCTTATACAGCTATATCTCCTCCTTGGTTGCGCATCTTATGCCTACCAGCTCTGGGTCCCCATGGGCGTCAAGAGAACCATTCAAGATGCTCTCAGCCCTCTATTCTTCGACAGAATCTCCACCATTGCCCCTGGCTTATTTCAGGGAACCCGTCCCTTGATGGAGCCTCTCCGCACATACTACAGCTACACTCTCCAAAACCCCTCTCCTCTACGGATCTGGGACGCCTTTTCCTCTGGCAGCTACACCAGCATTCTCGACATGACCGAATACGACAAGACACTCCGAACGAGCTGCACACTCATGATGACTCTCGTCGAAGAGAGAAGAGCGACAAGGTCATTCGGCGGAAAAATCGACATTGACATTGATGATCATCCCTTGACCGCAGACATCTTTGATGATACTGTTCTCGTCAACAAAACGGACTACGGTTCCTTCCCTAACCTTGAAAGCGTCTACGGCGCCCCAATCCAGGAGTACCTGCGTCTTGGCCCAGGACTCTCAAACGAACGCTCACATCTCCATTATTACACGGAGAAATATCTCGATCTCCTCACTTACAAAGTGCCACAACCCTACAAGCCAGCCAAGCCAGCAGATGCCGCCGCTCGTGAAAAGGCTTACACTCTCGAGGTCCTTTCCCACGTCAGCGAAACACTGACCACACTGTTGCAGTCGTCGCAATCCATCCCTCTCACCCCAGCGGAGCACACATACTTTTCTATCCTGTCGTTGCTTTCCTCTGCGGTATCAATTGCCCTCTCAACCCCACGTACTGATTCTCACCCACCTGAGACTCTGTCACTCTTGACGACCTCTATCAAATCAGCTGCTGGAACTTTACGCACTGGATTCTCTACCACATCAACAGAGAAGATTATTGGCTCACTCACCGAGTTACATTCTACCGCATTGGCAAGAGATACTGGGATAGCTATTAAACAATCCGCTGCGTTTGTTTTGGCTTGGAATGAGAAAGAGAATGCTAGAGATAGATCAGGAAGATCAGGACTTCACAAGGAGGTGATTTCTGAGATGAAGGCTCTTGAAGCTGCTGGCGTTAAGGTTGTCGGTGAAGTCAAGGCGCACTTCGGAAAGCTGAAGGAAGGGTTGAGCGAGAGTGGATGGTTGGATAGAGTATTGGAGGTTACTTTCCCTGAGGATGGGGAAGATGAGGCGGTGAGGAGGGTTGTAAAGGGTGGAGAGGAGGAGGAGTGGGCTGGACGTGTGGTTGATAGTTGGCGGGAGAGTGTCAAGGGGTGGGTTAGTGTTAACTGGCAGTGAGTCTAAAAGGAGGGTATAGATGGAATGGGAAATATGTTTAAAGGGTATTGGTATAGATAAAAAAAAAAAAAAGACAAGAGGAATTTTGCTCCAAATTTTGTTAGTTTATGCTGCTATATTTGGTCACATCTCTTACAAAGGAAAAGGAAACTCATCAAGAAAGGATATAAAGATCTTGTTTGTGCTTCAAATGCTGCATGCCTTTTTGAAATAGAAAATGCCTTTCTAAGCTGGAAACGCCTTTTTAAAAATAAATAGGCCCTTTCGATATCAAAAAATGCATGAGTTAATGTAGTTTGCAAATAATTCATTCATGATTGAGAGTATATTACACAAACAAAGGTCATTAAAGTAATCGTACAAGTCGGTCAAAGCCATCAATCAGCTCCAGTCAGAAATCCCTTATTCAGATAGGTCCCGACCTAGCCAGAAGTCCCAAGGATATCAGAAAAAATAACAAAAGAAAACAAAAGACGCATTCCAATTGTTCTTGTCCACCCACCCACTCATATGTACTCAGAAAGTCCCAGGTTTTCCTGCAAGCAGAGTGCAGATATGTGTTTTCGCTACAGCCTTCAAAGAGTCTTGAACAAGTCTCCCGCATACTTAACACACTATCAAAAGAAAAGAAAAGTTAGTATTTATCTAGTCTCTGAGCCAGATTCAAAGAATAAAAAATATACTTACCAACTTTCCAATCTTGGAAACTTCCTCCGTGGTAGAAGCTCTCGACAAATCATCCATGTACTTATCCAAGCAAAATTCGAGAGTCTGAGTCTGTGAAGTTGTCATTCTCATCCCACTCGTCGCAACGCCGCTGCCAGACTCTTGGTCCTTCTCCTGCCCCGCAAGGCCGTGAATAGCGACAGCAAGTGACTTGATCGAGTTGAACATGATCTGGTGCCGAACTTGAGCTCTAATCTCGTCGCGAAACATTCTCTGCAAAAGCAACATAACGTCCTCTTGGAGGTGCTGGATCGCCTTGGTTTCATCTGATGCCGAGGAATCATGAGCCTTCTTAACAGGAGCACCGGTAGTGGTTGAGAGTTTAGCATCAAGCGACTTCAAGCGCTTATTGATTGCCTTGAGAGTCTTGGTGCCTGCGGGGATAGCAGGCTCGTGGTCAGAGTTTAGAGGAGGACTAAGAAACCGATTGTCGTCGACGCCGTCAGTTGCAGCAGCAACGTTGAGGGCATCCATCTTCTGGTCAATGTCCATCTTGTCAGTTTGAGTCAATTCCAAAGCAGCCGTCGAGAGCTGCGCTTCCTTGTTGGCCTCGACTTCAATATTCCCTCCTTTCTTCTTGCTGGGACTGGCATTCTTCTTGGACTTGGTAGGAGTGTCTTGATGGTCAGTCTTGATCGCAACTGGATTGAACATGTTTGGCTCATTCTTGGGTCCAGGACCAGAAGAGGGGTTCTGCTTCTCGTTGGGGTTGGGAGTCTTCCCCTTTGCAAGTCGATTCTTGCGCACCGTTCCGGCGATCTCGGCGAGCCTCATGTTGTACGCATCAGCGAGAGAATCGAGAGTTGGCTCCTCTGCTTTCTCAGAGCTGTTCTCGTCCAAGACAGCAGGCTTGTTGCGGCGACCGGATCGCTTTGCACGCTTGGCTGCTGGCGACTGGGCCAAGCTGTCTCCGGCCTCGAGCTCGTCGTAAATTCGACGGGCTGGGGTGAGGGGAGAGGATCCTGAGTGGGAAAAGGATCTCTTTGTCGCCTTGGGATTCGCCATTTTGACTGGTCAAGCAAATGAAAATTAGCGATTGATTTCAAACAAGAAAGTCGCTTTTTGTAGAGAAACATACCTTTTTTGATTCAAAAATTGATGATTTGATTTTTGATTTGGTCTAAAAGACAATACTGATGGTTTTGTTTGGTAGAGAACGTGTAGGCGGTGGAAAGAAGCTGGAAAGTGGTGAAAAAGAGCGTGGTTTGATTTTGGCAGTCGCTTTTTTCGAGTCCAATCGCACCATGTGAGTCAGAGGCTGCGGTTTTGAAATTTGAGGAAACACAGGAGTCGTTGACAATAGGTGCTGCGATTGTGAGAGTAGGGGAAGGAGACAAAACAATCGAAATGGTAAACGAATTCCAGGTAGCGCTGGGTAGTAGGAGTTGAGAGGGATTTTAAACCCAATTTTTTTGGGGAATTGAACATGGGAAATGTAAATAAGGACGACAGCTGGTAGATGGGTGGTAAATGTTGGCTGGTCGTCGGGGAGATATCAGTGATTGGGGGTGATTTGACCACGCTCGAGTTGTCAGAAGACGTTTCATAGCACCCAAACAGAACAGAGTCTTTTGAAAATGCATTATCAGATCCAGAAGAAATTTACAGATCGATTTAGGAAGATTTCATTCAGTTTCAAGTTGTCAGAGACCTGTGCGAGCTTGAGGTTGGTGATGGACTCAGGAATTCTGAGGAAGGAGCTCCTGAGCACTCCTTCCCTTTTGAAGCTCCATGACATAATGACATTCGCAGGCGGCACTCTGAACCTGGCACAAGTCAAATAGTACTCAAATAGGATAATGAAGCTGATATTTGGGTGATTTGCTTTGATGCTGTAGACATTATCACTCACACCTTATGTCTTCTTGGGACTGCCTCTTCAAAGGCATCTTCGAGAAACCTCTCAGCAACCGTTCATAGCCAAACAAGATCGAATGATTAATTGCTCTGGATTCTTTGGTCAGTATCTATCTTTACTGTTTTTCTTATCCGTAGAGCTCACTGTTTCACCATCTAGGTTCCCACAAAGTACCGAGGTCTCACCCTCAAAACAACCTCTCAATCACAATTGTCTCCCCACATTGACATTCCGAAACGACCAATCTTATTAATATTTCGACATGTTCTAACAATTATGAAGGTTCAACGCAAAAAAGATTGATGAAAACAAACCAAAAACATAAAAATTGAAAATAGCTTCCTTTGTTTGTCGTCAAAATCGGCACCGCTCAGCCGAAGCCGTCATCTGTCGGACTTTCAACCCCGATCAACCAAACCAAACCCAATTAGGTAAGATAGAAACGTCAGCCTGTCAGCCAAGACATTAATTACGAGCTACGCTATCACCCGTTTGGGAGAGTTGGGCTGACGACGAGTCCGGCGGGCTGGGCCAACAAGAGTGAGTTGCACCGCAAAACGAACGGCTTTTTTTTTTTGTTTCCCAAGACGTGCCCCCCGCACCTTTGACCCTTGTTGGCCCCTCCCGTCCGCCTAAAAACCCCATGACATCTTCCAAAAACGTCAAGCTTCAAATGGCCTGCTGACGAAACCCGTAGACGGTCTTTACGTCAGGCCGTTCCTGTTTTGAAGAAATGGTTTTTTTTTGTATGTAAGGTACATCAAGAGGAGACGTTACAGAAATAATCTGATTGTAACCTGTACCTTGATTCATTGCGCCACGTGCTTGTTGCATTGTTGTTGCTGTTGCTGCTGCTGATGACAAGGAGGGTTTCTTTTTCACTCTTGTCATCTTCAGCCGTTGGAGCCTCGTATACGGAGTAACCCCGTTTCCTCTCTTCATCTGACTTTCCTGTCCTCTCTTCTCTCCTTTTGCCTTTTTTTCTCCTCCCTCAATGGTGTTTGTCAATTATCACCAACCACGATGATGGGTTCCCTAACTGCAGCCTTGCTGCTGCTACTTCTTTCGGCAGCAGGAATCAATGCGCAAACTAAACTGCAAGTCAATCTGGACTCACCAGGTATGTAAGATGCCGCTCCCGTCGCACAACATCAATTCTTACAGGAAAAAAAAACAGACTCCATTAAATCCGCCGCCAAAACAGTCGCCGCAAACCTATGGTCCTACTACGACGGCTACAAACCCGGTCGAACGCCGGGCATCCTACCCGGCCCTCCCCCCGGAGGAGACTACTACTGGTGGCAAGGAGGTGCAATGTGGGGGACCTTAATAGACTACTGGCACTACACCCGCGACTCAACCTACAACGACGAAACCATCCGCTCAATAATCTTCCAAGCCGATGCCCCCAGAAACGCATTCATGCCCTCAAACTGGACCGCATCTCTGGGTAATGACGACCAAGGCTTCTGGGGAATGGCGGCAATGCTAGCCGCTGAAGTCAATTTCCCAAATCCACCTAATCCAAAGGACCCAGGGTACGTCGCTTTGGCTCAAGCCGTGTTTAATACCCAAGCGGAAAGATGGGAAACGAGTTTTTGTAACGGAGGACTGAGATGGCAGGTTCCGCATACCAATGGAGGGTATAATTATAAAAACACCGTTGCGAATGTTGTTTTCTTGAATATTGCGGCTAGGTTGGCAAGGTATACCAAGAATGAAACATATGCGCAATGGGCGGAGAAGGCGTGGGATTGGACTGAGGGGGTGGGATACATCAAGCCGGATTATAATGTGTTTGATGGCGGACATACCGAACATAATTGTACGGATATAAATGAGGTGCAGTGGTCTGCTAATGCGGCGGTGTTGGTTCATGGTGCTGCTATCATGTATAACTATGTATGTTTTCCCTCGCTCATTCCCATTCCTTTACATACTGACAGTGTTTTTCAGACTCGAGCACCCAAATGGCGCGACAGAACAGCCGGCCTCCTCAACCGCACAATCGAACACTTTTTTCCCGAAGGAATCATGGTTGAACGTCCCTGCGAGTTACCGGATAGAGTCCAGTGCAATGTCGATCAACACTCGTTCAAGGGATACATGCACCGCGCATTAGCAACCGTGGCAGTCGTGGCACCTTTTACTCGTCCAACAATCATGCCGGTACTTAAATCCTCTACCAAAGGAGCCGTTTCCTCGTGTTTGGCGGATGGAACCTGTGGATTTAGGTGGAATACGGGTAATTACGACGGGGATAAGAATAGAGGACCGGCAGGACAGCAAATGAGTGCCTTGGCTGCCTTGAGCACGTTGTTACTTGATCAAGAACACGTGGAACTGGGTCCGCTGACGAACGAGACCGGCGGGACGTCAAAGGGGGATGCTGCTGCGGGTATAGGAGATTATAAAGAGGCTTCACCCATGAGGCCGGTTACTGTGGGGGATAAAGTCAGTGCGGCTTTTGTTACGATTTTGGTATTGGGGAGCTTCGTGGGAAGTTTGGTGTGGTTGGGAGCTGGATGGGGAGAGAAGTGATGCATACATATGATTCATGGCTTTTTTTGGATATGTTATGGGGGTTTGGGTGTTTTGGGGATTATTGTATTTTTCGAAAAGTTTGAGCGGATTGTTTGGGACTCCGGGATGGAAATGGTGTTTTGGGCGTTTGGAATGGCATTTTTGTATAAGCTTATGATCAAGCATGCATGAATAAATGACTTGCAAACCACATGTCCAACCTTTTATATGCGCCTTCCCGATTAGTGCAGGTTTGGCGGCTTTTTGGCGCGTGATGGAATCCTTTCTTGGCTTTTTGCTTTGACCTTTCTTTCATCGACATAAAAAAATGGAAGAAAGAAGAATCGTCAGAGCACGTGTCGCCAACGCTTGTGATACTTGCAAATCGCGCAGGGTAAAATGCAGTGGGAGGGCACCATGTGGGTATTGTGTGAGGAGGAGAGAACCGGATAGTTGCAAGTTTACTGCCGGGAGGAGGAGACAACCGGCTGCTGGAAGGGGATCATCAGTTGCTTCTCATCAGAGTCAGAATGCACCTTCACCGGGAGGTTCAAATTCTGGGAGCGTCGCGCATTTGCAGAGGCATCAGTCATCAACTGCGGGCTCGGTTATACAGGCTCATGCACCACCACCACAACCACCATCGGCACATTCTCATTCACACTCCCATTCACCTCATCTCAACTCACCTCATCCACCAAACCCGCCTACAAATCAAGGAATTCCGACTACGGTAGCAGGTAGAGAACGAGACATCCCTTCCAGCCCCACAAATTTCGAAGAACACGAACACGAAGAAACCGAAGTCCCAAAGGAAGCTCGACTCCTCTGCGACGCTCAAGGAAAACTCATCTTCATAGGCGACTGTGCCCCCCTTTCTTTTTTCCAGACAGTCAGAAGACTAGTAACTTCCAAAGTCGACCCAATGGCTTTTTTACCTGAAAGTGGTGGATACTCTGCTTTGGAGGCATCAACTTCTTCATCTACCTCTGCCTCAGCCGCAAGAACAGGCAGTAAACAACGACCCGGGATAAAGAAAGAAGAAGTACAAAAGATTGTCAAGGCGTATTTGGAAGGGACAAGTGGGATGGTCGATTTATTCTTTGGAGAGGATTTACTCACGAGAATAACATCAGAAGGTGGAGAGTCGGTGGAAGAAGTGGTTAATTACTTGGTTTTGGCTGTTGGTTGTCAACATCTTGAGAGTCAGGAGTTTCAGGGGAAAGGACAAGAGTATTTTGATTGGGCTAGGGATATGGCTTTTAGTAGTTTATTGATGAATCAGAGTGGGACCGGAGGAGGAGGAGAATCTTGTTTTTTAGGAGTGGCAAGTGTTCAGGCTTTTGTACTCATCACACTATTTTCCCTGGGGCAGTGTCAGATTAATGCTGCATTTTTATTCTTTGGGATAGCGGCTAGAGCGGCGCATTCGATTGGGATACATAGGACAGCTGTTAATGCCAGGTTTGGCGAGACTGTGGGGAGGAGGAGGGATAAACTCTGGAAAAGTTTGAGGGTTGTGGATTTATATTTGAGTACGAGTATGGGAAGGCCGCCTGCTACGAGTGATGTGGATTGTACGGTTCCTTATGGAGGAGGAGAGGAAAATGATTTGTTGGATGCTGGGGTGCAGATATTTTTGGTTATTGAGAGTATTGTTTTGGAGGTTTATAGTAGGAGAAAGATTAGTCCGAGGTTGACGGAGGGGATTAGTAGGGAACTGAGGGATTGGAGTGGGAAGTGGTTGAGGAGGTTGATGGGGGTTGTTGAATCGGAAAATGAAGAAAGGGTTGGGGCGGTCAAGGTTTTGACTAGTTATTATTATGCTGTTATTTTGGTTTCGAGGCCGTTTTTGATGGTGGAGATGTATAGGAGGCTGTCTGATGGAGGGAATAGTGGGAATGGGGAGAGCTCGGGTAAGAGTAAATTGGCGGACGCGTGTATTGATGCGGCGATTTTGATGGTTGAACCTGTCAAGAGTTTGATTGAGAGGGGTGTGATGACGAGGAGGGCACCGACGGTTGTTTCCTGGTTGTTTGCAGCGTCTCTCGTTCTTGGTGTTGGACTGATGGGAGGGTTTGGACACATCATTGAGAAGCATTGTCGAGCTTCGATATCTTGTCTGGAATACTTTGTTCAGGCGGATGCACACGCGTTTCAATACTCGCTCATTGCCAAATCACTTCTTTCTACGGCGTTGGAATATTTGGAGAAAAGGGAAATGCAGGAAAGACTACGAAGGACGGAAAGTTCGTCGAGAATATTTGGATTGATACCGAGAGCACCAAGGGAAACTAGTGGGACGGAAATGCGAGCACAAGAGTCAGAGGATAACAACACTGCCGGAGGAGCCAATCCGGGAGGGCACAACAGTCATCTCCCTCGAAGCGAAGGTCCAACACCAGGGTTTGGATTTGACTTTGAGTCTGCATTTTTGGGATTGACAGATTCTGCATTTTCCAGAACTCCAGATTTCTCAATGATGATGGGTGGAGGGTCTTTTGTCGGCGAGGCAGAGAATACGTTTGGAGCGTTGAATTTGTTTCCTCTGCTTGAAGGAGATGGACACATTGATTTGGCCAATTATTTTTGAGGAAGCTGATCTGAAATTGATGCTCTTGCTTGGAAGCGAACCGTCCCCCGCATTTTCCAAGTTTGAAACAGACGATCGTAACGGTTGTATTCTGCCGGCAAATAAAGTGACCACTCGTCCGGGTGTTACATTATTTTGGTATCATCCGCGGCTGATTTACGCAAGAAAAGGGGTTCCTGACAGTGAGTTACACAGATGTCATTTATTGTGAGTGGACAGAAGCGAGCGCTTCGGCTTTTTTGAGGTCTTAGAGAAACGGAGTTGACATTTAACAGTGTTTCAGAGAGTGAATCTTGAAGGATTTGTTAATTTGTGTAGAGAACCGGCTTGGTTCCGACGGGTTTAGAAGAGCCATATTAACCTCAAGGCTTGGGACCTTGGCGATCATCTTCAGAATGGTTCCCAAGAAACGGCATAAGGCTGGGCAAGTAGATCTGGTGATCTCTGCAGTTGATTTTACTTGATGTAGATAAAAGTCGGCACTCATTGCTTTACTCCTAGCTCCGAGAGAATATTCTGGGATCTAGCATTTAGTCAAGCTCGTAGAAGAGTTCTCTTCTACTGAATGCTTACTGCAGTCTGAACATAGAGAAGATATCTCTCTAACACAACGCCTTGGTTTAACAAGTAATGCCCTCCCAAATAACACAAAATGACCATCCGCGTGTTCTGTCAAGTACCTTAAATCTCAACTGTCAAATGACGGTTACACCGGCAGTTCACCTTAGATCATCAACGGAAGGATGATTTACATCAAAATGATCCCCGAAACCTGGTCATACCGCCCTCTCCCGTCTCTTGTTTGCTGTTTACCCGCATAGAAAATCTTCTCGGCGCACAATATCCACATGATAAAATACTTATTATTGTCCTACCTCAACAGAATTGAAGAATATTTACCTGTTGTCAACTTGACTTCAACATTCAATTTCTTACCCTCAACATGCCGCCATGATGCTCACCCACCGGAGTCTCCCCAAGAGCACTCTGGTTCTTACTCTACTCATCCTCACCCTCTTCTTACTTACAGTCTCAAAACTCGGCAATTCCGCAGCATCTACCACAAGAGAATTCCACGACTGGCTCTTTCAAATCCATCACAACTCCCCTTTACCGCCCAAAGACCCAAAATGCAAAGATGCCTCTTTAGAATTCCTACGAACCTTGGAGCCTTCCCTCTCTCTAACAGACACCTTCAAATTCACCCGAAAATGTATAAAACCAATCATAACCCCCGACCTCCCCCGAGAATCCATAACCAATATTTCCTCCCCATTCTTTACCCATTCTTCTCAAACCGAAATCTCCTTTTCAACCTGTCACTCCTCATCAATACCTCCTCTGCCACCTTGTGATCCTTTACCTCTCCCAGTCCCACCTCCTTACCCTCAAGAAGAATATCCTCATCTCCTCTTTGGAGTTGCCTCAACCTACGATCGAGTCCAATCTTCCTTACCAGCCTTTAAACACTGGTTATCAGGTACTTCCGCCCGAATAATAATCATCATATCCGATTTTTCCAGTCTTCCTCCCAAAAACAATCTTTTGGATCTGGAAAAACTCTATCGAAAATCAGGCATTCAAGCAACGGTGCTTAAACCAAAGCCTGAACATGGATATCCACGGCAAGACGAGACAGAAGAAGAGCAAAAGAGGCGGGAGGAACGACCTACCTCAGTAGAGGAATTACATTTCCTTTTAGTAGGGATACTGTCTCAGTACATGAATCATCAAACGGAATGGATCGGGATAATCGACGATGATACTTTTTTCCCTTCCCTTTACACACTCTCAACCGCTTTGTCTCAATACGACCATAGGAAACCCGTTTGGTTGGGCGCGTTAGCTAATAACTGGTACCTACCTACACAATTTCCCCCCTTATTCTTTTCTCCCCTTAATACTAACTGGTCTCAGGCACTCCCTATCCCTCTACGGCCATCAAGCCTACGGCGGCGCCGGAGTCTTCCTCTCCCCCCCCCTAATGTCATCTCTAACCCCTCATCTCCCCCAATGCATCTTCTCCTCCCCCTCAAAAACAGGCGACTCCCTCCTCCGAGACTGCATCATCTCCCTCACCTCAACCAAACTAACTTTACTTCCCGGCCTAAACCAACTCGATCTCCGTACCGACGCCTCAGGATTCTTTGAGTCCTCTCCATCCCCTCTACTTTCCCTACATCACTGGAAATCATGGTTCAAATCCCCCGTTGTACAAATTTCTAGTGTCACAAACCTCTGCGGAGATTGTTTATTACGACGATATAAATTCTCCGACGAAACAATATGGACAAACGGGTTTTCAGTAAATAAATACAAATCGAGTGTTTTGAGAGAAATAGATTTTGATAAAGTAGAGGGAACATGGGAACGTGCAGAGAAAGAAAAGGGTATGTTTGAAGCTGCTTATGGTGGATTGAGGAGAAAGTTAAAAGAGGATGAGAGAAAGAGGTGGAAGTTAGTTGATGCTAGATTTGAGGAAGGGAAAGGGAAAAAAGGGGATGAAGGAAGGAGATTGTTTAGACAGGTTTATGTTTGGTATGATAAAGAGAGAGGTGGGAAAGGAAAGGATGGAGTTGTTGTGGTTGAGTGGGAGGTTTAATATCGACGAGTTTTGATAGGAAGAAGGGGAAAAAGGGTGTGAGTGTAAAAGGTATCTAGTTACACTGGAAACCCCGGTGTGGTTTTGACGCCTTTGTATTTCTAATAACAAGTTTTACTTTTCAGCAGCGGGCTTCGGAATTATTCAGAACCCGACTAATACTAGATATTCAGTTTCCTCTACTTTCACCAATTCCTCTTCAATTCCCCTCAGGCATGTCCATATCAAAAACATCACGCCAATAACCAGTCAAGGGGACTAAGATATGACTTTGGGACTGAGTGGCTCGTTCATACTGCGCTTGATGACCACATTACAATCTGCAGACACAAAAGTAGACCAGAAATCAAATACAATTTCTTCCCTCCTCATCATATATATCCTATCTACAAACGCCAACTTCAAACAAGAGCCTTCAAAAAGTAACAAGTAGATATCAACTCCTCCTTTCATCTCATATACTGCCTCCTCCACTTATTCCCTCTCATATCTCCTCCATAAAGAGAAAATCACCAAACCCTCCTCTCTGTCTAGAAACAAAGCAACTCCCGGTGACTGACAGCAACACAATAAAAAAATTAGATATAAACAGTACATTTGTACCTCAGATTTCCTCCAAAACCATGTACACGGTTATTAGGATTAGAATAAAAAAAATCGAATGACAAGATTTGTTGGACGCCCCTGAAAGTGAAACAAAAAAAGAAGAAAAGGTGACGCCCGAGCAAGAACAAACTCCATTTCTGAAAAGAAGTAAAAAAAAACCCCCAATATCCCTTAAATGAGAGGGAAGATGAACAACTGCCAGAAGACAGACAAGAAAAAAAAAGAAAAAGAAAAAAGCCAAATAGCTACAGCAGCAATGGTTCATGCTGCTATAAAAAAGTATTTCCCTCCCCTACCCAGCCCCAATTCGTTTCATAACTGCATTCGTAAATAAGCCCTTTTGACTTTACCCCAAGTTTATATATATAGTGTTTGTCCGATGTCGATGTCACATGTGCGTTTGTTGTTTCTTTTTTAGGTCGTTATCGCTGATGCAACGCAGTACAGAAATCAGGCTTTGCCTGCATCTCTGACAGCACGCATCCACCTCTCCTCTTCAGCATTTCCTCCAAGAACTGGTGTGGATGCTGGCTTGCTACCATCCAATGTCAAGTCTACAATCTCCTTCACCTCAGCGACAGATTTAGTACCCAACAAAGACATCTCCTTGAGGGTGAGGAGAGCAACGCCAGCGCGGATGAGTACCGCGTCACCCTCAAAGACGTAGACATCCCAGAGTCTGGTGGCTTCATCGAGAGCCAACTGGCTGGTGAAAAGTCCGGTAAAAATGTGGTTGAGGTAGAAATCGGGGTCATGCTCTGGCAGTTTAACGAGATGGTCGAACAAATTTGGTGATTTGTGAGAGAGCGTCTGAAGAAGCAAGTTGTATGCTGACGACTTGGCACCGGCGTCAGAGGCGTAGAAGCTGAGTGGGAGAGAGCGGTTGAGAACGTTTGCAAGGGCAACGAAAGCATCCACTGGGGTTGGGAGGTTGAGAAGCAAAAGTGCTGCGATTGTCTGTTTGATGGTTAGTATCTTTGCCCAAAAAAGCCAAAGATGGAACAACTCACATTGCAACCAGGAACGTATCCGATATCACTCCGATACATGGCATATGCCCTCAAGACATCTACCAAAGCTTGGTTGAGAGGACCTCCAGGCTGGAAGATGCGGAGATCGGGCCATGTTCGCTCCTGGACATCTTTCCTGATGAGACCAAACCAAGCGACTGCTCGAGAGTCCTCCATAGTTCCGTGTCCGGCCTTCGTCTTTGCTTCGGCATCCCGAGCTCTGCTGAGGGCGGCATTGAATGAAGTGTGTGTAAGTCCAAGATCGTTGCCAATTGCTCGTTTCCAGACGGCTCCTCGGCTTCGCGGGGCAATGCCTCGCCACCACATATCTCGGGTCCTGCGCTCGCGAATTGCCTCGTTCCACCGGGGAAGGATGTCGCGCTCCCAAATCTGCATGAGGCTGTCGGCGGCAATATCACGGCATTCGGATCTGACGCGCTTGACGGCTTCCCTTCGCTTCTCAGCCTCAATGCTCTGAGCCATCATTTTCTGGTATTCTTTGAGGTGGCGGCGCTCCTCGTTGGGGTCCTTGGGAGGGAGCCAGGATGGGCGGGTTCTTGACAAAACGGCTTCCTTCTCCTTGGAAATCGGCAATGGGTCGATCATAATGTTCGATCGGCGAAGAGGAGGAAGCTCTGCCAGGGCAGACTTGACTCGAGGCTTCGTATCGGTATCGGACATCCTCCTGACGGGATTCGGCATGGAACCGGTGCTGGATCGCTGGGCCCTGTGCTCCATTTGCACGGCGTGTTCCTCAAGCTTCTCCGTGAGAGCCTTGGCCTCAGCGTTCAAATCTCCAAGAACAGCGTTCCAACTCCTGGCTCTGGTGGAAGTGGGACTTGGAACTCGGCTGGAAGCAGCGGAGCTGAGGGTAGAGAGAGCGGAGTCGGACTTCCAGGTCGGCGATCGAAGAGATCCCTGAGCAGCAGCTACCGGTGGCGTTCCATTGCCGACACTGCGAACCCTCTCCTTAGGGCCGCGCTCAGGCGATGGCGCCTTGGAAGGAGGTTGGCTCTTTGCCCGCTCGGATGGTGGCCTCGGCGAGAGAGGAACATTGTCCAAAACAAGAAAATCGGGAATGTCGTCTCCGTCGTCCTCGTCGCACTCAAGCTCCAATTGTAATGCGGTCTTGCGCTCTCTGTGGGATTGCCAGCTGCTCCGTCTCGGCTTTCCGGTCAGATTGGTTTCTCTGGGCACGAGGGTCAGACCGGGGCTGGGGCTTCGGTTGCGTCCATTAAAAGTCTGAGAAGGCCGAAGTGCGAGGTTGCGGATCGGGAGGGGGCTCGTCTGTGGCTCGGGAAGGACTCCAAGGCTCGCAACTCGTCCATTAACTGATCGGATTTGGCTCTGCAGAGGTGCGATATTCGGACGAGGCTTGCCCAGAGAGTTTGGACGGCTCCTCAAGGATTCGCGAGAACTTTGCAACCGGGGTGTCGAGGAAGAGAGAGGCCTTTTGCTCGCAGCGAGGGTCTCGGCAGCGAAATGAGGGCTGAATGGATGAGGATTCTTGAGCTGCTGGTTGGAAAGACGACGGGGCTCCAGCCCACAATCGTCTAGCCCAATGTCCTCAAAATGGCTCACATCTTCAAGTACGCTGTTGTCGTCGGAGGCAATCGAACTGAGGGAGGAAGACTTGGACGATTTGGAGGCCGTCATGCTCGGAGGTGAATTGGGACCGGGCAGGACGGCATCATGAACGGGTCTCTCGTAGACCATCATCTTGGCATCATCCAGATGTGGAGATTTGATTGCAAAAAGAGAAATGATGTTGCTGTCGTTATTAATTATTGTTTACTGGGCCCCAATGGGGTTTCCTGGTTGGGGGTGCCTGGTGCGTCGACAGCGCAACGCACGCAGGGAGGCGGGAGTTGTATGTCAGGTGTGCGTCTCTGCGGCAGAAAATGTTGCAGAAGCGCAGTACTGGGGAGCGCTTGTTTGGTTGGCGATGTTCGGATGGAGTCTGAGCGGCAAAACCCCTGGATTGGTGTTCCCGTCTTTGTGTTGCGCGCGCTTCGGGATTTGGGTGGTAAAACAACAGCAGCGATCGTCCTAAGTAGGTATTGTATTATATAAATAAAAACGACTGAATTGGATTGATGATTGGCGACTTGTATCGTATATGTATGTCGGGATTGTGCGGATTGGATGTGGTGCGATGCGATACGGGTGCGGTACAGGTTGGCGCTTGCGGATGGATGCAGGAGGTGGTGAAAGAAGAATAGCGAATGTACAGGGTGGTGATGATGTTGATAAATAGAACGAGTGACTAGCCGACGCGAATGACGGACATATGTGCAAAGCCGGAGTTGGCAAAGAAAAAAGGAAAGAAAACAAAAAACCGTCGAGCGACCGATTCAAGAGATGCAGGTGTCAAAGGAGAGAAAACCCGAATCAAGAGGAGCAGAAATGACGGAAACAGGCTAACGGGGGAAGCGAGAAGGGGGGAAGTGGATGATCTTTTGGTGGTGATTCAGGGGTCCGGACCTATCAGAAGCAGCCGTTGAACAACGATGCAACCTTGTTAGAGTGGGAGCTAAATCAAGGCACAAAAAAAATTAATCGGTGGTGATATCAGATGGCATCGAATCCTTGATTTTGGGAGATAAATCAATCAACAATCAGCCTTGGAAAGATCATCGAGATCGACCGACGCGCGCCCGACGCGCGCCCGACAACAGGGCGGAGTTGATGGCCAGCGAAGAATTTCCCTACCACCTCAAAGACCACCAGAGAAGACCCAAAAATCGTGCCCTCCGGAGGCAGAGACCACGTCTGTCATCATGTGTCCTGATTCATGGATTTTTCTTGGTAAATAATTGGACCAAAACGTGTTGGATGGAAATAACGGCCAACTGCCAACACATCTCGCATCTCGCAATTTATCGTTATCATCATCCTCATCTTCATCACAAACACTGAAACACAAGAAATGTGGTGGCTGCAGTTTGCCAAGTCAAACGCCCAAAAAAAAAAAAAAAACCGTTCAAAAATGCTCGTGCACTGCATCTGAGGCAGCTTTGTTCAGCTTCAGCTTCTGCATGCCAATGCCACAGCTCCCAGCCTCCCGGTTGTGGCGTCTGCCGTGATACGCACATATCTGAGATTTCCTTTCAAGATTGATATCCATGCTGGGCTGAGATGGTGTGGCCCGTGTGGGTGTCTGTGGAAATCATGATCGAGGAATGCCCTGCCTCGCTCCTTCTCTCATCGTTCTAGAGCAAAGCCAAGCCGCAGGAGTGGATGTGGTTCTGGGGGCGTTGGAAATGAAAGGAGGGGCACATCAAATCTCGATTGCAGGCACGCGGCGGGGAAGACGTTGTCAAAAAAGCGTGTTTTGAGTTTTATGGTTTTTATGCTGCAATGCATGCCCAAAGAGGGGTCTTTTTCCTTCTTCAATTATTAATTACAGACGGGATCTCCGGAGCGACGAACTATTGTAAAGATGTTTATATTGTTTCGTTTGCAGCATCTGCAAGGGCATCGGCAAACCCCTCAAATGGTTGATTCCTTGGTGGCCACCCCACGGACCGGCCAACCCAACGATCTGAACATTAATATCACATGCTTCGTAAAAAGGTCTACCATCTCTTCCTGATGAGGAATACTTGGTCAAGAATATTGGACCATTTTCAAGTTGCAGATAAAAGTCAGAGCATCCCCCCACGTCGAGCCAAGTTGGCTCCCGGCTGGGCGAGCAAAGACATGCCCTTGGCAGCCTTGGTGATGCTTGTTATTTGCTTCTTTTCCATACAGAGTAACCTATAATAACGATTTCCAACGGTTTTCTTGCATCAAGCTGACGACCGTTGGGTTTTTTTTTTGTAATAACTTGAGTGCTGAAGCTGCATACCACCATTAGCCACGATGAGCCCATTGCTACTTCTCGATCAAAATCATCTCAAGTTTGAGACAGCTGCCTTGAGTCCATGATGCCGTCGTCCAAGCTAATCCCCTCATTCTCAGTCGGCGGTGAGCTGCGATTGCTGCTGCTTCGATTTGACCCCGCCTACAAACCCTTCGTCCCTTCCCTTAAGATTGAGAGCAGCAAGATGTCGAGGAAAGGGACACTGGAAGATGGTTAAATAGCCTACTCGGCAAGGGAAGCTCCAAGAATCTTCCTCTTCACAAACACCAAATCATCTCACTGAGGACATATGATCATCTTCAAGATGCAGTTCTCAATCCTCGCTCTCTGCCTCGCGGCTTTCCTCTCCACTCACGTCACAGCTTGGGATTCTCACGTCAACTTCACCTTCCAATGCAAGGACATCTTTCTGGACGGCCGCCAAAGCTCGCTCCTCACTGCATGCTGCCTCACGGACAGCAACAGCGATACCGGCGTGGTGCACGGCAACACCTATGCCTCTACCTTCTTCGATCTAGCCCTGTGCGTCGGCATCAACTACACTACCGCTACGCTCGAGTGGTCTATGCTGTCAGCACTCTCCCTCCTCTCTCTTATGCATGGAATTTTTAGTTGACTTGTTGACAGCGGCAAATACCCTCTCTATTGTAATGACTGTCAACTCATCAATGGAGGCAGCGGCCTCAACTGCGTCTGCCAGAGTACTACAGAACAGGGTCAATTGGTTGTCAACTCGACTCTTGATCTGAGTAGGTAAATAATTTAGTCGAGGGACCTGCACGGGCAATGCTGACAAGTAAATAGACCAGGGTGTTGCCAATGTGAATGGAAATTTGGCTTGCCAGTGGTACTAAGGATCTTCAATCAATCTTTGACAATCCTGGGTGAAGTAGGAGCATCATCAAGGGTGAAGAAAATTGGGGTGTATCTAGCGAGTAGAGGTCTGGAGCCAGGTTCAGAGAGACATACCACCTCTGAAGCAGATACCATTTACTCTATTTCGCTTCAAATCCCTATCACTTCCTGTGATGTGATATATGCCAACAATCCATGCCTTCTCAAGAACTTCCCAGACTAAAACACCCCAACATCTCCAAATACTCACGGTAACGTTAGATCTCATAGCAGTTTCAAGTCACATTTTGAGTGTACTGAAGAACCAATATTTTATGCATAAAAAAAGAAAGAAAAAAGGAAACTCACACTACAAAAGAACGGCAACTGAGAAAAGTCGAGTCACCAAATTGAGCAAGACAAAAACTAGCATAACATACACAAAGTCCATACCTAAATTCCCGTCCCAACAGACACCAACAGACCCCCCAAAAAATGCGAACACCTCGGAATCACCAACACCTTCATTTTGTGTAACTCCATTCGTACACACCCCACCAAATCATTTTCCCAACTATTACTTATATAAACATCTCAAACGACCCCCAATACCCAAAGCGTCCTAAAAAAAAAAAAAAAAAAAAAAAAAAAACCCCAAACGATATACACATAACATATCTATGTTGTTTGAACCGAACCAACCCCTCATCCCAACCAACCGAGCGTGTGATACAAACTTCCCCGCACCACTTACATCAACGATTTCTTAACACATATATACATCTACTTTTAAAACATCAAGGAAACCTATACGCACGTACCGCCCCGGATAACCATGGTTCTTGCAGAGAACAGAAACAAGAAAAAGTATGTCACTTGATTAAGTAGGTATATAAAAAGCCGTATATACCCGACAATCTATCCGCATGTAATAAATACTTATCCCAACCTACACGGAATCTTCGGCATCTATGCATCACCATCAAACCAAACCAATTCCATTTTTATTCCTCAAACTTCAATACATCTTGGCAAACAAACACCAAAAAGGGTAGGTCCTCTCGTTTCACTTATCTACCTCGGGTACATGATGCTCGCTTACACAACCCCCCCACTCCCTCTCTCGTCTAGAAGAAATATCTTCTCTCCCCAAACCTCAACCTTCAACAACCCAAAAACATCTTTTTGAACTTAAGAATTGTATTCTTATTTCATTTCATTTTCTTCATTAATTCCTCTCTAAAATTTGCCCATAACAAGAAACAAACATCTCATAATGTCCTTTCTTGCTTGTTTCTTTCTCTTGTCTTCTTCTCCTTCTTCCTCTAACCCATGATAGCAAAAAAACGAAAGCCAAAATCCCGTTTCCACCCATGCCATTCACCAAAAGAAAGAAAAAACCCTCGCACAAAAAGAAATCCCGCCCCTTTGCAATGACAAAAAGCACATTTCATAATCTCAAAAAGGAACCAACCGCGCTTTTTGTCATTCCTTGATTTCGCCTGAACGAACAACTCCCTCCGAGCCAAATAAGCCAGGAATCTATCAAATTATAGAGGGTAGTCCGGTCAGACGGTTTGACAGCGGACGGTACTCAACCTTCAAACTTCCTTCACTTCCACCATCTATTGAGGAGCAGCAATCTTGGCGGGTCTAATACCCAATCCATTCCTGTTTCTGAAGAACAAAACACCCTTGGCAGGGCCCTCGGCACCCTCGGTAGGCTCAACCCACTGGCACCATCTGGCAGCCTTCCACATGGCCTTGATGAATCCGATAGATCCATCCTTGGTATCAGAGCGGTAGTGCTTGCCCATGACGGGACGAATGGCATCGCTGGCCTCATCGGCGTTGTAGAAGGGGATGGTGCTGACGTAGTGGTGCAGGACGTGAGTCTCGATAATACCGTGCAAGAGGTGACGACCGATGAAGCCGAACTCGCGATCAATAGTCGCAGCAGCGCCGCGGACGAAATCCCACTCCTCCTCGGTGTAGTGAGGGAGAGAGGGGTCGGTGTGCTGGAGGAAGGTGATGGCAACGAGCCAGTGGTTGACCCACATGTAAGGAAGGAAGTACCACACAAACATGTTGTTCAAGCCATAGGTCTGGGTGAGGAAGTAGAGGGCGGTGATGGTAAGACCGATACCGATGTCGGAGAGGATGATGGAAAAAGCGTCACGGTTCTCGTACAGAGGAGAGCGGGGATCGAAGTGGTTGACACCGCCGCCGAAGCCGTTCTTCTTGCCCTTGCCGCGACCCTCGCGCTGCCTCTCGTGGTTGTTGTGGCCGGTAACGTTGGTGAGGAGGTAGTTCCACCAGCCAATGGTCTGCTGGCCGATCAAGTGAATCAAGGTCCAGATGGGAGTCTCTTCGGCGAGCTCAGAGAGCTCATGGACGAGCTTGCCGAGACGAGTGGCCTGAGCCTCGCGAGTGCGGGGAAGGAAAACCATGTCGCGCTCCATGTTGCCGGTGGCCTTGTGGTGCTTGGAGTGGGACAGTTGCCAGGAGAAGTAGGGGACGAGGAGAGCAGAGTGGAGGATCCATCCGACGAGGTTGTTGACCCATCTCTGAGCGGAAAAGGCGCCGTGACCGCACTCATGGGCAAGGACCCAGAGACCGGTGCCAAAAAGACCCTGAAGGAAGGTGTAGACGCCCCAAAGCACAACACGAGCGGGCTTGTTGGGAATGTACTCGGGAGTGACATAGTTGTGGAAGATGTAAAAAGTGGTGGCAAGGTAAAGGCAGTCGCGGGCGACGTAGCTCAAGCTGCGAAGGTTGGAGCGCTCGTAGCAGTGCTTGGGGATGGCATCGCGAATGTCCTTGATGGTGAAGTCGGGTACCTCAAACTCGTTTCCGTAGGTATCGATGAGCTTGCCATACTTCTTCTTGGGCAGGTTGGCATCGGCGGAAGCGAGAGAAGAGAGTGAGGTTGAAGAGGCAGAGCGCTGGGGAGAATCGATCGGGGAGGCGGCTCCGCTTGAGGGAGAGGAGTCCGAGTCGACGGCGGTAGCTTTTCTAAGAACTGGGTTCTTTGCAGCCGGAAGGCTGGTGGTTTTTGCCGAAGCCATAGTTCTTGGTCGTCGTCTCTGACGTGGGAAGAGAGGGCGGCTGGGAGGAAGGGAAAAAACGGTTTCTCTTCCAAGAGTAGCACACAACCGCAGAGTGACAAGTTTGGGCAAGGCGAAGGGGTCTGTTTAGAAAGGTTAAAATATGCCCCAGTCGAAATTGGTGCCCCGAGTAGGGTGAAAAAGGCAAGGGAGGTTTGATGTGTGGAGGGTGAGAGAGGGAGTTTTGCGGGGTGGCGGGACAGAGTTTAATCAAACTCCCTCGGAGCCGTTGTTTGTAATACACACCTTCTTTAGATAAAAGAAAACCGATTCGTTTCAACCACGAAGAAAGAAAGAAAAGAGAGAAAATGGAAAGGGAAGAAAAAGAAAAATGAACAAATTCAAGGGTGGAAAAAGAGACACTGCTTCCGTCCAGGGGTCCGGGTATGGGGAAATTTTCTGTGTGTGGTGCACGCTCTCCTTATCCGTGGGCCGATATCGATGATTTGTTGGGACACCGCTGCAACGGGGAACCACCTTGGACACGTCGAGAAAATAAAACTGTGCCTTCTTGTCCAATCAAAGCCGAGATGTATCGAATATACTTGTGTGTATATAAATATATATAGTAGCTGTAAGTCTTACAGGTACATGTACGTAAGTAGTACTGAGAAGGAAATGTCAAGTAAATAATATTTCTATCCCATCATTATCAACAACTTTCTCTTCTATCTGATTTCTGCACACTCGGAAAAAGTTACTTGTCAATTGGCCACTTCCGAGTTTCATCATGCATGGCATGTCTCTAGTTTGGAGGCAATATCCAGATGGCGGCTGGCTGAGTCTACTCGATGGGGAGATATCAAGCCGCCAATGGTCAGCCACCCAATACAACAAGAGACACTCACATGCCAGTCTGGACACGGTCCGAAAAGATGGGCGTAATGGGAGGAAGCGTTGCGCGTTGAGCGGCTGCGTGGAGCCACAGATCATCGGGCACAGTTCAGCTTTCTTCACCTCTTTTTTCTCAAAAAATAGGGTTACATTCTGGTTGTTTTTTCTTGTTTCCCAACGGGACGAGCGGCCATCAAAATTAACTCGGATCTTTTCATCATTGATGGTCAATCATCAAATCCCGTTTCTCTTTGGTTGGTTTGGGTGTGGCGGGCCCTTGTGTGTGTAAGTGGAGGGTTCCATCCAATTGTGGTGCGGCGGGAACGGAAAGGGTCTCCCCTGAAAAAAAGCCAAGAAAGGGCTTAATTTTTTTTCTTTCCTTTTCTTCCTTTGCTGCGGGGGAGGGGTTGGACAACTCACTCGACATTATTCAAACGCAGGACGATACGAAGAAAAGACCGTTTTCGATCCGTTTTATCGTCAAATACATCATTCCAAACTTAATTCCCGCCATTCGTAATCTTTCATCCAATTTTGACGTAGAATTAGACACTGGTGGTGCCATTCATCCCTCGACCTCTTTTTCCAATTTCATCCCGCATCTTCAAATTCTTTTTCTCTTTTTTCTCAAGGATCTAGAATGCAATTGTCAAAGTGGACCCCGAGATTTTGTTGGGGGAGGCTAGCCGGTTTTGTTGAGGCGTCAGAGACAATTGAAACCCCTGGTTCAGTTGCATTCACATGCTTTTTTCCTGTGTGACAGCAGCAGGCCAAGGACGGGAAGAGGAGGAGGTTGTTTCCGGGGGGAAGGAAAGAGGAACCTGGAACCACACCCGGGACAAGCCTCCGGATCGGAGTGCCGGATCTGGATCTTCACCACCTTATCTTTTTGAAGTGTCAGTGAGGTAAACATTTTGCATCTTCCTGAATCTGTCGTCTCATCTTTGACGAGATGTGACGACACGTGGGAAAACTCAATCGTCGATGAAGATTACCTAGTCATCTCCACCCCCATGGCCATCGTCGACGACAGCTAATAAGCATGTCATCAGTTTGATAAGTCATAGATGTCATACTCACAAACATTAGCTGGTCCAAAACATTTGCCTTTTCTATTCTTCAGGCATGACGATTCGAATTGTGGAGTATTGAAACTCCTTCAACGCCGTCAATCCCGAGTCCTTGGGCCAAGGCCGAGCCTATTACCGTTTTCCTGGGTTCATTAGTCACCGGTAGTTGGCGTGAACGGGTGGGCATCCCTGAATTTGAGCATATCATGGGACTGACTATGCTGGTGGTGTCACAAATTATTTCTCATTTCTCATAATGTGTTCTAGAGCTTCTTAAGCATAGCCATTTGAGAAGCCGCTTCCCCGTAATGCCTCGGCGCTGCCAGATACATACAACAAAATCCAGATGGAACCTTGAATACAACTTTTCCCCTCTTTTTATACCTTTATCAACCTCGAAGCGAGCCTATCCGAGATATTAAAGATATTGAATAAACTGCTTAAATGCCGGAATTTATAACTTTTGACCAGCTCTACTAGTTTTTTGAGACCCTCCCATACACGCTCCCGCCTTCAAGAAACAAGAAACAAGGAAATTCACAAACTTAGTTGACAATCTCCTCAGTCTCCTCCAACACCTCTTCCATAATCTCCTCAATCACCTGCTCCTCACCGCCGGGGGCAACCTCGGCAGTCTTCGCCTCAAGCAGCTCAGCAATAGGGTCTGCGGGCAGACCCAAAGCGGCCCGCTCGTCAGCGAGCTCCTCCTGCATCTGCTCGTGCCAGCTGTACCACTCGTTGAGGAGATGGCGTCTGGCCTCGACGACGGCAACATCGGCGCTGCTGATGCGCTCGGCATCCTCTTGCTCGAACAACCTAGAGTACTCGCGAAGGTTCTTGCGGATCTGCTTCTGCTCCTCCTTGGTGAGGAGAGTAGCGGGGCGTGGTCGCCATTGGAGTTGCTTGAACTTCTCGATGGGCTCCTCGCGAAGCTGCTCGCCCTTGAAGTCGTAGAGGTGGTAGCCGTTCTCCATCTGTGGAAGTATTTGTCAGTAATCTACTTCGAAATGCCATCAATTCATGTCAACTTACAGCATGCTTCCATGCGGAAGCCCAGGTGGCGACGTAACGTCCTGAGGGATCCCATTCGATGTCAGTGACGCCGTAATGGTCGGCAGTGTTCATCAACTGCAGGTTGGCAGTCAAGTCCTTGTCAGACTCGGGCTTCTCGCCCTCAAAGTCGAGATCGTAGAACTCGAGCTCGGAACTCTGGGTGTTTGCAACGGTAGCAATGACCACGAATCTGCCCTTGGGTGACCAGTAAATGGCATTGCTGTTCTTCTTCTCAAGCGTCCTGAGGTGCTTGAAGTTACCAACGGCATTGCCCTTGGCCTTCTCCGGGCAGAAGAAAGAAACCGAGGTCTTGGGGGGAACGGCGGTAGCACCAACGGGCTCGGTGGTGGTGATAATGACGAATCTGTCACCTTTAGGCTCCCAAGCGAAGTTAATGACAGTGTCCTTGATGGCGTCGACAACTTCAACTGGGACGCCCTTCTCCTTGACGCGGAAGATCTCGAGAGTGGTAGCCTGAGACTTCTTGGACTTGGAGTGACGATCAACCTTGACGCAGAGGTAGGCGCCTTCTGATTGCCAGTGAAGCTTGGCATCTGAAACGCTGAAAAGGTTGAGAGATCGGACAATCTGCTTGGAGGGAATGCTCATGAGACCGACTCTGGCGGGGTTGCTGCCAATTTCGGGGGTCCAGAAGCAGAAAAGCTGCTCATAGGACTTGACACCATCTCTCTGAACGGTAGCGGGGGCCCACTCAAAGTCCATAACGCCATCGATCTTGACGGCGGTCTTGTCGAGGAGGTTCATCTTGGGAAGCTCGTAAACGGAGATGGAAGACCCCTGGTTCAAACGGGCGACGTACTTGTCATCCGGGGACCACTTGAAGGCGGGCCAAGGGTTCTTAACAGGCTTCTTGGGTGCGTTCTCATCACCGGCGGGTGCTGCTGCTGCTACTTCCAGCTGGGCAAAAGAACGGAGGGGCTTTCCAGTCTCAATATCCCAAATAACGTAGTTCTTGCCATCATCGTCAAGCGAAAGAGCGGGGTGGCCATCATCGGGGATAGAGATTGGGCGGTTCGACCAGGTGACGAGGTAGTTCTCGTTGGGAGAGAAAGCGACGAGGTTAACAAATGGATGAGCGAAACGTCTCTGTCTGGTCCACGATGCGCCGCCCCAAAGCTGAACGCCCTGAGCGTGTACTGAGGTAAGGTAGGTACCGAGAGGGGACCATTGGACAAAGGTCTCAGTCCAGTGTTGCCTGTCGACGATGTTCTCAGGGGCCTCCTTGTCGTTTGCCCAGAAGACGCCGACTGTGTCGCCCCTGAACATGACGAGCTGATCTCTGCCACGACCGGAGGGGTCGGCCATGAAGGAGCGGAGATGCTCCTTCTCCTGGAACTCCTCAATCTGAGGCGGGTGGTACTCCTCGTCAACGCGACCCTCAGCTCCATACTTTTCGATATCGACGAACTTGTTCACGCGCAGAGTGTGCTTCTTATCGAGAGGGGTATAATCGAGCTGGCGCACGGCAGCGGCGGCCTCGTTGGGCGTCGAGAACTCGACAAAGGCAAATCTAAGTGACAAGACAAAAGTCAACACCACCCCTCCTTTACCATTTCCTTCCAGCCAAGTCCAAAGATCCACTTTTTTCTTTCTTCCGCCAAACGTACCTCAGCGACTTTCCATCCTCTCCCATAGGCATAAAGATGAGGTCCTCACGGGTCTTGCCAGCGGTGTTGAGCTTCTTCAACAAAAACTTGACCAGCTTGGGCTTCTGGTCCTCGGTAACCACGGGCAAACCATCGATGACGACGAAGGTGTCGAAGCCCTGCTCCATTTGGGTATCATATTTCTCCTTGAGATCCGAGATGTCGACCTCGGTCTCATCGAAATCATCATCATCCAGGTTCTCATCGCGCAAAGTCTCGAATGACGGCGCCATGCTGGGCAGTCTTTAATCTGGAACTCGCTGGTGGGGGATCGTGCGTGTCCGGGGGGGTGGTGTGGTTGCGCTGCCACGGGGACTTGGGTCTTCTACTTCGTCGTCGAACTAATTGAGATTTTGTGCGCTGCGCAGGCCGTGGTGGGGTTTTTGCTCAGAATCGATTTTTGGGGGAGTCAAAAGATTGCCCCACTCTGCACAGTTATTTTAGTAATATTGGGGGGTTGAAGAGTTGTTGAAGATCCTGGCAATTTGTCGCTGAATGTCTGGTTTTGAAAGTTCGAATTCGCTGTTTGGAGAGTATACACGTGTAGATGTTGAGTTGACGGTCAGAAAAAAAATTCTTTGTTCGACGTTGAGTTTCGGGGTTTGTGGTTAGAATTGTTGAAAAAAGGCCAAACCTAATTCCTGTTAATCGGAGATGCTTTGGGCAAGTGGTCGCAGCGGTTTTGCAGCTGGCAGCAGGCTGTTTGGTAGGCGGTGAAGGGAGAGCTTCTGGCAGAAAACCAAAAAAGTCGCCCAGGCAGCTTTCACCGTTGTTGCAGCCTCAGTAGTGCGTGGTGGGCGACCAATAGCTTTTGCCCCTCCTTAATCCATGACCTGGGATTAACATTGGATTGCCCACCTCCCTACCCGACCGACCGATCCTTTCCATCACGAACCCCATAGAAACAACCACCCTTTTCTGTTTGTTAATCCAGATACCCGGTTCGTTTTATTTGCAATGGTATGTTTTTTTCTTCTTCTCTTGTTTTGACCCAACTCTTAACTAACCAATCTACCATCACCAAGTCTTCATTTAGCCCCACGCAGATCTTTGAGGAGGGAACGACCGAGGAAAAGGGAGAGAATGCTCGTCTCAGCGCCTTTGTCGGCGCCATTGCTGTCGGTGATTTGGTCAAGAGCACACTCGGTCCCAAGGGAATGGACAAGATCCTTCAGTCTGCGTATGTTCTCTCGACACCATCATCGACCCCTCGTTGTCGTCGCATCCGGTCACCAAAACTAACACACCACGGGTTGGCAGGTCGACAGCCGAGATCATGGTAACAAACGACGGTGCTACCATTCTGAAGTCTATCGCACTCGACAACGCAGCGGCAAAGGTTCTCGTAAATATTTCCAAGGTTCAGGACGACGAGGTTGGTGATGGAACTACCTCAGTTACCGTGCTCGCCGCCGAGCTCCTTCGTGAGGCCGAGAAGCTCGTCGACAAGAAGATTCATCCCCAGACCATTATCGAAGGTTACCGGATAGCCAGCCAGGCCGCCCTCAAAGCCCTCGAGGCTTCCGCAGTTGATCACAGCAAGAACCCCGAGGCTTTCAGGCAGGACCTCCTCGCCATCGCCCGTACCACCCTCAGCTCCAAGATTCTCGCCCAAGACAGAGATCACTTTGCTACCCTTGCGGTCGATGCTATCCTCCGGTTGAAGGGTACCACCGATCTCAGCCACATTCAAATCATCAAGAAGGCCGGCGGCAAGCTCAGCGAGTCCTACTTGGACGAGGGTTTCATTTTGGACAAGAAGATTGGTGTTAACCAGCCCAAGCGTCTTGAGAAGGCCAAGATTCTTGTTGCCAATACTTCCATGGACACAGATAAGGTCAAGATTTTCGGCGCGCGTCTCAAGGTCAGCTCCACCGCCAAGCTGGCAGAACTTGAAAAGGCCGAGAAGGATAAGATGAAGGCCAAGGTTGAGAAGATCAAGGCGCACGGCATCAACTGCTTCATCAACCGTCAGCTCATCTACAACTGGCCCGAGCAACTTTTCACTGATGCTGGTATTATGTCGATTGAGCACGCCGATTTCGATGGTATTGAAAGACTAGCTCTCGTCACTGGCGGTGAGATTGCTTCAACTTTCGATCACCCCGACCAGGTCAAGCTTGGTCAGTGCGACTTGATCGAGGAGGTTCTCATTGGTGAGGATACTTTGATCAGATTCTCCGGTGTTGCTGCAGGAGAGGCATGCACCATTGTTCTCCGTGGCGCAACCAACCAGCTTTTGGATGAGGCTGAGCGTAGTTTGCACGATGCTCTCGCAGTTCTCTCTCAGACCGTCAAGGAGCCCCGTACTACCCTCGGTGGTGGCTGCGCCGAGATGGTCATGGCCAAGGCCGTTGAGGGTGCTGCTACCCGCGTTGAGGGCAAGAGGCAAACTGCTGTTGCTGCTTTCGCCATTGCTCTGAGACAGCTTCCCACCATCCTTGCAGACAACGCCGGTCTCGACTCTGGCGAGCTTGTGGCTCGCCTGCGCAAGGCTATTTATGACGGCATGACCACTTATGGTCTTGATTTGATGACTCCTGGTGGTGGGATTGCGGATATGCGTGAGTTGGGTGTTATTGAGAGTTACAAGCTTAAGAAGGCGGTTGTTTCTTCGGCTAGTGAGGCTGCTGAGGTAAGCTTTATTTACCCCCTTTTCCCCGTGTCGGTCTAATGCTAACTTTTACTCTTTCACAACCACAGCTTCTTCTCCGTGTTGATAACATAATAAGAGCTGCGCCTAGAAGGCGTGAGAGACATTAGAAATGTTCACTTAGCTAGTTGAAAGAAGAAGTTTATGTTGGACTGTATAATAATTTACACTTAGAACGCGGCCCAAAATACAAAAATTCTGGGAGGACATGTCAAAAGTTATGAATTGCTAGGAGTATTTACCAAATGTTTTCTCATCAACCTTTTCCCAGGGAAGATTGCCCGTGAATATTTGAGGACAATAAGGGGCTGAAAGCATGAGCTTTCGGTCGGATTGAATCATCGGCAATATGAACCAACCCTGCAATGTCCAGATCGACAGCCAAAAGCTACTTGGGGACATGAATATTAATTAACCTTTAAAACCCCCGTGTATCCCATTACATAACTATCCCGACTTTCTTGACTTCAAAATATACAGGCAACCCAGTCTTTCCACGTACCAACTGCTACTTTTTGGGAAAGTACCAATAGAATAGGTCGACTGTTTCAACAGCACAAAAGAAAAGAGAGATTGATGATAGGAATTAAAGCAAAGGCCAAAGTAGAAGAAGGGAAAGAAGGCGAGAGGGAAAAAAAATGAATCGTGAAATCCCTCAGAACCCAAGAGCTTCTACAGCATAGAAGTGACATATTAGCAAGTAAAGTAACCCGCAGGCCCACATGTGGTGATTGCTAGTAGCAAGCTCGTCATCCCGGAAAATCTGGGTAGCGCACGCAACCGCTGGCAGTTGAACTCAGTGGCTCTCGTGAATATAAAGCTGCCCGTCAACGACCGGTGTGCAATGGTCTGGACCGCTACACCACGGAACGATTCGAATTGATTTGTTGCAAGTTAACCCGAAAATTTGGCCTATAATTGGATGGCTGGGCCCAAAAGTTTGGAAGGACGGCAACTTGGATGGAAGGTGCGTTTCAGTTCAGGCAGGTACGGCCTTTTGGGGACGGAAAGGGAGAAGCTGCACTGCTCGTTCATCATTTGACGTCCAGAAGCTACATATAATTGTCCTTCTCTTCTTTCTTTGAACAAACTCGGGCATTATATTGAACAGTCTTTTATTTCGTTAACATGTCACCATCTCGGGTCTCTGGTTTTTCTCCTTTTCGATCTGGACCCAGTCCTCGAGCCTGACATGAACCCAGAACACAATTCCTGCACCATGACCATCCAAGATAGGAAAACTATGATTCTCTAGAAGTAGAAAAGAGGGAGTTGGCTGTGATACTGGTGGTATGTGGGTTCATTTTCTTGTTTATTGAGAGCAATCGATCGATCATCTACAAAGGCTACAATTTCAAGGCAACACGAAGCATAGAAGCAGCCTCCCTCGAGCAATCCATGAATCACAATCATATTATCC
This sequence comes from Podospora fimiseda, assembly GCA_033297215.1. NCBI lineage: Eukaryota > Fungi > Ascomycota > Sordariomycetes > Sordariales > Podosporaceae > Podospora > Podospora fimiseda. Next base: position 214,372 of record MU865310.1, on the reverse strand, counting down.
CTTGATGTTGATAGCCAAGCTAAAGATCTTGAAGCAGGAAGAGGCTGGGAAAGGGGAGAGGAGTCCCCTGTAATTGGCTTTGCCTTTTCTATTGTGCTACTAGGGCAGGGCATTCAGAGCAATCAAAAATAAGTAGATAAACCGCAGCCTATCCTATTGTCCATTGATAAACAATAGAAGCACTGACCACTCCAAATCGAGTCCAGGTATAAACCAAAATAATTTAAACCTTGCCAGCGACCTCAACTTCTTTCCCTCAACAACAACCTGCCAACCTTTCCTTTTCGCCCCCTCATTCGCAAACTGCACCTCATTTTGTTGTTAATTTTTTCCCCTTCCCATTCCTTATATCTTCCAAACGCCCAATCTTTTTTCGAGTCGCTTTTCCATCACTCATCCAACTCCAAACTCCACTCTTCGTTTCTCTTCCATCAACACAATGGCATCGCCCCCCCGGAGATTTTCTCTCATCGCTATTCCCCCGTGGGGGCTTCATCTGGCGCAACAAACGAACCAACAAGAAAAGAAAGCCGGGAAAAAGTCGTTCTTTCACATTCTACGCAACGACCACCGCGATGCCCTCATCCAGAGCGCCCTCATCGATCTCCATGTTGGTGATTCCGAATGTTTTGTGCGCCTGAGGAAGCGTGATGCTCAAGCAATCGTCGTAAATGCCATAAACATGATCACCAAGGGTTTAGAGGAGGGGCAAATTAAGGCAGATGAGGGGATAATCGACTTTCTTGAGCGGGCAGCAGAGTGGTCTGAACTGGGAAGAAATCTTTATAAAGAGATTTGGTGAGTTTTTTTTAAATAATAATCTATGCAGTATACAGGGTAAAAAAGGAAAATGAAACGAGTTTACTGATGTGCTACGCCCCAGGCATAATACCCCCGCACAGGGACCGCAGGGCGGCCCCTGAGACAACCGATGGCACTCAGGAGAGATGTTGCCTAGTGCCAGGACATCGAGGATAGACGTTGCCTAATGCCGAGACATCGAGGATAGACATTGAGGATAGACGTTGCCTAGTGCCAAGACAACGAGGACGCAGAACAAGGTACAAAGGTACTTAGGAAACATGTGTAGATAGCTTCCTATAAGTAGGGGGAGTGCCGGGCACTCCCCATCCCGAGGAATCTGATTCCTCACGCAAACAACTATGTATCAAGTTCATTTGTCTACAATCTACTTCCGAGTAGCTCTTTGTTAGAACAACCTGTTGTTGATAGTGAACCCGTTGTCTGAGACGCGTGCCACAACCTTCAATTATCCTGTCAAGCTACCCTTTGGCGTACTGCCTTGCAGTCTGTACCCGAACTCGGTGCAGGTTGTAACATGATGAGTTGGATGAGTCGATAGGGTCGAGCTCATATACCAGGTTGTTTGGGCTAGAAAGGAGCATATACTGAATACCCCGCAAAAGGAGCAAGATGGTGAGTTTTTCATTATGAAAGACAAATATCAAGCAAAAGGGCCTCCCTATAGCTGACATATGTTTTTTTTATTGTAGGGGTCAAAGATCAGCTCACCCCTCTGGCATATGCCGCCGACGCGCTTCTTGAGAAAGCAGGCAATCATTAGGACTGGTTTGCCTTGGAGATTTATTGTTACCCGCATTTGATGGGAGAGGCGGCCGATTATGAAGTGCCGGGTAGCAGCAATGATGAAGATAGCGAGGAGGAGGATGAGCTGGAACATGAGATGGTCGATGAGCACAATATCCTTGCCACAATTACCGAGGAGGATGAGATGCTACCTTTAGAGACAGATAATTGGGAGGGGATGGATTTGGACGAGGAGGAAGAGGAGAAGGAGAACAAGAAGCAGCTCCAGCAGGAGGAGCAGGAGGAACGTGAGAAGGCGTTGAAGATGGCGACTGTTGAGCTGGAGCAGGTGGCCGAGTTCCCTCGTCAAATGGAGAAGCTCGTGATCGTTGACGAGGATGGAGATTGATCGACGACGAGAGCTTTGAGATTATTTAGGTGTTGGTACGTGGAAGGACTGGGTTGCCTGTATATTTTGAAGGCAAGAATGTCGGTATATTTTTGTAATGGGATACACGGTTTTTTTTTTCAAAGATTAATCGATATTTATGTCCCCGAGCAGCTTTTGGCTATCGATCTGGGCATAATAGAAAATACTTGACTGTAAAGCTTAAAGTGTAAAGCAGAAACAGAGAGTCATTATTTGAGAGAAAACAGTGGCTCTTCTTTAGAGCAATTTAACACTTCTTTGAGATGCTTAGTACTCCAATACATGAAAGGTCGTTGGAGCCCTATTCCATTACCTCCAAACAAAAACTTGGCCTGACCTTCTACCCATACATACAGTGAAAGTGGCATCTACTCCCCCATATCCCTATAAGCAAATGCTTTGACTATCATAGATCCCACGGCTTAATGTGTTTAAATATTGTTGATCCACTTGATAAAAAGATTTTTAAGGCCCTTCCCTTCCGTTGTTCTTTTTCCGTTGGTAGGTGGTGTGAATCACATCCCACGGCTTAAGAAATGTATGGAGATTCAAGCTCTTGAGAATCTTCCTGATATAAGTTACCAAAACTTGACCCGGTTTGTGGTATTTTCTGAAACTGTGAGTCAGCGGTCGCTTCAACATACTTAAACGTAACGAGGCAGATGTCAGCACAACGAATATGCTCAACATTTAGGATGCAAAGACTTACAGTTTCTTGCGGTGTGGTGAGATATGGATCTGAAGCAACACGATCCTTCTCCTGTGGGATGGTCAAGCTGGAATGGCTCGCCGGTTCTTGTGCCGTGTCTCTTTTTCCACTCAAAGAAGGTAGGGCAGACGGCGCTCTTTTATGACGATGCTGGTCCAAATTAGACACCCGCTTCGGCACATATTTGATGATTTTCCAAATCCTCCCGAGGCGATGCACATACTGCCGACGCCTGTATGTTTGTTAGTTAAATCCCCAATTCGTTGTTGATAATAACACACTAGCTACTTACGTTGGTTGAAAATTGTATTGGTTCTTCATGTAAGTCATAAAATCCTCCAGAGGTTTCTCCTTGTATTCCCTGACAATGACGGGCTTCAGCCTTTCCCATTCTTCGTCGCTAATGCGTCTGCCGCTTGTTTTCGTTTGTATTTGGGGAGTATCATTGTTGGTCGAAGGGACTCCGGAAGGTGGGACGGAGCCCCTTGGGCCAGCGGATGCGCCTAGATGAGAAACCACCCCTCCTTCAGGTTCCATAACGGATCTGGGTTCTGTAGGCTCCTGTCCTACCATACTAGGAAGAAAGCTGTTATAACCTGAGTCATTGGCGAGAGATGACTGGGTTTCTACAAGATTAAGGCTGTCCATCATTCTGCTGTGTATATCTGGACCTTGAAGACCCTGGAAGTTTGCGCCAGGTCCATACGAAGGAAGATTCATTGCGGCTAATGGGTCCGTCCTTGAAGCGGTTTGTTGTAGGCTTTTTTCTCGCTCAACCCGTGCTGTAAATCTCATCCCCAGCCTGATGGATGGAGGATGTTCGAGTGTGACTAACTGCATTGAAGTTTCGAAGCCATACAACTGTAATGCAGGGACATCGCAGATAAAGGTTGTGTAGTTGGTGGGTGTTACTATGCCTTCCTCTATCATAATAGGTATTTGTTTCAAGAGTGGAATGACCCCAGCTTCTAGGCCCAGACTCTCAACGACGTCATAGCCCATCGTCGAAAACTCTTGGGCTCTGCTGATTTCCGCGATTACTTTCTTGTCGTGTATTATCATGTATACCAACCTCCCTCGACCGTGGTCTACCTGAGGCTGTTTGGTCTCATGACCAGACTCGGATTCCTGAACTTGATCAAATTCTTCAGGACGATCAGAACCCATATCATCTTCATAATCATCATCAAACGGAGCTTCCTCTACAGAAGGTAGGGCAAAAAGAGACAGCTGCTCTTGATGCTCACCAACATGTCGCTGGGACTTCTTGATAGAGTAGAGAACCTCCTGGCAAAGCGGACATCGAACGCCTTTGGCAACATCCAGCGGGTGTTCTGAGAGCTGAACAAACACTTAAAGCTCCAAATTTTGGGATTGGTGGGCTTGAAAGTGGCTTCTGCAGTCGCCCAATGATTCCATACTTGTCTTGCAGCCAAAGGACATCTGTAAGTCTTCCAATGGTTCCGTTGCACGTGCTGCATCCATTCATGTCTTCGGCCAAATTCGCGATCGGGTGCCACAACACAATCCCGCACGAGACAAGTGTATGGCCTAAGATCGGAGTATATATGCTTTCTTTTATTCGTGTTAGTTCCGGAGCCCCAATGCTCTGTAACCGTGGTGTCTTGACTCACTTCCATGTATGTCTGTCGTAGGCTTCAACCATCATGTAGCAAAAGGGGCATTGGAATGGACCATTTTGAGCCTCTTCAGGAGCTGGTGGGATCTTGAGGTTACCCGGGCGTGCCGCAGAACTGGCATATGATGTATCTGAGATGCCCGCATCGGAATTGTTGTTTTTTAGGATTGGTTCGAGAATTGGAACCTTGAAGGGATCCTTCATGGCCAGTGGTATTGAGGAAGCAATTGTTTCACAATCTGCTAATGGTGCATCTGTCATCTGCTCAAGTCCTGAGGATAGCTTCGCATGATGTGACTCTCTGTAGCGGAAATACTGGCGCCTTCTGGATATGGCCTTTCCCAGACGACGAGTAAGCCATTCTTCGGCGCCGGAGAACTTGCCAGCAACATGGTTGGTATCGAATTCTTCATAATGACTGGTGTCGGTAGAGGCAGTTTCAAGGTAGCGTTGATGGGGTGCCGGATTTTTTATATCGACATTGAGTCTCAGAAGGCAGTTGACGACGTCAGCCACGTCGATTGCAATCTGCTCGAGTTCTGTCTCGGGTGACTCCCCATCCGAGTCACCTGCAGCTTCATTGTCGAGAGGATCCTCTTCCAGCTCATCTCATGGTTTGAGCCTCCCTGCCGCGATATCTGTTGTATCTTTGAGAAGGCCGATAAGCTCCTGAATGAGGTTCAGGACCTGGTCCTTGAGATGGATGGCATCCCTGAGACGGTAGTCGAGAGAACTCATCCCACTCCTGTGGGCGCCCATGTTTCCGCACCAGACCTTGAATCGACTGAGTTCATTTTGGAACGTCTTCATGTTAGACAGAGAGTAATTATTGACAAGTGCTCGAAAGTCATCCAGGCATATAACAACCTGGGTAAGAGGCTCCTTCCCAAATTCACCGTGACTTCCAATGCCCCTCTTTTCGCTGGCAGCTCCTTACTGCTCTGAATTGCCCCCGATATTTTCACCTCTCCTCTTTTATAATGTCCGGGTTTGAGGTTGCTGGCCTCGTCCTTGGCACGATTCCCATTTTGATCATGGCTCTCGAAAAGCTCTGTGACGGAGTAAACTGTTGGATCGATGGCGCAACTACGATCGCGAGCTGCGCCATATAATTCGAAATCTCAGCACAGAACGCGTAAAGCTCTTGAACGTATGCGAGAAGCTTCTGGATGGACTAGTCCCTCTCCAACACTTTGAGGACATGATTCGAAACCCAGGGGGGAATCTCTGGAAAGAGAAAGAAATACATCGCAGGATCCAAGACCGCCTTCACGAGGTATTGGATGTTTTCAGGGACACTATCACCGACGTCGACATGGCCATCAAAGAGCTCGGCGCAAGACTCGATGCACAAAATAATGGCAAGGTGTCTGGTTTTGCCGCGGTATTTCACCCTCAAGCGCTCAGACCACAAAGATCTACTGGACAGGATTAGAGAGGGAGTCTCTAACCTTGAGAACCTCACGGACCGAAACATGGAGCTTGAGCCCAGACGGCGTGTCCGCTCCCAGGGAAAGCTTATAAAGATATTGAGAGATGTATCCGGGAGCCTCTACCGGGCCTTGAGGGCGAGTCTTCACCGTGGATGTAGGCATGAAATCGGCATCAAAAGGGAAAAAAGATCGACTCATATTATGCCCGGGGATGATTTTGAGATGGTTTTTGGCCAGCTCACCTTCCACTTCACTCTGTCCTCTCGAATGGCCGAGTTCAAGCAGGGCAGCCATAAAGCCGCCGAGCAAGTGTGGCAAGATATTCTCCTCAAATGGGCAGGGAGTCTCAAAGAGCCTTCATCTGTGCCGATTTCCGGCCTACCGGCTCTGGCGTTAACTAGGAACAAGAAGGAGTCGAAGAGTGTGAGGTTTGCTGCCTACTTACAGTCAGTCACCATGTCGTCAACCATGACAATGGCTCCGAGCTATTTATACCCGCATACGTCCACATCCTGCTCTGCTGCAACAATGAGTACGGCAAGCACGGCGGTGTCAGGTCTTGATGGGGTCATATCATGTCTTGCAGGAGGCTTGAAAGACCATGTCGACAGTCTGCAGATACAGGGTTGTGTGGCGTCATTCCTGATTGTCATTCCAATGTGTCGAGGGAGTATGGCGTGTATTTCTCTGAAAGCAACAGTGCGGTCACGCAAAGACTTGTTTCGCTCAGAGAAATCTTGGAACAGGAGGCAAGCCCTATCCAGGTGCTAACACCTCGAAAACTCCTCCGCCTTGGTGTGGTTATTGCTTCGAGCGTTCTTCATCTTCACGGCACCAAATGGCTTGCAGACTCGCTCAAAAGTGGGGATATATACTTTCTGACAGGAGTTGACGGCTTCCCACGGTTCTCGCATCCGATTTTCTTGGCCCAAAACAACGATCTCGGGAAGGACATGGACGACTTAGACATTGTAATGACCACCGTGTCTTCTTCACACACGGAGGTTTCGTTGCTTCCATACGACCGGTATCCAGCACTATTTTCGCTTGGATGTATTCTGCTCGAGCTGGTGCTGGGACGAACACTCGAGTCGCTTCGTGACAAGCAGCCAATGAAGTGGGTGCCTCCCCCTGGAAGCCAAGCAGCAGACTTTATTACCGCCAAAAAAGTTCTGAAAAGCATGCAGAATGAACAAAGCTTGAATTTCGTGACAGCCGTCAAACGCTGCATTGAAGGCGACTTTCAGCAGTCCGGCACCCATGGCTGCTCTCTCGAATCGAATTGTGGGCTGGACAATGAGAATTTATGTCAAGGAGTCTATGAGGGTGTCGTTGCGCTATTGGAAAAGGATCTTGAGGACGCATGATTGTAATTCTTTCCATGGCTTTTCTTTTTTTTTTTTGTTTGGTTATTTCCGTGCTCTTTATTACAATATGCCTGTTCATTGTATCCAATCTTCAGACTCGAAATGCAAAAACAGTTGGCATCGTGGCGGGATGACAAGAAAATATATGTAGGGAAGGCGAAACATACAGATGAGTTTCATGTTGTCGGCCACGGGTAGAGAGAGAACACATACAATAACCCCCTTGGATGATTGTTAGCACAATACATGATTATGGACACGCCTTTCTGAAATCGAAAATGCTTATTTGTTTTTAAATGGGCCTAATATATAGATAAAAAGCATTCTTAAAGATAAAAAGGACTGCTTATAAACCAATAAGCATTCCTTAAATCAAAAAGGCCTTTTAAAAAATAAAAAGACGTTTTTGATTTCAAAAAAGCATATTGAAAAACAAGTAACTATCGTGCTAACAGACATTCAAGGGGGGTATTGTAAACTTGAGCAGGTTTTCCAGAAGACCCTTCTCTTTCTTAAAATAGTTTTGAATTTTGAGAAACTGCGATATATCCTTTTATCCATTGGTTTATTTATTTTTATAGTGACCAGGATGCGGTATCAGGCTACTCAATTCTCGCCATGTGGCTTGAGTAAATTTGACGATCGAGAGAAAGATGTCTCTGGAAAGAGCAGCGTCGCTACCCACCTGCGGCCTGCAGGCCAAGCACCCCCGCACCTTCAAGCGAATTCAAGTTGTCTCTTCTCTCTTGAGTCTTGAAAAGCTTGATCAGTCAATTCTCCACATTGAACTTTTCCCAACTTTGAGTGAGAGTTTTCAATAGCAACAACGTCATGGCAGACCGCACCGATGAGCGGATCAAGCAGATGCTTTGTTTCGCTCCTGATGTCGGTACCAAGACTACCATGAGTGCAAGAGTTGGAAGACGAAACGTCCGAACTGGGTGCATAAGTCTGCTTACATGTACACAAAGATGTCAATGGTCAAGTCATTTGCTAATTATTTTTCTTATAGAATGCACGATACGTAAGATTAAATGCGACGGGATTGAGCCATCGTGCAACCGTTGCTCGAAGACTGGACGAACATGTCATGGATATGATGACGGCGGACTATCTCGGAGAATGGCAATGGCTAATCTCACAAGCGCTTCGGCCGGAGAGGAGGTTTCATCTACACAGCCAGTTATGAAAGATGCTGGGAAAGGGACGTCGGGAAAGATACTTGAGGGTCAATTCGAGAAGCTTTTGAAGACGCTCCATCATAGTTTAAAACTAGGGGAGGGCACTACCACAGAACCAACTACAAGTTTGAGCAAGGCGGATATTTTGGACAGGGCTTCTGAGCACATTAGTTCGATAAGTGAGGAAAATGAAAGGTTTGAAGAAGGAATTGGAGAGTTTCAGGACAAGATTAGCTGCCCTAACGCCGGGGGAGAATGAAGAGCATTTACCTGTCGAGACTCGAGACTGTGGGAAAATTGGCACCCTAGCTTGTTAACGGCTCTGGGAGGTTGAGGGATAGAGTCGATAAAAATATTGGTGTTTGAAGCAAAAGAAATTACCAGATTATTTCAGAACTCGAGTTAGGTGGTCCTGCCTTCCATTCGAAAACCAAATCAAAAGCTCAGGCCCAGGCCCAGCACGGTCCCAGCTGGCAGCTGCAGCCCATGAAATCGCTCCTTCCTTCTGCCTTCAATTCCCCCCACCCCCGCCTTCTTAAGACGGAATTGCGGCAATAACTTTCAACAAAATCAAAACGAGTCGTTACGTGGTGTAGCGGTCAGGACCATGGCACACCGGCCCATGCATGACCTCTATATCATAAGAGCCACTGAGTTCAACTCTCAGTGGTTGCGCGCTACCATGATTTTCAACACATGGCTGGGGAGCCCCATTAGCAACCCCACGTGGGGGTCTGGGTACACTGTACTTGCACATATGTCACGTTCACTCTATTGAGGCTCGAGAGCTGGGGGATATTTGACTCTCTTTTTTTTTTCTTTTTTTCTTTTTCATCCAAATCATTTCGCTCTTCAATCCTATTACTGTTCTTTCAACGTAACTTTCATCCAGACCCTCTCATCCAGCACATTCTAATAATCCAATTAGCAGCCATGCCATTCATCTTGCGCATTTCCAGTGACATCTAGGAAATTTGGGGACTCTAGTTTCATTCCCGTAAACACCTGACCCGTTTCCATTACGCCCATTTTGGAAATAGGCATGCCCTTTAAAGAGCAAAAAGGCCTTTTTGATAAAATATACGCCTTTCTGATAAATTGCATGCCTTCCTATAGACAAATACGCGTTCTAACAGACAAACACGCCTTCTCAAAAACAAACACTTCCTCGTAATAACAAAAAGAGGTCCTTGAAGGTAAAAAAGCCTTGCTCAACACAGTCAAAGATTACTTTATCTCAAATATATGGATGGTGTGTCGTTGGATTTAGGTATTTGCTTCAAGTGTTACTTACCTAACAGCCTTGCACTATCAGTCAAGTTAGAGTTGGATAATCCTGTGTAGTTACCAAGGAAAACGAAAGGACTGCTCATCCCTTCCACCGAACCTTGGTAATTCATTCCTTTATTTAAACTGTTCTTCCTTGTCAATGCATATTTGCTGTCTCAAAGAAGTATGTTGTTAGTGTTCAAACACCACGATTCGCATCGCCCCACACCGACAGGGGTCCGACTGCCAAGCTCTGGTCAAAGGAATGTGGAACCGAACCTTGGATTTTCCCTTCTTCAAACATTTTCCCTCAATCAAACAACCACTTTACACCCACACCTTTTTCTCTCTAATTCATACTCCTTCAAAAACATTTCAAAATTCTCGGTTTAATTCCCCCCATATAACAACCAAAATGGCAGCACCCCACCAATCCCTTCAAATCCCTCCCCGCCCCAAATCCCCCCAACCAGCCGGAACTTCTCCCTTCACTTACGGTCCCCGAGGCTTTCTCGCAAACACATACCCCCGAGAACCAGTCGAAACCCTCCAAAAGCTATTCAAAAAACCCTTCAACCCAAATACTTCAGTTGCAAACCCCGCACACACGAGATCATGGTTCCTTAGTCAACTCAACCACTACGGAATCTCCTTTTGGCGCACAGCGGAACTGGCTGATTTACGAATGATTCTAGAAACTGCAGTCAGGAACGGCAGCGTCAAGGAACCTTTACCCAAGAAAGTAGTCGAGGCTGAAAGAAAACTGAAAGCTGAATGGGAGAGAAGGGTTAATGATTTTAAAGGGAAATTGGAAGTATGGATGAGGGAATGTGAAGGGTTTAATCATGCCGGTGTTACGGCGACGACTACGACGACTGTGGCAGCTGATGAAGCGGGGACGGTTGATGGAGTTGGAAGTGGACGGTCTGCGTGGCTTGCGGGATGGTTTTTGAATGAGAATGGGGAGAGGAATTTGAATGAAAAGCCTGTGATTATGGAAAGAGTGAAAGATTTGGAGGCGTTGAAGAAAGAGGTTGCAAAGATTGAGGGACTAAAGGTTCATGTGAACGCGTTCAAGTCTATTGTGGGATGGGAAGGGCAGGAGTTTGAGCAGATGATAAATGATACTTTTGAGAGTGTGAAAGTGGAGGCTGGTAAGGCCGGGGCGAACGTTCCGACTGCTGAGGCGCATTTTGATTTGAAGAGGTTTATGGCAAAGTATTTCCTTGATGGAGGAGGTAATCCGGCCCCCGAGAAAACGCCAGATCCGGTTGTGTTGGAGGCCTGGTTTGGTGGGTTTGATGCGAAGGCGAGGTTGGCTGAGATTGTGGGGAGGGTTCATGGGTTGAATGTTGAGTGGTTTTACGCTGGGGGAAATGGAAGTGGCGATAAGGCTTTTGTTGGTTGGGGCAATAAACCATTGAGGGAGGTTGAGTTGTTAAAAGAGTGGTTGAGTAACCAGGCGAGAAGAGGGTCAGTCAGCGCGGTGATGCAGGAGGCTGTCTTGACTCCGTCGAGCGAGCAAATGCAGAAGGGATGGTCGAATGTGATTCAACCGCATTTTGCTTATTGTCAGGGGAAACCTCCCCCGAGTTGGACGTTTTGCTTGAAGGATCTGGTTGGGTCATATTTGGTTCAGTGTCCTCTTATTGAGACGCATTGGGCAGGCGAGCCGGGGAAAATGACTCTCGACATATATCTTTCACCTTCACAAGAGCCAGGTTTGATTGCGGCTATGGATTTTCATCTTGTCAAGGGTACGATGATAATTGCGTCTACGGAAGATGAGTTGGAAGCGTTGACCAACGCGTTACTTTGGGACGAGGAGGATGAAGGTGATAGACTCAGGGGAAGGGGTGGTCGGCGACTCAAACCGCGAGTTTACAGTTCAAAACCTCACCCACGGAAATTAAAACCAGGGAGGCTGATGGTTGAATGGGTAGGAAGGCAACTAGGGGAGGGAAACGTTGAGATTGATCGGGATTACAGAAATCTGGGTCATCTCGATTTCGACATGATTATGAGAACTGGGGGCAGGGGTGAATTACACTATCCGAGCTTTCAACGGTTGCCCTTTGAGTATTTGATTTACAAGGTTTCGGATGAGCCAAAGAAGCAGCCAGAGCCTTGGTCAACATTTTGTCCCAGGGATGAGTTTGGAAGAAAGATATAATCATATTTCTGGGATACAAAGTTCCTAATAGAACAATATCAACTTCGACTCTCAATGATGGTTCTCCTCCATGGGTTGTCCAGGAATCGAATCCAACCCTATTTCAAAAGTCAGCAAATTTTCACCTTCATGTCCCGGCCAAGTGAAACTTACATCCATCAATATCCTCCCTAACCATTCGTGCTTTGGCGCACTTATTCCCCTCAGCCAAGCTCTGGCTCCTCAGTTGCGGACATCGATCGCAATTAGTGTCCATCGCCTTCTGCAGCGCATCCCCCTTCCACCCAAAGACATAATCTCCGTGGTTTCCAAACCCAGTCTTGTCTCCCTGGCTCCAAACAAACGGCTGGCTGCCATCTTCAGGCCACAACTCCTTCTTGTTAAAACTGGTCGTGTCCCAAATCACTTCATAAAACAACTGAGGGATCTTGACCGGATGAGAAGCCGGACACGGCGCATTAGTCTCAAACATCCCCATAACAGGATACGCAACGTGGCTCATGTGATCCGGCGTATCGAGATTCTTCCCATCCCAACAAGTAGGAAACCGCACATTGGACATAATCCCAGCTGCACACGGTTTAGTAGGCATGTCAAGAGTCTCCCCCGTACGCGTCAGAATATTCTGTAGGCAAGTATAGGTTAACTGCCGAAACTGCATGGCTTCCTTCATTGTTCGATAATTAGGGTTTCCAATCAGCATGCGGAACCCGGGGGCAAAAGCGGTGACTTTGGAATTGGGGAGATATCCAGGGATATAGTAGACTGTCATTCCGCCGTTTGCTTGTTCGAATCCTAGGTTTTGCTTTTGAGGGACGCGGATGTATGTGCCGTTGCGGGCGCGGAAGTAGAGGATTGCGGTCCAGTAGTTTGAAAAGTCGTCTGCGAAGGTGCAGGTTGTGCAGGTGGCTGTTTCGGGGGGAGGGGAGGAAGGTGGCATGGAGATGTTGAAGGCGTTTCCTCCGACGATTTGATGAACGTGGGGGGAGGGGATTTGTCCTGGGTTTACGAGGCTGTCGTCGAAGGGTGTTGGTATTTTCTTTCTGGGGGAGGTGACAGGGGAAACTTACGGATCAATGCGGTCGATTACGAGTTGGGAACAGGAGAAACGGAGGAGAGCATTAGTGGGTGAGCTAAGAAGGGCCAATGCCCAGAGGAATGGTAAATGCATTTTGTGAGGATGAGGCAATTCCCAGGTTCAGGGACGAAAAAGACAGAAAGAGGATGGGATCCTGCAGCCACTCTTGGCGGAAACAGGATTGGGTTTCTCTTTTACATTATATGAAGCGGTGGCATGTGGCAAGCTTTCTTTAACACTTTCTCTCTCATTTTGATATATTATGGGTTGTATAAATATGTGGAATTGAAATAAAGTAGCAATGTAGATGATCTCTCTTTTGAGTGGGTTCTGGTTATCTCGGCATATGCCAACTGCCGGGTAACTCAAGTAAAGTGTGGTAGTATGCCAAAAGGATAAATGTGGTAGAGGAGGGGACCGCATTTTTTGACGGGATTGGGTGGGAAGAAACGGGTTCGGAGGGAGGTAGTTGAATTTCTGGATATATTCAGCTTGATCTTGCCGGCATTTGTGAGGAGTGGGTGATCCGAGAACCGACGGGAGGTATCATTCCTAGAGGTGTCAGAAGAGAGATGGATGGTTTCTATTTTTGAAAATGGTGATGAGATTGAAACAATTTCATTTTTTTGACTCCTTGAGATGGATCATAATTGATGCGATGTGATGCTTTTCCTGATGACATCCTTGTGATGTATCGCTCGGCTTGCGGGTAGATTCAAAATGTGATTTGTCACATACATTTCTAGATCGCTCGAATTCCAGTACTAACCCATTTTCATATAAATGGTAAATCTTTGATGCCTTTGTAGAGAGAACAGATTCCCTGTGTGCTATTTATATCTTTTTGGAGAGAGAAAAATGATTGCTTTTGGAAACAGATGTAATTTGATTGGTCATGATTTGGTCACCCTTTTTTTGGTTTATTGCGGGGTTCTTTCTCGATCTCGGCCGATGGACGGACGGCATGTCCAAAAATGAAAAACGATGCATGGTTGTTTGTTGCATGTCCCGAGATTGTGTCGCCGATGGAACGGTTTGATGAGTGTACAGATTGAAAAGAAGAAAAGAAAAAAGCTGCCTAGCTGGCCCGGGCTACTCCCTTGCAATTAAACGGTTACACTAATAATTTTGTTTGAAAAGAGGAAGAAAAAATGACGGAGTAATCCGGCGCTAAGAACATTTTAGGTGTGTCTCCCCGCAAGACAGACAGGTCGGTGCAGTTCCAAGAGCTTAGTAAAATAGAATGGGGGTGGCGCTGTAAATTGAAATGTCTGAGGATTTGAGAACCCCCCGAGGTGCGCAGCGGGCCATCTGGAAAGAAAGCTGTGTCCCAAAATTTCCCCGACACATCTCAAAAAAAAAAATCATTTATTTATTCCCCCATTTGCATTCCAGTGATTTTTTTTCTCATTCCGTTGATCGGCCCCCGTACCTTTTTTTTTTGCTACCTAGTACACGCACGAAAAACACCGTCACCGGTGACCGGTCACTACCACCAAACGAACGACGGTGACGCCGCCACTTCACAGTTCCCGTCTCTTTTTTCCCCTCCCCTCCTGTTTGATACTACTTGCTAGTGGATCCCAAGAGTCAGGTAGTTCCATCGTTGTGCGCCACCCAACTATCTTAGCACTGGCAAAGTAGACGAAAAAAGTATCCCCTTGCTTACGTCACTCAACAACCACACTACTCCGGTGTCATTCCGCTGTTGATCGAGCTAGTTATAGTCTAGTCCGATGGAAAAAAGTATGTCGCCGGACGCCGGTCCGATGGCCTTGTTGGTCTCGGCCGGTAATATGACAGGTTTGGTGTTGGACAACGATGAGATCGATGCCTTCATCAAAAGAGAAGATACGACGCCAGGTCCCGACGACAAAGATCGCTCGTTGGTGCCAGTGAGGATTTCCACCTTGAAATTCAAAAACGGTGGAGGGTCACCGACCGATGTAAAGGTTCCTCCTCGGACAGGTGAAACGTCACAGCAGCAGCACCACCACCATAATCATCGGCCGGTCAAGACTGGAAAAGGAAGATCCAAAATCTCCACAAGAGGACCTCATTCAACACCAAACGCGATAATACCGCGTCGGGTTGAGGATTGGGAGCCATGGAAATCAGTTCTTTTCAACCTGTACATCACACAAAACCGTATCCTTCGCGACATTATTGAGTATATGGATACGACCTTTAACCTCAAGGCAACGTGAGTTTTAGGTGTCCTCACCCCCTTTTCAGCTTGACAGCTGCTAAGATTTTATATCTAAAGACCAAAGATGTACAAGAATCAGTTCGCACGATGGAACTTTTTCAAATACTCAGTCAAGAGACGAACATCATCAGCCAAGAGTGCATCATTATCATCAGCATCGGCATCTGCATCGGAACCAGCTAAGGATGATTTTGACGATGATACCATTTTGATGGATATGGACTCTCGGATAGAGGATTCTCCTCTGTCTCCAACATTTCACGAAAGCAGAGAATCACGATCGATTCAGTATGGACTTACGGCAGTCAACAGGTTCTTACGGGGACACGTCGACAAAGACGCAGCTAACCTCCAAATGGACGAAGTAACCGGTTACATTGACCCTTGCTACCGATATTTCAAAGTAGCAATTGACCTTTTCGACTTGCAGGAAAATATGGAAGGTGGTCGAGTTCTACGGCTAGCCTTTCTCCAAATAGACCGCAAACTATCAACACCGACCATGAAAACGTTCTCTGACCTTTGCGTTCTTGTTCCGCACCTCCTTCTTGAATCCGGCCGCAGGGAAATATTGGAAGCTTACCTTCAGTATCTTCGCCGGCTAGCACATGTAAAATACGGCAAGCATCCAATCACCGAGATTGCTGCATCCTTTTCAGACTTGCTCAATCGGCCGCAGAACACTATGGGCTACATTAAACTACTTTCAAAAGCGCACGCCGACACAATCTGCAAAATGGATGGAGTTTTAGACCGCAACAGGCAATGGGCCTCTCAACAGCATTTAGCATGCGAAAAGACCAAAGACCCACCTGGATGGCCGTTCAATCGGATGGAAAGGACAAATGACGAACACCACATGATTCGTCTCGAGGCTCAGTCAGTGTATTGGGCTCAGAATCTGATAATGAGGGATCAGGAAAGCGATGATTTGGGGCAGCAGTGGTTTCAGAAACGATTTGAACCTAGGTTTGCAGAGAGGACTGAAGCGTTATTGGACAAGGTTAAATATTTGGAAACGGCCGGACTTTTGCCAAAGGTTTTTTCGAGTATGATGGAGGCGTTGTTTGTTGGATGGCTGAATGATTATTACGAAACTATTGGGGATGTGGATAACTCGATTAAGTGGGGGAGGAGGGGGTTGGCGTTGTCGTCGAATGAGCAGTTTGTTCTTTGGTCTATTCATTTGGAGAACTTGATGAGGGCGCATGGACGGGATGCGGAGGCGGATGAGTTGAAGGTGAAGAGGAGGGCTTTGGATTGGATGGAGACTGTAAGGGAGCAGGTTGATAAAATGACTCTGGGACCATGATGTTGGTTTTGTTGAGTTTGGGTAATGCCGTTATGATAATCTTTACCAATGTCATTCAATGTGACTGGTAAGGAGTTTCTTTTTTACTTGGTTTTCCCAGTTGGAAATTTGGAAACATGGCTTTTGGAGTTCAGCGTACCGGTTTTCACAAGTATGGGGGTTTGGAGTATAGCTCAGGAAAAGAATAATACAAATCTCTGCTGGTTTCTTTGGAAAATCGACCATCACCTCACAAGACAGGAAACCTGTGGAATGGAATCGGACAGAACAACTCGTTCACAAAACAGCGAATCAGATTTGAGAATCTCTTATCAGAGTTACGGGTCCATATACCCCCAATATCTGCAGCTAAACCGCTTTCGCGTGAGATGCTCTTCAGCTGACAGGGATTCTTGGCGGAGGGTTTGCTCCTCGCAGGCCAACTATTTTGTCAGACCTCGGAGGACCTCGGATAGAGCTACCAGAAAGGGAAAATCGGTGGGCAAATAAATTTGCATTGCAACCATGTGGGTTGAGATATTGTAGCGGCGCCTGATGAGGCTCTCGAGGCTTTGGCTAGTGATTTAAAGGTCTCAGGGCAAACCACCGCCCCTTTTTGCTCGTTATCTTGGCCTTGATCAGCTATTTCTCGTCATTGTACGGAATATCAATATGCCTCTTCGTCGGTTTCTCAATAATCTTAACCAAGAGTTCCAAAATGCTGCACAAGGGCTTGGGCTCAGCGGCGGCGGGCTTGCGTATAATAATTACGGCTATGGACAACCTCCTCATCCTAACGGTTACGGGCAGCCAGTTCCTCCTGGTTACGGACAACCACCCATGAATTATGGACAACTTCCTGTCCACTATGCTCAGCCAGTTCCACCTCCCAATCCCTACGGACAACAAGCACCTCCTCCTCCTCCTGGTTACAACTACCAACTCCCACCCAACAATGCCTCCCCTCTTTCTCCCCAAATCCCTCCTTTTAACTATCAACAACCCCCAGCACGGCCTGGCTCCATGACCAACATTATAAACAACCACGTCAACAATTTTACTCAACAACTCTCATCCGCTTACCAACTGCCCTCTGCACCCAGTACACCCATCCCTTGTCCCCGAATAACCCCTTCAACCCACTACAACGACTACTTCACCCTTCCTCAATACCATCAATTCCTCGTTTGTCCAACCTGCTTCAACTCTCAAGTCCGTCCAACCCCTTTTGCTTCACAATTTATTCCTGCGAACCTTGTCCAAGGATACCCCGTTCGATGCTGCCTAAGTAAATTCTGGGTTAAAGTAGCTGGGGCATGCCTCCTCTCATCCCCTCAGAATTATGCACTGGAGATATTTCCTCGAGTGGCTGGGGTGGTATCAAGTGATGGACCGTGTCCAAATAGTGATGCAGGACAACAACAACAACCTCTTCAGCAAAGAAAGTGGTTTATATTAGAAAACAATAAATTCTGCGGGGATTGTGCAGTCCATATGGAAGTTATTTGGCATGAATTAAAGGGAACATGGAAGGAAGTAATTGGACAAGGAGCATGTGGATTGGTTACGACAGAGAGATATGACGATAAAAGCACCATGGAAACACTCAAACATTTATTGTCAGGAGGGGTCAGTGGGTTTATATCTTATTTGAGGGAGAATACACCTGTTCAAGAGGGACAGTGTCCGAGAAACAGGTTATCGAGGTTTAAATGTCATGTTTTGGCTTCGATACAGGAGTTTACTGTTTGTGAGAGTTGTTATAACGAGGTTATTAAACAGGGAAATAATAACTCGATGCTGGCGGGACAGGTTTCTGGGGTGGCTCAGGTTGTTCCCGGGGGTTTTACATGTCAGTTATATTCTGGGAGGATGAGACAAGTTTGGTTGGAGGTTTGTCAGAGGAATGATGTTGAGATGTTGAGAGTCAAGGTATTTAAACTACCCACCCCGAAAAAAGAGATAGAAGATGAGACTGACGATGCTGTAGGCCACCGAACGCAAAATAAAAGAAAGGGAAACAGAAATAAAAAAGATGCAACTGAAACAAAAAGCTGAACAACTTCGGATACAGGCTGCTACTCAGGAACATTTAGCGGCGAATGCAATGAGGGTGTCTGCTAATGAGGCTAGCAATAATATTATGTTGGCAGGGGTTGGGGTGGCGTATAGGGTTGATGTTAATACTGTTGCTGTTCCTAGTGGGGTGGTGAGTATTTCTTTGATCAAAGGGAGTGTATTCAGTGTAATGAGATGCTGATGAGGTGTGTTTAAAGGCCGACTTTAGTGAGACTACGAGGTTAAATAATAAGGCTGCGAGGTTAAAGGTTGAGGCTGCTGGGTTGGAGGATCAGATTAGGGGGGTTGAGGAGGAGTGGAGGAGGTATTGGGAGTAGATGGGATTTAAATGAGAATTTTGGCTGATGGTTTGTAAGTAAACATACTTTGCCGATGAACTGTGTACTGCTGATGGCTGGCTGGTAGCTGTGATAAGCGGGGTAGGAGTTTTACATCTTTCTGAACAAATATATCTTTCCCCAAAACTGTTAAGTCTTCATTTTTCCTAAGCCTTGCGTAACGAGTTTAGACCAGACTCGATTCCATCCTGAGCATGTGGAATATATTTTTGGGTTAACGGTCTACCTTGGTCTGTGACCCTCTTGGCCCCCATAACCAACCATTGGAAGCAGCAGATGGATTCATGGATGAGGATGGCGCGGCACACACATATGTCTTGACAATTGGCAAAGGCGGCATTAGCGCCACAAAAACCGAAACAACCCGTTTCGATATGGTTTTCAATAGGACCTAACTTGTTAGGAATTCCTATTAGAAAACTTCATGGTCCCGTAGAAAAAAAATTCCGTGGTGCTGTGAAATACTTCCCGATTAGGAAATTTGGTGGGGCCCTGCTTGAGCCAATCAGAGTAAGCGCCCGTTGCTCTTGAAAACTCGCAAAACAGGAAAAGGTGGCCTGTGCTTTTTATCTTGCTTCTGAAAACTCGCAAAAGAGGAAGTTATTGGGCTGAGATGGAGCCCACGAATGCTTTATACCCGTAGTAGGCCTGGGAGGTTGTGGGAGGTTGTGGGAGGGTTAGGGTCTTACAATTGTATAGGTCCTATTGAAAACCCATGTCCGAGCGAAGCGAGTCACTCAATTATTAATAATGTTGGAAAAAGATTGACAGATCTCCAAAAGGGAGAAGCATAGGGATACATGCAAGGTGCCAATATTGAGTGACTTGCATGTTGCAAATGCATATCTGCCAGCAAGGAGCAAATAAAAAAGTCAAGGTGTCAATAATAAAACAAATAAGAGTGAGGCTGGAAATGGTGGTGTGGTAGCCTTCGGAAAAAGAGAAAAAGGTGGTGTGAAAGGGTCTTCCTTCCACTTCCCCCAGATTCTCCACAAAATATTCCCAAGTCACAACAGCTTGGTTCCTGGTTGCCTGCACATTGGTATCCGTCCGTACCTGACTTTTTATCGGTTAGTTACCTTTTGATGGAAAGTAATGTTCCGTGACCAGATATCAATTGCCACTTTTCAATTTATCGAGTGCTTGGATGGATGGATGATTTTAGCCGCAACGAACTCTTTTTTTTTTTCTTTCTCTCACACCACAAGTGGTGCAAGCAAGACAAGGGCACGGAAAAAAAAAAAAGAAAGAGGTTCGTGGAGGGGTATTCGTAACGTTCATGTTTCGGAATTGGTAGAGGGATACCAACATGAAATTGACTTTTTTCAAGAATTTAATGAAGAGCAAAGCTTAGAACCTCAACTGTTTACTGTCAAAACTTATTCAGATATACTTCAAGATGAAGGCCCGATTCGAAAACCGATTAAAAGCTCATCAATTCGATCCATACGATACAAGTTTCTTTGTCTGCCGTGTGTCCCTCAATAACTGGCGGTGCTCCCTCGATGCTTCGCTAGAAACACCCCCACTTCGTTCCCGTGCCCTAACCTGGGATCCATGTCAGGTCATCTGTCAGCTGCCTTTGCTATTGAGACCATGAATTTGCACGCGAATTGATCACCGGGCCTCGGTGAAAACCACTGTCCAAATATCAACCTTCTCCCCTCTTGGCGACTGAACACAAGGAAGGGCCAAGGGCCGCCCTCCTGTCCAATTACTTCCATTCATATCCTCCCACACATGGCAGCATTCTTCGCTTCGTCCTCCACTTCTCTTTTCATCCCCGAATTCCCTGTCATACCCGCATTTCCTGTGTTTACTTTTTGATCAACAACCCCATCGACATTCATCGTTATTTGGAGACATCCGTTATCGACATTTATCAACTCTCAACGTTTGTCACCACCACCACACCACCGGACACCCGCAGCAAACGCGGCATCTTATTTCGGCCCACGACCCGCTGTGAACCGCCCTGGGGACCCTGTTGATGTGATTGCCTGACTCAGTTTATTCCCCAAACGTTCGCTTTGTCGTCCCCAAGATGTTGCGACGGCCTCCTGGCCATGTCGCTCTCTGGGCAACTCTCGCGGTAATTGTCCTACCGTGCTTACAATACGTCGATGCTCAGCAGCAGCATGGCGCTCAAGCAAACCCGGTCGCGACGCCCTTGACGGCCCAGCAGCACCACACCATCGAGAGCCCTCGAATTCACGAACGCCGAAAGACGACAATCTCTCAAGACGTCGATAACAGTAATAACAACATTTATATTCCTGATGATGCGCGCGCCCAAGCTTTGGCTCCGGACTTGTCCGTTCGAGCACCTCCTCCATCTTCATACAGCCTCGGCCGCGGGGCTGGACTCTCGCAGCATATTGCGCGGAGTCTGGAGGACTGGGAAGTGGAAGACTTTGTTCTTCTGGCGACCGTCGATGGAGACCTTTACGCCAGCGACAGAAAGACTGGAGAGGAGCGCTGGCGCTTCAAGGCCACCCAACCCATGGTCGAAACAAGACATTTTCGAACCAACAATTCCGTCCTCGACGACGATTACGACCCAATCGACCACTACATCTGGGTCGTCGAACCCACCCGTGATGGGGAGCTCTATCTTTGGAGACCGAGTGACAACGGAGACGGCCTTACCAAGTTGGCTTGGACCATGAAGAAAATTGTCGAAGAGCTATCCCCTCTCGAGGATGATGGGGTACTCTACATAGGTGACAAGAAAACCACCATGGTCACGCTTAATGCGGCAACCGGAACAATTCTCAAGGAATTCAGTTCCAGCGGGAGCTACATCAACAAGGTCGAGTCGGAGAGCTGCTCCAAACCAAATGCACTGGCCGATGGAGACGACGAGTGCAGCAACAGTCGATCCATTACCCTCGGCCGCACCGAGTACATGGTCACCATTCAGCGAATTGACGGCAGCCCAATTGCATCCCTGAGATACTCGGAGTGGGGCCCAAACACACGCGATAATGACTTGATCCAACAAAACATCATGACCAAGGACAAATGCTACATCGCCAGTCATCCCAATGGCAATGTCTACGGGTTCGACTATGCCCGTCGCATTGAGGGAGGTCCTCCGCTCTTCACCCAGAAGCTGGACTCTCCAGTCGCACGCGTCTTTGATGTGCTCCACCGTTGGGGGACTCGTGATAGCGTCGACCCAGGTCTGATTGTTCTACCTCAGCCTCCAATCCCAGCTACCGACGATGCAACCTTGCGTGACCGGAGCCAAAAGGTTCTTGTCAATCAGACCGAAGCGGGAAGCTTTTATGCTCTATCGGGCAGCCGATATCCTTTGATCTTATCTTCTCCAGAGGCTCCCGCTCAGCGGATTGAGAGGTGGAAGTTGAAGGACGCATGGGAGCTTGGCAATGGCGCTCAAATATCAAAAGTGCTCGTCGGCGTCCACAGTCTACCGGGCCCCAGCCCTGGCCGACCTGTCGGTAAGGGTGGTTACCGCATCGAATACGATTCCGGGTTCTTCCCACCGTTGATTGACGCCCCTCCGGAGCACGAAACCATCGATCCGCCAAACCCAGATGCCCCTCTTCTCCCCCCACCCCCTCCGGAACCTAGTAGGATCATTGAGACCGCAAAGAGGCTGCCCGAAATGGCTGCAAATACCCTGTTTGATTTATTCACTAACCCTGCCGCCATCATGATCTTCATTTTCTCTCTCTGGGCACTGTACAAAGATAAACTCTCTGGCTTCAAGGCCACACAAAAATCTTTGAATGGTGGTCAGGGGATTGTTAAACTCCCGGGCAATGATGCTCCTATTCTTCAGGCCTCCCCCAAGGAGCAGCCTTCTCCTGTCCTCGAGCCAAGCGAAGAAAAGGAAGAACAAGCCAAAATTGTCAACCCTGTCACCCCTCCCCCCGAGCCCTCCCTTCCGGTCCCCGAAACTCCAAAAGCAGAACCGTCCCCTCCTGTTCCCGTGGTTCCCCCTTCTCCCCCTATCAGTGAACCTTCCCCTCAACCAATCCCAGCCCCAGCCCCAGCCCTCCAAGCCGTCGAGGCCGTAGAAGCCGGCGTGGCGGAGGGTACTCCTAAGAAGAAGAAGGGGCATCGGGGTCGTCGCGGAGGTGTTAAGCACAAGAAGGGTCCTCAAAAGGAGAAGCGTGAGAATTCTCAGTCCCGCGATGATGATCCGCCGCAGGAATCAGTGGATGAGGTTGTCAACAAAGCCAAGGAGCTTGGCCCTCGCCCTGGCGTTTTGGAACCTGATATCCTCACAGTTCCTGGAAACACTGATGAAATCTCTGGACACATTATTCGCATGGGTAACCTAGAAGTCAACGAAGCAGAGCAGCTTGGCACAGGGAGCAACGGCACCGTCGTTTTCCCTGGTACCTGGGAGGGTCGCGCTGTTGCCGTCAAGCGAATGCTAGTCCAGTTCAATGAGATTGCCACACAGGAAACGAGACTTTTGCGCGAGAGCGACGACCATCCGAACGTCATTCGTTACTTTACTCAGCAAAAGCGCGCCTCGTTCTTGTACATCGCGCTCGAGCTCTGTCAAGCTTCACTTGCCGATGTCATCCAGAAACCGGCTAGCTTCCGTCAACTGGCGCAAGCTGGCGAGCGCGAGATGCCAAATGTTTTGTTCCAGATTGCCAACGGTTTGAGCCATCTCCACAGCTTGAAGATTGTGCACCGTGATCTCAAGCCGCAGAACATTCTTGTCAACTTGCACAGAGGAGAACTACGTGTCCTCATCTCCGACTTTGGTCTTTGCAAGAAGTTGGAAGGCGGTCAATCTTCATTTGGTGCTACTACGGCTCACGCTGCCGGCACAACAGGCTGGCGAGCACCCGAGCTGCTTGTGGATGACGATCAACAAGCAGCTAGCCAAGGTCCTATACCTGAACCCCATTCTAGTCTACATAGTACGTCGGGCATAACGGGACCAGAAGGCGCTGTGCCCGGCAGTCGACGAGTTACCAGAGCCATCGATATTTTCTCCCTCGGTTTGGTCTTCTACTACGTCCTCACCCGTGGCTATCATCCGTTTGATGAGGGTGGAAAATTCATGAGGGAAGTCAACATTCGCAATGAGAACTACACCCTCGAACACCTAGATGCCCTAGGTGACGCCGCCCCGGAAGCGAAGGACCTCGTCGAAAGCATGATTCAGAAGGACCCCAAAGTACGCCCCAAAGCAGCAGCCGTCATGGCTCACCCTTTCTTTTGGAGTGACAAGAAGCGTCTCAACTTCCTCTGCGATGTGTCGGATCACTTTGAGAAGGAACCACGCGATCCCCCTTCAGCAGAGCTCGTGGCATTGGAGAGAGCGGCCCGGGAGGTTATTAGTAATGGTGATTTCCTCAAGGCTTTACCCCAGCCGTTTGTGGACAGTCTCGGCAAGCAGCGCAAGTATACGGGCGGCAAAATGTTGGATCTGCTGAGGGCGCTGAGAAATAAGCGGAACCATTACGAGGATTTGACTGAGCCGCTCAAAAAGATGGTGGGCAGCTTGCCTGCGGGGTACTTGCACTTTTGGACGTCTAGGTTTCCGAACCTGTTATTATCTTGTTGGAATGTGGTGTATGATTGTCACTGGGATGAAACGGATCGGTTCAGGGAGTACTATGAACCTCAAAAGATGCTATAGGTTTTGACGTGAGCGAAAACAAATGTGTATGGTGGAAGCGTAAAGAGTGCTTTTTTTTTTGTGGGGGAGGGATTTGTTTGCTTGTATTGATTTGCTTGATATGCTTTATTTTTGGAATTCAATGCGATTGTTGTTTTGCTCTTATCACTATTTGCTCAGAATACTTTGCTTTCCAGATGACACGACCGTGTGGTTCGTGATTGGGATGATGACGGCTTCCAACGACAAACCGCCACCACTCAGCCATTTCCCAACCCAAATTCATCGCGTAAGTACAGTATGTTTCCCGCCTTTCAACATTTGGTAGGGTGAAAATTAATCACAAAAGTGCCTTTTTAGAATCGAAAGGGCTCTTGAAGATAGAAATACGGCAAAAAACTTTTTTATAAAAACAAACCCGGCGCTCTTGATAAAGAGAGCGTCAATTCACACTATGACTGACGACCGCCTACACTGTGGGTACTTCAGAGGAAGAGTTCTTCTCAGTACTGCCACTCAAAGCCACCATTTTTCATAGAGAAATAAAAGACTGTAAGATATTGACCGCCTGTTTCTTTTGACTTGTAGTTTTAATATACCGAAAATCCTTTGTGGTGGTTGAAATATTTATGCTTGAAGACTTTCGTAGATGTAGCTGCTTTGACAAAAACTTCGTTGGGTTAGGGTTCGGTATGGGAATCACAGTGTTGGGCTTCATTTGGCTAAAACTATTTTGCCCCTTCTCTCTCGTTTTTTGCTTTCCTATGCATGCTATATGCCAAACAGACACAAACACATAAAAACTCGAGAAAAGCAAAACAAGAAAGCGAAAACAGGGTCAGATCTTCATAACCTCCTCTTCACATTTATTCAATGACAACCTGCTTCCCCACTTCTAGATACGTAGACAGTCTTAGCAAGTCTCAGCCAGTCTTCCTTATCCCCAATGAGCCAAAATCTGCTTCTTCTTTTTCTTTCCTCCACCCTGCCCACCACTCTGCTCATCCTCCTGTTGCTGCTGTTGTTGCTGCTGCTGTTGCCCACTAGCTCCAGCACCACCACCACCACCCCAATTAAATCCCGTTGCCCTTGTGGCTCCAAAATCCCTCCTAACCGCACCGCTTCCATACCCAAAGATTGTTGTCATCGGCTTAGGAGCAGCAGGCAAAGCAGGGAACGCATCTTCTCCACCTCTACCACCGCCGCCAGTTTTCTTACCAGGTGGTGGAGGAGGTCTAGGCGCCACAGCAGATGGAAGCGCCGTCGAACTGCTCCCACCGATCCAACTCGGCTGAGAAGAAGCACCCTGTGTATTCGTCATTGTTCTTGCTGAAGGTAAAGCCGGGAACGCAGCAGCAGAACTAGGTCCAGCTCTATTAGACCCGGATCCAGACACGCTAGCAAACGAGACGGTGCTCGAGGCGTTACTTCCTCTCCTCGTGCTATTCTTCAGCTTTAGTACCCTGGTACTGCTACTCCCTGAGGCACCGCCGCCGGTATGAGCAGACTGTTGAGTTTGCGTGGCTTGGGCAGCACTAGCCCATCCGCTGGTAGAAGTGGTTGCACCTCTCATTCCGCCAAGTCCAGGTAAAGAAGGATACTCCTCCTGAATGCTCTGTCCTACCGCTCGACGGTTTTGCCATGATTTCCTCAGTGCTTCACCTTTAGCTTTGTCTTCGAAGAGATCTGCCACTTCACGGACAAGAGTGCCTAAAAGCGTGGCAGATGTTTCGCTGAATAATGAGGAAAAGGCGTCGATTACTTGGTCGGCCGTCATGGAGTTCCTGTTGAAGCTTGATATATGTGACTTGAAGTTGGTGATTCTGGTTGGATTATTACCGAGAAGGTTGGAAGCACGCTCAACCACCGCCCCTTGTCTGGTCAAAATAGCTCGTTGCTCAGGAGTGAGTGAGGAACGGTCGGCTATGCTTAATGACTCCATGGCTTCAAACATGGGCTGGGCAGCTTGTTGCGTAGGAGGGGCCCTTGAAGGCCCAGAGGAAGGGGCAGGAGGGGTGTTCCGACTGTTAGCCACCTGCCTCTGCAAAGCCTGCTCAGCCCTGCCCTGAGGCTGTGCGGAACTAACAGGTAATGTCTGAGTGCTCGGGTCAGGACCCCGTCTCCTCTCTTGCCAATCACCACCTCCCCTCCCAAGTCCAGCCGGAGTGCTGCCCCTTTGAGCTTCATACCTCTGCCTCATCCCACTGAAAGTAGACAAGTCAACAGTCCTCGCACCCCTGGCTGCGCCAGCATCATGTTCCTCCAACTGATGAGCCTTCAAATCCAAGGCTGTCTCAAACACCACAAACTTCTTTTCCAAGCACTCCCGATCAGTACACAAGAAATGATCCTTTTCGAAATGCTTCTCGAGGGCATTGTAATCCAAATAATAATGTGGCTGCCTCGAATCCCTCCTGTCGCACAAGAAGCACCGTTCGTGCTTGAATTTGCAGTGCTCATACAGCTTGTCGCTATCATAAAACCTAGCACCGCAGAAGCCACACAACGGATGCCCTCGGAAACCCGTTTGGTCTACCGCACCGGGTTTGTCGTCGCCGTGCCTCATGTGTTCAGTAAGTTCCTTATCGGCAAACATCTCATGCTCGTGCGTGAAAACTTTTTTATGCCTCGTGCAGAGGTCGCACATCTTCTTGTTATGTACTGCCCGGACATGACGATGGAGGTCAAGCCAGCCCAGGCCGGCAAAGTCGCATTCCGAGTCGGGACAGTTATATCGAAGGAGTAGTACAGTATCCCCTACTATCTCTTCGCTTGCGTATTTGATACCGATGTTGTCGTCCGTGCTGGTGATTTCGGAGGGCTTGTATTCTTCGAATCGTTTGGTGGCATCATCAGTGAAGATGACAAACGGTGCAGGAGTCTAAGAGAAGTCCAAGTTAGCCAGGTTCTGATATTTGAGGATTTTTGGACGAAGAAAGGCTACATACACGACAATGGGGACAGTCCTTGCTCTTATACAATGCTCTCAAACGAAGGGCGCAAAGATGGCAAGTAATATGGTTGCAAGGTGCTATCGAGTGGTGGGTTATGGGGTTGGCGCAAATGAAGCAAACTTCAGCATCGTCGTTGTCGGCTTCTTGTGGTTCGGGTTTTTTGAAGTTTGGCTGTGGTGGTTTTGCTTCGTCGTTCTGATGGGTATGGGCAGCTCCTCCTCCACCACCACCGCTGCCACCGCGACCTCCTCTTCCGCGAGAATGATCACCTCTTCCACGACCTCCTCGTCCTCCGCGGTTTCTGCCTCGACCTCTCTGACCGTCACCTCTGGGGCCTGAGGGTGCAGAGTTGGTCTCGGTGGCTGTTGCAGCTGCACCTGTGGATGACATGACAATTGTCTGTTGATGAGATTGTATGGTAGAGAATTGATATTGGCAAAAGTTTTTATGTTGGACAAGTATTGCTGTGGCGAGATAGGTGTGTAATAGATATTTATCGAAGGTAATGGCGGGGTCGGATTTTCTGGGGACGGGAAGCTGTTTGCCTTTTAATCAGCGCTGTGGAGTTTGCAAGAGACTCGCCAGGGGTCAAGGGGCAGCTCTTTTCTGATGCATTTTTGGAGAACGCCCCGCAAAGGTGGGGGCGGGAAGCCCGCTGCCGGCCGTATACAAGGCTAAGCCCGATTTGGCTCGCCGGTGCGTCACTCACCCGTCTCAACTTCTGAGGCTGACTTCACTGAAGCTTGAACTACCGACTAAAAGAGTCATTGATAACTGCGCCTCTATGGCCACAAGACAATTTCAAAAACAAATCATCGTGATATACTTAGTGTATGCACAGGCCTCCAATGGCTTTTTGATCAGGTTTAGTCGAGATTAACTGTCTGACCCTATGCTAAGTACTTCGCTCATCATCATCTAGATACTCTCGGACCTCTCTCCTCCATCACCAAACCGTGTACGCTGAAGTCTTTTCCTCGCTCATCAATATTCACCACTTGCCGCTTCATCATATCAAAAAAAATGCCAAATACCAATGGTTTCGTTGCTGCTAGAAAACCAGCTGCCAGGTGAACAAAAAAAAAAAAAAAAAAAAAAAAGAAATGGAGCCAATAAGAATTGATAATCGATAATAAAAACTGATCCGAGCACCCAAAACACAATTTCCAGAGATACGCCACCGTGAGTTAGTTATCTGCTGTCCATCCCAATAAGAAAAAAAAAAAAAAAAAAAAAAAACCTTTCCTGATGCCTGATGATGATCCCATTGAATGACGCCAAACTTGCTCGAACCGCCAAACGAAAGCTTGAGAACTCAAAAAAGAGCGGCGGTAGCAGAAGACTTGTCAATGAACATCGATATGCTTGCTGTGTAGCGAAGCGTAAGATTGTAAGGGTAAGAAAAATGGGTGCCAAGGTGAATGAATAGCGAGAAGGGATAAAGGCAAATAGAAACCAAAAAGAGCAAAAGGGAAAAAGATCCAGTAGACGCCCACCCAAATAGAAAGAATCCCTTGCCCATCCATAAAATGAAGCATTCAAGCTTCCCCTTGTTCCGAAGTATCAAGTGCCTCAAGACGCTATGCACCCCTAAAGATTGCTGCTTGCTTTGATATTCACTGTGTCTGTAAACAAGCATCGCTGCTCGTCACCGCTTTCGCTCCATTCTGTTCCTTGGATTGCTACTCCTCAACGGGATACAGATGGCTGCCAAGCGACTTGTTCATTGAGAACATGTTGATCTTATCGGCCTTGAAGACGGCAAACAGCTTCTCGTCACAGATAATCTGCCGTTTGTCGTTAGGATCCTGAAGGCCGTTGCCCTTGATGTAGTCCCAAAGCTTCTTGACAACTTGAGGGCGAGACAGCTATATAGTAACGTTAGTGTTGGGGACGAACAGATTTTGACTTGAGAGAGAACCCACCTGAGTCTCGTAGCATAGTTCAGAGAGCGCCGGACTGAGGTTGAAAGGCTTCTGGAAACCACCCCCAGCTTTACGCTTGGGTTTTTCCTCTGCATCCCCGGCGTCGCTGTCGTCGTCGGAGCGCACCCTCTTGTTGCTCTTTTTCTTGGCGGGCTTCGGCTTGGAGGCCTTGGACTTGGGCTTGCTTGTGGCAGCTCCACGGGTCACACGACCGCGTGACAGCCGGTTCTCTTGTGCTTGGAGCTCAGCTGCCAGCCGCGCGTCGGCATCTTCGCTAGAGCTCTCGCGCTTGACTTTCTTTCTGGCCGGCTCGATAGCGACCTCAATCGATTCGTTATGTGTCTCATCGTCATCGCCGTAGTCACCGTTGGCTTCTTGGTCCGAAGACGGCTGCGCCGAGGCGGAGGGTGGGGTGGGAATTGCAGCGGCGTTCGAGGAGATAGCATCAAAACGAGCCTCAATAAGACTCTTGATAGCTTCCTGTTTGATGGGGGGACAAGAAGTGTTAGTCGGTGACAGGTTCCGGGTGCGGTTATCCACGGCCAAGACCCGATAACGACGTACCTTTTGATCGCTGAGATCCTGGCCGATGGCAGCCTCCAGTCCTTGCCTAATCTTCTTTCTAGTCACAGTCTGAAGGTCGGCAGCGGCCAGGATGCCATCGATGATTTGGCTGTAGGAGTCGGTCTCCTCATCTGTCACTGGATATTGAAGAGTAAAAAGTCAGCAGCGGCGCCAACTGGCGGGCATAGGGAAAAAGTTCGCACGTGGAGCAGACATGATGGCAGCAGAGTCGCAATGCGCATCAATTGGGGCCGAAGATTAGTTTGGGAGGGGTTTCTGCAGGTTGATGAGTCGATGGCTGAGTGGCGTGTTGTAGCTGGGTTGTGGAAGCTGGGTAAATAAGGGACGAAGAGACGAAAGGAACGTCGTTGGGAAAAGAGAGAGAATGCGTGTGCGTGTGTGCGCTGGCAGCCGACTGAACCCTTTGGCCAGAAGGGATGAATGCGGCAGGCAAGTTAAGTGTCAGTCACCTCAGTCAGCAGAGCGACGGGTTGAGGTAAGATGGGTTGATGATATAGGTTTTGTTGTAGAAGCACACTGCTGGCGTCGCGAATTGGATCCCAACTTCCAAAAGAACGTTGTCAGTTTGGAGCCAAGCAGCAAGGCGACCAGACAAAGTGTGCTTGGTACTTTGTAGACCGCAGAAGGACTGTGTGTCTGGCCAAGTGTGGAGTAAAAGGATCACCAGGCGTTTTTGGGGTCTTGGGATTGGCTGCGGGTACACAATCCAACGTCCTTTTTTTTTTCCTCTCCACCCGCTGAATATCAGGTTTTTTCTGCAAGTAATTCAGAGTTGAATGGAAAAGATGGAGATTCGGGTATTAGCACAAAAATTCGAGTTGGTTTTGTTGCGGCAAGCGCAAGGCGCGTGGCTGGGCAATGTGAATGCTGGATGGGTGGGGAAGAGCTTTTGCCAGTGGGCTCATGTTCGCTGGCGGCGTCGATCCATGGCCAATGAATTCTCCGAATTCAACGGCAGTTGGAGCCACCGCCTTGGGTTGCACCATCAAGACAGAGAAGGCTGCACGTGACTTGATCATGATAAATCGGCCCACTGTTAGTGTTTCTATCGATTTTATGTGGAAATATCCAGGGAAGACTATCACTTTTATAAATTTCATCTTTCCTATTTTTCTTTTCTTCAATTGAAAGCGTTTGTTTGTTTGTCTTTTTCTTCTCAACAATTCTTTGTGGGCTTGTTTCGTTTGCAAACTTGGCAAAACTGACAAGTCAGATAATTTCAGTGATTTGTGCGCAAAAACATCAAAGCTCAACATATTTTCTTATTTTGCAGATGAATAGCCAACTGGCAATTCCTCACCACGGGCAATTGCATGTTTGATATTTGCCAAGCATCTATTTCATCCAATTGTCACATTCAGCCTCAGCAAACATCAGATTTACCAAATATCATCTGAACAGTGAACTGGGAACCCGCCAGTTCCGACGTCCCGCTCATGGACAACTTCCGCAGTTCAATACTACCCGTCGCCAACAACCCCCCATCTGCATATGCGGGGTACAAGTGCCCGTTTTCGGTAATTGATCTGAGGAATCAAAGTAGATATTACACTCAATGAGAAACGGCCTTCTTAAGGTCACTCCTATTCCGCATTTTGTGATCGTGTTATGAAATCTCACATCTTTCCCATCTTTTCAAAATGTCCTCTTCCCCAATCTCAGTAATAATAGTAGGAGCCGGCTTCGCAGGCCTAACAGCAGCCCTCGAGCTATCCCGCAAATCAATCCCCGTCCTCCTTCTCGAGAAATCCCCTTCCTTATCCCAAACCCTAGGCGACATAATCTCCTTTGGTCAAAACTCCTCCCGCTTCTTCGCCAAATGGCCAGGCGTCCTCGAGAAGCTCGACCCTATCATCCACCAGTCCACCGAGTTTCACTTCCATGACTGGCAAGGCAAATTCGTAACCACCCAGTCCTTCGTCGAGGAACACCGCAAATGGGGAACCCGAGTAAACGGTCATCGAGGCGAGATTCATCAAATCCTCTTTGACCAGGCCTCTGCGCAGCCGAATATCTCTATTCTCCTGAATCAGACTGTAATGTCATATTCTGAAACTAAAGACTCAGCAATCGTCACCACTTCCTCCGGGCACACATTCACAGCGGACCTGGTCCTAGCAGCTGAGGGAGTCCATTCTCGCGCTCGTTCTAAAATCCTAGGATACGATGATCATTCCCGTCCTACACCTTCGGGGTACGCTGTCTTTCGAGCTTGGTTCCCTTCCTCGCCTTTACTCACCTCAAACCCGCTCATCAAACACTTGGTATATCCAAACGGAGACACTCACAACGGCTGGATAGGGAAAGACGTACACTTCCTCACCGCCTCCATCAAAAACGGGACCGAATTCTCTTGGGTTTGCACGCACGCTGATGATGCCCAAATCAAAGAGTCGTGGCAGTTTCCCGGTTCCAAGGAGAAAGCGCTCAAGGTAGTAGAAGGATGGGATCCTATTGTTCAAGAAATAATCAGAGTCACGCCTGAAGATCGTCTCTTTGATTATAAGTTGGTGTTCAGAGACCCGTTACCTACATTTGTTTCCCCAGAACACGGGAGAATAGCTGTTATTGGGGATGCCGCACACCCCTTCTTGCCTACGAGCGTACAAGGAGCAAGCCAGGCAATGGAGGATGGCGTGGTGATGGCTGCTTGTTTGGATATCGCTGGCAAGGATAAAGTGCAAGAGGCAGTCAAGGTCTGGGAGAGAATACGGTATGAGCGGGTTCATGCAATTCAAAAGACTGGCGTGCAGACGAGAGAGCAGTGGCACAAAGCCGATTGGGATGCGATTTGGAAGAATCCAGACAGTTTGCATTTGAAGAGAGAGGCGTGGATTTTGGATTTCGATGCAGAGAAGGTTGCTTATCAACGGTACCAGGAAGTTCGAAAGGAATTGGAGAGTGGAGAGAAGTTGTAATACACATGGTTGTTTGAAACTTTCCTACTTGAACTTGTCGTTTGGTCCCAAGAGCCCTGCCATCTCCAGCCGTACATTTTTCATCCCACAGTTCTCTCAAGCATCACAATCAGACAAATCTCCCAACGCAACCAGCTTCTTCCTCAAGACAGCAGAGATGACCTCGGGGTTGGGGCCCTCGGCACCGGCATCCAAGATGTCCTGCTTGGTGACGTGAAGCGCCTTGATCTCGGGGACCTTGTCGTGAACTGCCTGCGTGATGGCCTGCGCCTCGTCCCCGGAGACTCCGCCACCAAAGATAATGGCTTTGGGAATCTCGCGGTCGGCTGCGGACCGGTGGGCGTTGGTGCCCAGACCGGAAGAAGGCTCAATGTCATGGTCGCCTGAGCAGATGCCGGGGAGCTCTGACGTGGCTGTGACGGGATCGAAACAAACGTGGACGACTAGAAGGGTGGTCAGCGTGTGGTAGATGTGAGGCGGCATGGGGGAAATCATACTTTTATACTCGGGAAGGAGCTGCAGTTGAATGTCTCTGACGATGGCGGGGTTGGCGCCGACACTGGCAATAGGAATTGGAGTGGCCATGGTGGTGATGTGGAATTTGCTTGAATTGTGTGAAACTGTTGATTTCGAGTTGTGGTGTTGGCTGATGATGGCTGATTCCGGGAGACTGAAGGGCGATTGCCGAAACTTTATATGTTTGTGTCCGTTTGGCCTTGGAAGTTTTCGGTTCCGAGATGAGATGGTAACGTGGTTCATGCCTTTTTCCCTCCCTTTGTCTCTTTCCAATTCCCAGAAATAGGGCGGACTGGCACAACACCACCCCCTTGGAAGGAAGTCACAAAGGGAGAGCTGAAAGATTCAAACAGTGTGTGGGTGGGGTAATCCGTTGACGTAGGAAAACGGAGTCCGTTTTGTAATTCC
This sequence comes from Podospora fimiseda, assembly GCA_033297215.1. Lineage (NCBI taxonomy): Eukaryota > Fungi > Ascomycota > Sordariomycetes > Sordariales > Podosporaceae > Podospora > Podospora fimiseda. Next base: position 180,708 of record MU865310.1, on the reverse strand, counting down.
GGAGTCAATGCCGAATATTGTGTGAGGTGAAGCAACTTACACAGCCGCATCCAGTGTTCATGTTGGCCGTTGACTTGCATGTGAAGAAAAATGATAAAGTCCATTTGGGGCTCAAAATGAGCTCGGAGGGTCGATGCGTCGGTCCCGGTTCTTCACCGTAAGTATATTTGTCTCAATCCCTGAAAATGCGAGTTGCACCGTGGCATCACGTCAAAGTTCTCGAGAAAAGGGCAAAAATAGAATCATCACCTGGTTTCCCCCAGAAGCAACATGATTGTAATACAGAATTGCCTAAATAACGTGCATCCACAACATTTCAGCAGTCAACTACTATGACTTTTGAAAGTGTGCTGCGACACAAAGGGACGTATGGTAAATCAAGCTATAGATAACTAATCAAATCCCACCATCAGCCTTGGTTGAAAATCAAGGTAACGCTCATCACAGTGTATGGGAGCTGAACCGATAGACTCTTCAGGTTGACTGAACGTACAGCGGAGTTGGCCGTTGCACCACGGTCTCTATGATTCGTTTATTCGCTGAAATTAGGTACTGCATTTGGAACCTATAAGGCGGGGGTCTGCTCAATTCAAAGAGGAAAGAGCAACAGAGCGCCTCAGGTTGCCTGGCACTGGCACCGGCACTGGCAGCCTCGAGGCTTCATTTCAACTGTGCACATTGTTCTGATCATCATTTACTCGTCACCAGACACCAATTATCATTCTCTTCAGACCTGTATCCCTACACGGCGCCCCTATAGTATGGAAAATACGACCCCCAACAGCGGACAAGCCCTCCCTGAGCCTTCTTTTATTAAACATGACAAAAAAAGGAAGAGAAAAAAACAAAAGAAAAAAAACTACTCCTCCATCATATCCGTCATCTCCACATCGCCATCCTCGTCAACAATCGTCATCTTCTCTAGCTCCTCGGGAAGCTTCTCAGCCTCAGCATCAACCTTAGCATTCTCCTCGGCGGCCTTTGTGACAGCGGCATTCTTCTCCTCCTCGGTTTTATCATTGGCGGCATTGTCATTGATGTTGGCGGCCTCGTTCTCCTCCTCGTTGCTGCTGCTATCGTCAACATGGTATGCCTCCCCCATTAGGTGGGGATAGCAGTACAACTCCAAGGCCACCCAATCCTAGTGGGTGCCAATGGCACGGCGGAGGTCGTCGGCGGCGAAGGCAAGCGGAGTGAGCTGATTGAAGCTTGCTATGATTTAAAAATACATCCCCTTGTTAGCCTCAACACGCTTTTCTACTTCTCATCTCCTGAAGAAGGGGTGGCAAATCAAAAGGGGAAATTAAACTTACAGCGCTGCTCATCCACAGAAACTTGGCTTCTGTACGTTTCTCTGGCCAAAACAATCTGGTACAAGAGCTCAACCCTGATATAGCAACCGGAACGATCGGTCAGTCTCAAATTACATCAACCACATCACCAAAAGAGTACTACTAACCAAACATCGGCCTGTAAACCGAAGCCCAAGTCGGAGAACTGGGCGGCACGCTCCAATAAGTCAATGACCCCCTCGTGGGGTCGTATGCCCTCCACGGGGTCGTCGACCAGGTCTGCAGCCGCGTTCCGGCCGTTGTTGCGCAAAATGCGCGAGAGTCCACGCTTCCAGCGGAAGCCGACGTGAGGAAACCACGCAGCCAGAACGGATGTGGGCGGGCCGGGAGCGGGGACCGGAAGACGACATTTTTATATGCTAAAGATCAGATGAAAATATTAGCTGTCTCTACTTGGACGATTCGTACAAGCAAATCATCATGACCATGAGTAGTTGGCAATGCCCTGAAGCAAGCATTAAGTACTTGGGTAGGTCGAGCTATATTGCACAACTTACAAACAAGGGAGCCGGGAGAAATACGCCGAGGGTTTGGTCTTTGAAAAAAAAGGAGCGACGACGCAACCGGGTTGGAGGGAGCTGCTGGACTGACGGTCGAAGAAAGAAAAGAGAAAAAGCTCCAAAAATTTTCGACACAAAATATTTTTGTACCTGCAAGATTCGTTCAATCAGCAGAGAGCTTGGGCCACGTACAAAATCACGACTGGACTGAGTGATTTGTTTACACCCTATTAACTGTCTTGTCTCTTCTATTCCTCAAGGGCCTTGTGATCCTGATTATTCAGACGTTTGATAAATGTTATCATGCAGATTCAAGGGCAAAGAAAACAAATCTGAAGGGGGCCCCTTTTCCGCATGCCATCGCTTACATCATTCCCACCTCTAAGCAAGCCCCATAATCCACTACAACCACAACTTCTCGACTCGCCCAGACACAACTCAGGCTTATTTAGATTTAAATAATGCTCCCAGTTGCTGCCAAATGACACACCAACAGTCCCCGTAGCGTAGTGGTCATCGTTTGTATGCTTTATCTCCAGCGTTTGATTTTCCCAGCGAATTTGATTAAGGCAGCGAAAGACGTCGGTTCGAATCCGACCGGGGACAACAACAATATCTTTTTTTTTCGTATAGCAGCATCAAGATGGTACTCACATGAAGGAAGGACAGAAGACTATGAAGTGAACAACTGGAATCAACTGACTGATCACATCTCAACAGCTCAGTCCGTCAGCAACAAACCCTTTCAATTATTTGCTTCTCTTTGTTCTCATACTGTTGACAACGCATAGTTCTTTCTAAAATGTCCAACCACATTCTAGCTCTTCTTACAACAAAGAGATTGTCTCACAACCCCTTCCCTCTCTTTCACACAAAGAACTGTTATGACCACAATGGCATTATTCAACGGAGAACATATACCAGCATCTTTAACCTCCCACGAACTATTCCTCTATCCTCCCAGGCGACATCCAGAGTCGAAAAAGTAAATAAAAACGACCGAGGCCCATCATGTCACCCTCACCACCAAAACGTTCACTCCCAGATTGGGCTAAACTCACACTCTTGACTCTCGTCATCAACACTTCTTTTTCGCAGAGCCAAGAGTGTAAGAAGCCACTTCTCGATCTCGTCCCTCATCGACTACAACAAAACAAATCTCGTCAGTATCTACCAAAAGACTACAACTGGGAGGTCTTGAAGGATTATCTCCGGATTCAACTAAAGTTCAAACCGAAAAAGGGCGACGTCCTTCAAGCCCTCAACACCCGTCGAATTTTCACTCTTATAAAATCCAAGACCGACTGGGAAAGACTCTTGTTAGAATTTGCTCAAACTGCTTCAGACCAAACTCCTGGTGAAATTCAACTTAAGATTGTTTCTCCCAAAACGAAAAAACCGGTTGTTCTGACTCCCCCAGAGTCACCAGAGCCCGATTTAGTCGAAGAAGCCATTGTTCGCATGGTTGAAGCTGGCTACATTAGAGCCAGCCTCAAAAAAACGATGGAGAACAACAACAAGAACAGCTTTGATCCTTCCCCTTACCGCACCGTGGCTTTTCCTTCGACCTATGATGTCGTGACCAGATTCAACCAAGAAAATGATCATCACATGAAGTGGGAGAAGAATGGATTTAGGGATTATCCTAATTTGGGACTTCAATTGGGGATATTCACCGAGGTGGAATATGAGCAGCTTAAACTGGCTGCCATGAAACCAGCTGAGGTTGAGGAGGAGGAGGAGGAATACAGCATCAACAAAGCTGAGGACATTGACTTTGGCATGGCAAACCCTGATGTTGTTGACTCTTACCTTGGAAGCTGCAACACGGGAAACAATGAGGCTGAGTGGCATGGTTGTCTTGACTTCTTCCGCATTAATGTTGATGAGTATAACAGACAGATTGCTAGCAAATCAGCTGACAGCCAACATGTTCGGGTTCCTTTCAAAAAGTTCCCGGGCATGACTGTCGGCTTGTTTGACTACCAACTTATGGGTGTTTATACACTCATCAAATTTCTGTTGGATGACGTCTCTGGTGGATTTCTTTGTGATGAGCAAGGACTCGGCAAGACTCAGGAGATGTTTGGTCTCATTGCGTTGGCTCACAACCTTCGTAGATGCAAGACTGAAGTCCACGAGTTTTGGTCCCCTCCCAAGACCTCTGCCCAAAAGAAGCGACCTGCAACTGTCCGTCACAACCTCAAAACCGACTTGGGTGCGCAGTCTTGTCCATATGATCAAAAGTATGGATTCCGCTGCTACTGCTACAATGAGCCAACTCGACAGATTGCGGACCGTCTTCCTGATGGTCCCAACCTCTTTATTGCTCCAGCAAAGAACTGCGCTCCCATGATCCGTGAGGCCAAGACCAAGCTCGACACCAAGACTCTCAAAATCAGGGGCTATGGTAAGGACGTTGACAAGGATAACCAGCTGAGCACTCGGGACATTGCTTTACTTCACGCCAGCATCAGACCAAAGCAGAAGCCCGGCAAGACTGATTTTGAGTACACTTACCAAGCTCCTACCGGCCAAAGCCACTACCTCATCTTTGTTTCCCCTCAATCCATTGATAAGCTCAACTCTGAGTTTAACATTTTGGTCAAGGGAAAGAAGAAGAGTGCTCTTTTGCCCGGTATGATCATGTTGGATGAGTTCCACGAGTACGCTCTCACCCCTGAAAGTCGTACACTCGCCTGGCTCAACCATCTCAAAAAGTGTACTCTCACTTCTCAGCAGCCCACTCCCCTGGTTTACTTTGTGTCTGGAACTCCAATCGACCATTCCCCAGCTGATCTTGCCCCGGCAATCAGTCATCTGGAGTCTTCCACCTGGTCCAAGCCCACCCACCCTCTCCATCCGGCTTCTCGCTCTCAACTCCAATCCCTCCTCACAAACTTTTCAACCTACACAGCCCTCCAATCCGCCGGATCAACTATTCCTCCCAACCAAGTCAAGGCCTACTACACCCATCTCTCCCAGATCCTTACTCACCTAATGATCCGCCGTCTGGTCACCGACTCCTTCCTCACCCGGCCACTTACCACCCTTGGTCCTCTCAAAATCTCCATTATCACCCACTCCATCCCAACTAAATACCTTCCCGCAATTACAGCCCTTCAATCCTCCTTCTCCCCAACCCCATCCCTCCCTCTTCTTCTCTCTTCAACCTTCCCAGCCCTCCTCTCCGACCCCTCCCACACCAAATTTACCTTTCTCCCCTCCGAACCCCTTTCCTTTCCCCTCAAACCCCTTCACTCCCCATACACCCCTCACATCTCCACATGGACCACCTCCTCCCCAAAACTCTTATCCCTAACCACAACCCTCAAATCCATGCTCTCCGACACCTCCCCAATCCCCAATTCCGCATCCTCCCTCAAAAAACTTTGTCTCTTCTCCCCCCACGAATCCGAAACCCTTATTCTATTCCTCTACCTCTCCACTCACCTAAAACTCCCCTCCTTAAAACCAATCTACCTCCATCCAGCTCTATCTCAACCAGACAAACAAAAAATAATCGATTCTTTCCTAAAGGAAGGAAACGGTACTCCAAATGTTTTAGTCTCGAGTTTTGCGTCTGGTGGAACAGGATTGAATTTACAAAGGGCGAATTATTTGGTTGTGACTGGGCCGGGTTTTACAAAGAGGGAAACTGCTCAGGTTTTTGGAAGGGTTCATAGGGTTGGACAGAAGTGTGGGAGGGTTAGGTTGGAGATGTTGGTTACGACGGGACATGAGGGAGAGGAAAAGGTTTTGGAGGGATGGGGGAGTGGGATTGGTGGGTTGAGACGGGTTCAAGAGAAGGAGGTGCCTGAGGAGAAGTAGAAGTTGAAGGAGGACTAAGCTGGAATGTGGTTTTGTGATTTGATCAAGGTGTTTTTTTGGGGAATATAGATTGATAGATATTTAGATTAAATTGGTATGAAATAGACTTGGTTTAAAAATAATTGAATTTCCTGATTTGTGATTACTATGTTGTATGTACGTATGAAAAAATGTGGATTGATGCTGATGTTGCCTTGTGTAGGATGATACTAGTTAGGTTACTACCAAACGCCTGCTAATAACTTACAGTACTCAAATTTATGTACCTATAATCATCTCGATATCCTCCAAATGTGTTCTACAATCATGTGTCCATCCCGGACCACCAAAAATCCCTATAGTCATTATTAATCACGATTCCTGCTTCACCCAATAGATCTGTATCCCACTGAGCCTATTTACCCTTTCCATCTGATACTGGCATATTTGACGCCGCTGCCGTTTCCCTAAAGTTATCGTCTAAAAGATTACTAGAAGTAGCAGTAAGATCTGGCAGTAAGTTTGAAGAAAACATAGTGGCTGTAGAGTAAAGAGGGTATCGGAGGTCCGAGATTGTTGACATTTGACGGACGAGGCTGTAAGTGCCAGCTGGTAGCCTCATAGTCCCCAGTTTTACTCCCTAGGTTACCAATAAAAACAATCCCTCTAGTGGTGTAGTGGTCAGCACGAGAAAAGTTACGGATAGGTATTCATACAACACCGAAGCTCAACGTTTGATTCCCACTTGGGAGGAGACGGTTTTTCGAATGAAAAATTTGCCGGATGGTCTTTCAACTAGACCGAGTGTTGTTCCTTATCTATCTCGTTCTTTTCTAGGGTCTGGTTCAAGTCCAGGCTAGGGGTCATATTTTTATTTTTATTGTTTATTTTTTCCACCAAATCCATCCAACTTGGATGCCTTCCCGAGCAACAAGATCAAGCACAATCCCCCTCAAAATCCGGCTCATCCCAATCAGCATTAACATGACCCCCCGGATAAGGAAACGTACTCGTCTTCATTACAATATCCCACCTAAATACTCCAAGCATCATTACTAACCAACTTTGCTCTCAATCCACTTGATTTAGGACAACACTTACTAAACATTCTACCAACATACAAAGCAGCTACTTCACAATAAATGCTCGCTTCTCCACCAGGACTATTTGATTCTGGACAAAAGTAAATCCCTGTGGTGTCTTGACATTGCATTATGGCGCAGGTGTTGGGAGTGATTGTGCCGCAGTATCCCGGGATGCGTTGGAGTGACTATTGTTGTTTGGTGATTTGGCTTCTGTAGCCTGTTGCCATGGCTCGGCAGGTTACTTCCTCGCCGCTGCCTAGGGAGGATAGAGAGGTTGTGTTGAGAGTCGAAGGAGAGTAGTTGGAGTTGATGGAAAGAATTTGGGACGTGATTTCCTGGGGCAAATTCATTAGAACTGGGAACTCAGATGTTATGTAGGGATGGGAGAGGGCTTACGTCGAGATAGCCATGGAGGGTGATTTCGGGTTGGCTGGGGATGGCGACGCCTGTCCATTTGAGACCATGGGTTGCATTTATCGAAGGCAGAGCGAGGGCTATGAGGGGAAGGAGGGTGATGAGAGTTGAGATTTGGAAGAGATGTATGATGCTAGTCAGTTGTTTCTAGGTAATGGTGGATAACAATTTGAAATGAAAAGAGAAATGGAACTGAAGAGAAGATATACATTTGTTTGTCAAAGCAAACAAGACTCGTGCTCTGGGGATATTGTTGTACACACCAAGAATGTTCAAGGACTTTGAGGTTACTCCCGATATCTCAAACTTCATGTTTGCCTATTACCAACACGGTACTTGGGCCAGGTACCAGCATGAGTTAGCACAGAAGATCGAATCGGCAGATAGAATGCGGGTAGGGACAATATTGGTTTTATTAATCATCGGGAACTTGAGGTTCTACTACCATACAGTGTAAATGACCTTGGGTTGCGGGTTCTTTTGCAATTTGACTGCTTCCAGACATTTGACTTGACACTCGACATTCTTCTCAAGTTTCGTTACCCTCTTTCAATGCCCTCAAAAGCCTTTTAAACCCGTGATATCACCAGCTGGAAGGGCGCAGATATTAAACAACAAACAGAATCAAAAGCGAAAGCAAAACAGAGTTATTACAATTATAATTATTTACGTTTTTATATTCCAACTATCTTCTATTCTTTACTCTCTCTTCTTCCACACAAAAAGACAAAACTTCTTTACAACCCAACAGCCAAAACAACAACAGCCAACAATCCACTAGCCAACCCACTCAAACCAGCTACCCTCCCGGCAGCATTAACCTCAACCGGTCCACTGACAACAGGTTTAGCCGGGACGGTTCCGTTATGATGACCACCCCCAAGGCTGCCGGTAGGAGAAGGGGAACCACCTCCATGACCGTGGCTAGGATGGGGGACGGGGTTGGGGATCAAAGTAGTTGGGGTAGCTGGTGCGGGATGGATGGGGTTACCGGGGGGGGAAGGATGAGACTCATGAGGAGGCTGACCGGGACCAGAGGGGTTGGATCCATGAGGGGGCTGGCCAGGAACAGAGGGATGAGACTCATGAGGAGGCTGGACAGGCTCAACAGGATGAGAGGGAATGGCGGGAACGGTATGTCCAGCAGGCTGAGATGGCTGAGGAACACCACCACCACCGTTTCCACATCCACCGGGGCAGACAGTGATGGGAGTAGGGGTGGGGTTAGGAACAACAGGGTGGGGAGTCAAGGTAAGGGTGACGACCTTGCTGCTGCCGGAAGTGCCGGGAACGGTGAGGGTGTATGCGCCAGTGGTCTCGGGGCAGACGGAGGTCGTGGCGGTGATGACCTGAGTGATGACTGAGACACGGGGTCTGTTGGGGCAGTTGGTGACGGTGGGCGCGCAAGAGGTGATTGTCGCCGTGTAGACGCTTGTGTAGGTGATTGTGCGGTCTACGTCGGAGGTTGGCTCGGCGGTGGTGGTGATTGGGGAGTCAGTGGTGGTGATTGGGGAGTCAGTGGTGGTGATTGGGGAGTCAGTGGTGGTGATTGGGGAGTCAGTGGTGGTGATTGGGGAGTCAGTGGTGGTAACTGGGGCGTCGGTGGCGGTGATGGTTGGGATAACATCAGTACTAGACTCAGTAGCAGACTCAGTAGCAGACTCAGTCACAGTTTCCGAAGCGGTCTCGGTCTCCTCGCATTCGTCATCGCTGTCGGTCTCAGTGGCAGTAGGAGCCTCGGTGGTGGTGGCAGATTCGGTGGTCTCGGTAGCAGATTCGGTGGTAGTAGCCTCAGTAGTCTCGGTATCAGACTCAGTGGTGGCAGCCTCAGTGGTCTCGGTGGTAGACTCAGCAGTAGTAGTAGTAGTAGTAGTAGCTTCAGTCTCGGTCGAGGTAGCCTCGGTGGTAGTAGTCGAAGAAGCCTCAGTAGTAGTGACCGGAACAGCGCATCCATTGACAGACGGAATACCATCAGCACCCGCCTCAATAGGAACAAGCTCGCTTCCGCAGTCACCAGTCTGAGCAAGGTGAATGTTTCGGTTATTTTGATCAAAGACAACATAGGCGGCACGAAGAAAGTTGGCACCAAGGGCAGCCTTGGAGTTGTCTCCTTCCTTCACGCCCAAGAAGCAGATATTGCCAGTATTGTAGATGAAATCCTTGTACGGCACCGAGATGGTTGTATCCATAAAGGTGAAATCAACCGAGACATCTTCAGGCCCCTCGCAATCCACCTGATAGAGACCGGAAGGTTCATTCAAGACAGCGGATGGGAATGCGGCAATGATATTGTTGACGATGCTGCCGGGCAAGGTGCTGAATGCGCTTCCGCTGTCGATGTACACGGGCTGGCCACGACCTCCCTCAGGTGTCTCGTAGGCATTGGCAACGCTGCCGTCCTCCTTGCTCACTGAAATCTCGTTGACATACACCCAGTATCTCGTAGTAGCATCAGGGGTCTGGCTGCCAGGGATGATCGGGAGCTTGACGAGTTCTCCTTGGAATTTCTTGGTGTCGACACCACCAAATATGATGGATCCGCCTGAGCCTCCAAAGCTCTTCAAGTCGAGGGAGAAAGCCCTGCTGTTGATCAAGCCCTGGTTGACCATATTGTCGAGAAACAAAGGATACGAGGCGGTGAATCCATTGAGATCGGGACCCAGACCCAGGGTGCTCACCACCGCAGCGGTGGAATCATAGGAGACGCCGAAGATTTGTTGAGTAATACGGGCTTGACCAACCCCGACGTAATCCGCTACATATTGGAAGCTGACATAGCCATCCGAAATGCCTTCACGGGTCAAGGCACTGCCCTGTACACCCAGGTCTATCAAGGTGGAGGACATGGTGAAACGTTGCTGCGTCTGGCAGAAGGCCGGGTCTACGGACGAAGTGCAACGAGGGTTGGCCCACGTCTCCGACTTGCCAGTATCGATTTTGAAAGGGACAGACTGGCCAGGTGTCCCAAGCTTGAGAGGGATAGTGTAGAGACTACCATCGCGTTTGGGAGTGATATCGTAACGGACAATTCCATTCGCGTAGACGGCACCGTCGGTCGACGCGAGGACGGCGGCCGGGAGGACGGTCAAGAGAGACAGGAGCTTGGACGACATGATGGCCATGGTAAAATGAGTGACAAGGACAAATTGTCCTAAACAAAAAGACAGAAAAGAGTGACTGGTGAGGATAATTCCTCCAAAAATGAATGACTGACTAACGAGCCCAAAGAGTCGTTGATGTCAACAAAATAGAACAGCAAAAGAGAAAACTTTTTCCTGATATATACACAATCGCCCCAAAGACTTCAGGGACGAATCTCATTCAACCACCCATGGTGTTTTTCATTTTCAGCACAGTTGATGTTGTTGCTTCTAACCAAACTTGGATATCTACATCAATAAGTATGTCAATAGTGCCGAACAAAAATATTTCTGCCCCACGTTGCCGAAGGTCTGGAACAATCTCCCCGGGCCCAACGACTTGGATCATCTCCAATGGGAAAGTGGATCGCGAATTTTGATCATCTGGTTGGATGCTGGGATCAAGACCAGGGGACGAGGATCGGTTGAATGCGAGCTGAAATGCTGAGATACTCCCACTTCTCACCTTTTCCCTGCAAACCCCTGATCAGTAATTGTCTCTTCATTAAGTCTAAAATTTTCTATCGCATTATTTTTGGCCCCTGGCTCAAGATCTCAAAAACGTCTTGACCACCTCTGAGTTTGTGCAATCTTCCCATGGGTAACCGATCTCTTGCAAGAACTTTTGCAGCTCTCCAACCTCCTCATCAGGGCAGAGGATGCCTGTCAAAACCTGACCGATGTCTCCGCCATGGTTTCTGTACTGGAAGAGACTGATGTTGTATTTAGTACGGAGTGTCTGAAGGAATCGTTCAAGTGCACCGGGTCTCTCTGGGAATCTGAAAGTATATAGCCTCTCGTTGGGGACGTTTGAGAGCCCGCCGACCATGTAGCGGACGTGACTCTTTGCGATCTCGTCCCCGGAGAGGTCAGTAACATCCATAGTGCCGGATTCTTTGATGCGGCTGATGATGGTTTGGAGTTGTTGGGCTCGTTCAATGCCTGGAGCAGTCAAAGAGATACCAAGCAGCACGTTGGCTTCCCTCTCGTTCGCGTACCGGTAACTGAACTCGGTAACTGAGTGAGGCATGACGGCATTGATCAGCTCGGCAAACGCCCCTGGAGTCTCGGGAATCTTTGCCGCCAAAAGAGCTTCCCTTCCTTCACCGTAAGTCGCACGGGCCGCTACGAAGCCCAACCGGTCAAAGTTCATGTTGGCTCCAGAAGTGATGGCCACGACTGACTTGGAGGAGTCAACCGGGTTGGCAGCAACCCACTTCTTCAACCCTGCAATGGCCAGAGCACCAGCTGGCTCAATGATAGATCTTGTGTCCTCGAACATGTCCTTGATAGCTGCGCAGGCCTCGTCCGTGGTGACGCGGACCATCTCGTCCACAACCTCCTGGCAGATGCGGAACGTCTCCTGGCCTGTAATTTTGACAGCGGCGCCGTCGGCAAACAGACCAACATCCTTCAACATGACGCGCTCTCCCTTTTCCAGAGACTGGGTCATGGCATCGGCGTCATATGTCTCGACTCCGATGATCTTGACGTGCGGTGCGATGCGCTTGACGTAGACTCCGACACCGGCGATAAGGCCGCCACCGCCAACGCAGCAGAAGATGGCCCGCAGCTTCTGCAAGTTGGTTTGCGACAAGATCTCCATACCAATAGTACCTTGACCAGCAATGACATAGGGGTCGTCGAATGGGGGAATGTTGATGAGTCCGTCCTGCTTCTCCCTTCGTGCGCACTCTTCCTTGGCCTCGTCGAAATCGGCACCGTGAAGAACAACGTGGCCGCCCATTCGAGAAACATTGAGATGCTTGATGCTGGGCGTACCCTTGGGCATCACAATGGTGGCAGGGATCTTGAGTTTGCGTGCCGAGTAGGCAACTCCTTGGGCATGATTGCCAGCGCTGCAGCAAACAACACCCTTCCAAGACTCGGCGGGGTCAAGATGTGCCATTTTGTTGTAGGCACCACGCAATTTGAAGCTGAAAACAGGCTGCTCATCCTCACGTTTGAGGAGCACCTTGCAATCTAGTCGGTTGCTGAGGCCAACAGCGTGAGTTAAAGGCGTCTCGAGGCAAACCTCCCTCACACGGGGATATGAGGTGATGATGAGACGGAGATACTGTGATAAGGATTTAGTCACACGAGATTCACACAAAATATTGATGAATAGCATCGCCTTACATCTGGGTTGCCATTTGGCAAGAGGAATTCATCAGGAACAACCTTCTTGACGTGTGTTTTTCTATCCTCAGTTGGAGGAGTTGGCTTTGCGCTGTACTCGGTCAAGGCGAAGGTGTTGAGTGACATGTTTCTGGGGATTCCTCCATTTCGAAATGCGATGTCAACACCGTTCAAGTTGTGGTTTTCGAGAGTCCCGTTAATATCTGAAGGAGCCATCTTTCTTTTTTGATTTATTTTGTGGCAAAAGTTTGAGAAGGCTCATGTGCGGTGTGTGTGTATGAGTCTAAATGGAAGAGCAGTTCATCACCGGTCTCGGCCGTTGTTTTAGCAGGGTCCCCAGGGGGTCAAAGTTTTAGTGGAGACATTCTGACTCCTTCCAAGGGCTTTCCCGCCAGCTTGGGCCGTTCCACCAGCACTGGGCAAATCGGACGCCCGATTTGGATCGAACTGAAGGTGGCAGTCAGCCACATGTGAACGATATCTTGACGTCCGAATTGGACGAGATCATTCGTCCAAAATCATGATATGAATTTCCAGCCAAGTAGGCAATGACATTGCACAGTGTAAACCCTCTCAGCTACCGTATGAAATTGCAAATATCTAGATACACTGCAATATTCCAATTTCTCCAATAATGATATTCTCTTTATATATCTTGTATTAGTAGTTGAAAAATAAAAATTCATCTTGCGTCGCAATGATTTATGTACATATCCATGTGGCTCGTGCACTTTCCCACCCCCACCATCCCCAAGCTTCTCGATACACCCCTGTCTGGCGTCATAGAATTTCCAACCTCGGGCGGAGGAGCTCTCCAACAATCAATCATCCCACCACCACCACATTCCAAGCCATCGTCACCCTCATCGTCTTCCTCCTGCCACCAAACCACCACCCAAAATGCCCGAATCACCAATATCCGGACGGCCCTTGCCCTCCTCCTTCGACAATGACAGGTAAGCCTCAACCACCCCTCCTCCCCTCCAAACCCATTCCTAACCCCCCTCCAGACAATACCAAGAAACAGCTCTCCAAAAAATGGTCCGCCGCCTCAAAGAAGAACCCTTAATCCCAATCGGCGTAGCCCTCACCGTCGCCGCCTTTGTTTCCGCCTACCGATCCATCCGCCGCGGCGACAGCGTCAACGCCAACAAGATGTTTCGAGCCCGCGTAGCCGCCCAAGGTTTTACTATCGCCTGCATGGTCGCCGGCAGTTACTACTACAAAGAAGATCGTGAGAAACTAAAGGAACTCTGGATGTTGGAACAGAAGCAAAAGCACGAAGAAAAGAATCTCAAGTGGATCAGAGAGCTCGAGGCGCGCGATGAAGAAGAAAAGATACTGAAACAGGCGCTGGAGAGCAGAAAGAAGCGTATTGCTGACGAGAGACGGGCTGGGGGTACGGGAACTGAGGATCTTGCTTTCCGGGCGAAACTGAAGAGAGATGCCAAGAAGGAGTTGGCGGAGAAGAAAGAAGGCACTGTTCCTTCGGAGGAGGAAGAGAAGAAAAAACAAGAAACAGGGGGAGTGCTTGCTTCACTAGGTGGTTGGTTTGGTAAACCGAAACCAGAGGCAGCGGCGGAAGTAGCAGGATCATCATCCAAGCCTGAGGCGACCAAGTCAACCGAAAAATAACTTTCAATATTCTGGTCATTTCGTCCTCTTTGGTTGAGGAATGTATTATACAATTGAGCATACAAGCAGGTGTAAAATGGTATCGGGATGGTCAAATATTATATTTTATGATGGAAAGTCTTTTTACCAGCGTACCGGCTATCTCTACATGAACTAAGCAAGTGCTCATAGCCCAAATTCTTCACATCATACTTCCACCACTCCGATTCCCCCCAATCAACCCAGCCATTTCCAACAAAGCCCGATCGGCCTCAATATCTCCAGTCCCCAGGTTTATCCTCCGTCGTGCTTCAGCTTCTCTGGCCTCCCAAGCCCATCTCTCCGCTTGATGTTTCGCCTCTTCATCCCCACCGCAGCCCCATACCTCGAGGCTCGATATCTCAAACCGTTCCTGAAAGTCAAACTTCCTCGCAACGCTTCCTTGAAACGCTCCTCCATGCGACATATAATTATGGGTAAAACACCCGTACTCAAAACTGCTATCCAAAACTAGAGATACGGGACCTAGCGCTATCGTGCTCGAACGTCGGTATGCCTGAGACTGCGGTGGTGGCGGACACCCGACTGATATCCCTCCGATGGGTGAAGAGGATGAAGGTTTTATGAATGACGCATAGTCCTTGTTGAACGCCGACGCCCGGAAAACGTCATGAACAGGCTGAAGCTGAAAGAGTATTGTCTCCTCGTCACCAAAGCATTCTCGATGCGTATGTTTCCAAGGCTGGTTCAGGTAAACGCCAAAAGTAAGCGTCTCCTCCTCTACCTGACTTCCTGATGGAAACCGCTTAGCAGGCAGTGTGGTGAAGAAAGCAGACTCGGACCCGGTGGTTCTGTGATCCCTTTCGAGTAAACGAGTTCCGCTCACCAGGAGGATAGTAGGTGCCCTCCAGTTGAATACCTTGGTCTCGAAGCTCCCCATGCTGAAACCGTCCTCCTCGCCCGAGTAAAGTAGACGAAGTTTGCGGAAAAGATTCGAGCCCGGGATAAAGAAGGAGATCTGTGATAAAACATTAAGATTCATGATAGATGCCTTGTCCTGCAATAAAGGCTGGACCAGCTCTGGGGGCAACGTCGCAGGAGCTGCCGGGTCGTCGTCCTTGTGTTTATGGAAATCGAGGTCTTTTGAGAACAGAAAGTGCTCAAAGAGAGGAGTGAAACCATCAAAGATATGTGGCATCAGTGTGGGAATGATAGAATTGAAACGAGAGTATTTTATTCCCGGCGAGGATTCAAAACCCAGAAACGACGCCAGGATACAATCTGCGGTGGCCTTCAGACTCTCCAACTCATCTGGGGCGACTCGATTTGCGTAGGACGATAAACTCTCCTGAGCATCCAAGGGGGCGACCAACAGTAGGAGCATGATGAGATTCCTCCAGTTATCCGCAGGGATCAAGGCTCCATGGTTTGAGGGCGCATCTCCGTGCTTGAAGACATTCACATAGTCCAAGGAGTCGAAAGCAGCAAGTACCAGCTCGTCGTCATCATCGGCCCCCAACTCGTCTTCGTCGTCACCCGGGGCATCTACAGCGAAGCCCGCCGCATGTTGACTGACAGGCGTCTTATCATCCTTCTGGGCGTTTCCATCTTCGACAACAGCCTCGTCAGCCTTGTCATTCAACTTTCGGTCATAGACAGCCAAGCTCTTGAACAATAACTTCCTCCGATTCGTGCTAGCCTTTGCCAGAACCCGCCGATACCGATCAGTCATGATAGTGACAACCATGACCATTTGCTCTAAACCCAGCACAGCGGGAGCATCTTGCAGAAACGGAAAGGCGCCAATGTACGAAACCATCTGGAACAAAACCGGCGAGACCCCAAGGACGTCAGGGATCTCGAGGAAGCGAGCAATTGTATCTTCTTTGAGGTGGCGAACTTGTTGTTCCTGGTCGGCAAGACTCTTAAACACCTCCTTGAACGAATACAGCTCAAGAGGCGTGAAACACTTTTCGGCAAACCTGTTGGCCTGAAGCCGGGTTAGATAGCCGCGGGGCGTACGCACTGTTAAATGTCGTACTCACCAGTTCTTTGGCCACCCCCTCGCGGGAGAGATTGCGGTTCTCGGCAGACTGAGCTTGTCCCATCTTGCAGGTCAAACATGGAACTTGGGGAACTCTTCAAAGGGTGGTATTTTTGTTGTTTTTTTGCGACTCGCGAAAGGTTGCAGACCTTAAGCCATTACTATGAAAAGGAAAGGCCAAGTTTCGCGCGCGGTGAACCCAGCATCCCAAGACGTTGCATCGGTGTTTCGGAAACCCGAAAAGGAAGTGGTGTATGTGATTGTTTCCAACTTGAGCTTTGAATGAAGGAGAGAGCTTCCAGGTTGCTTGAGATCGGGGAGGAATTGGAGGAATACCGATCACATTAAGGCAGCAGCAGCACCTGTCAGCCAAGCTTGAGGTGAGAACCCCACTTCTTAACGGGCCATTGTTGGATCCAAATTCAGGGCACTGTTTGGTAATTTGATTCCGAAGCGGGAAGCTGCCGTGGTATTTGGGGGAATGACAGGTGATTCTAACCTGATGAAGGTGATATTGATCTGCCCGCTGCTATTCCGCATGTATAAGCTTGCATATTCAGGGCCATTTGATCATGTGTCCTTCCTTCTCATCGTTGGTCCCCTGGCTATTGTGCGTATCAATCAATTAATTGGCGACAATCCATAACCGAGACCTTACATCATCGGCGCCACGAATACAATGTGCGACCACACCGATATATCGAGTTCTCTCGATCCAAGCATGGATGGAAGAGCTCGCGGTTATGAGCTTCCTTCCCGGCAGTTCCCCCACGTCATCATCAAACAGCAACGAGAATGGGGGGTAAATCAGGAAGGACCTCGGTGTCCTTGCCATTTTCCCTTGCTCGGTACTGCTTCCGGCCAATTCCAATAGCAGCAGATTGGAAATTCGACAATTTTACCTGAAGCATTAAACAGTATCCTTTTGATAAAATACCGAGACAGCAGTTCGTCTGGGATGTGGAGCTCTCTCCTCGTTTTCCTGAATGCGGGGTGGCCAGGTTGGACAGGTGCTCTAATCCCTGTCCAATGTGCGTCACTGTTACCGGGCCAAGGATCGCCAGGTTGCTTGTTTGTGGAGTGATGTCCTTCCATCAGGTGTTTTGCCCCGCCTTTTCATGGCTGCTTTGGACCAATTCCCTTGAAGACCGGAAGGGGTCTGGGGGCGGCGGCTGCCAGGTGTTGTTCCTGCCCAGCAACCCGACGTTAGACTACAAGTACAAAACGGGCAGCTCTTTCATTCATTCCCCTTTCCTTTCCCGTCCCGTCCATTTCCCCTCATTCCCCATACTGAATAAGGATACCTTACTATCAATCAACCATCAACCATCATGGCTACCACAGAAGATAACAACGATATCAAGGTCGACGAGACTCCCATCTCCCCTTTGGAGAGAAAGAACTCCCTCGAGCAATACCTTCAACACCGCCCAGAGCGCCAGGAGCTTGTTGAAAGTATGATATAGACATTGTGTGAAGGGCTGAACCAGGACATCTTACTTACTGGATACATCTATCTAGGGAACATACTCCCAGCATCAACAGCAGCTCCCGGCCTCCAGGCCCAACAGCGCGAGGTGGGTTCTTTCCTTCTTCCACCTCTCGTCGTTGTACAGTACCAGCATACTAACTCATAACCCTCAGCTCCAAAAGCACATGCGCGCCGACTCCCTCAACGAAAAGATTGCTCACCGACCTCCCCCCGAGGAGGTCATCCAGAAACACATCCTTCACGAAGACCCTCGTACCGCAGAGGAGAAATATGCCGAGGCCATCGAGGACGAGTACGCCAAGCGTGAGGGTGGTGCTTAAGTGGTGAGGAGAAGAAATATATATATGCATTGGTTTGAGAGAAACAACGGAGTTATAGCTGCTGGGTACTTACTTCTACTTTTGGTTCTTTTCTAACTGGGTCTTTTTTTTCAATTGGGTTTCGGCTTGAGCAGATGACGCATGGTTTACATGCACACTACCCTCGTGCATAGTGTGTGTGTGGCAAAATTGCATATTTGGAAAAAAATGAAACGGGCTGCGCGTTAGGCTGATCTGTATTGTCCGTCTGTCTTTTAGGTGGTGTAAGGCAAGGAGGCCCAACGACAAAGAAGTTCAAGGGCTCGAAGAGCGTCTGAGGAGGGAAACAGAACATGTGCCTTCGCTATGTTGCTGTTCTACACAACGGTGGAAGGAGGGAGGCAACAAAGTTGATTGGGGGGTATCCAAGTCTGCCTTGGTATATTTCTTTTCCAGATATTTTCCAAATCCAGACAATTTCCAACCGGTGTTGCCCGAAATTCCAGGTTCTTTCAGCTTTGACTGGTTCAGTTGCATCCGGAGTAGGCCGGGGGAGGCATATAAAAATTTCCATTTTGAGCTGCGCCACCAACTACAGAGGGCGTGACGGCGGGCATATGCGCATGTTATGTTGTACATCGTCCCCTTCCGTTGCCTTTTTTTTGTTGGGCCGCGAACCACTACCACTTACATGGCACAGTCCGGATTGAACGGATAATGTGTGATCTGATTGGTCAGAAATTTGTATGCCTCTTTTTTTTCTAACACCTCTCCCCTGGTCTTTTTTCTTTCTAACCAATTCGATTTATTTCCTTTTTTGTACTTTTTGTAGACATACAACGTCTCATTAAGCCCCCAAATGGTTTCGTTGTATTCCGTAGTGATTATTTGATGTAGTGTAAAAGGCGTTTTTGTGTTGTTGGGAGGCCGCACTACACTGTGGTGGATGGAGGATTACACGGGTGTGTACAAAGTTGCAATTTTACAATTCACATGGCAGGAAAAAAGAGGACTTGGTTGGCTCAAAAAGTATCAATCATGAAATTTGAAGTCAAGCCAATAGAAATGAGAAAGAGCAAAATTGGGTTCTTGTATAAATCTCATGAAATTGTAAAGAAAGAAGCAGACTTCCTCCGTTCCCTGAAATATCGTTCTAATACGATATCTCTTTCTAATTAAAAGATGAGCCGAGCGTTGTGTGTTAAAATTCCCTTTCCAAAAAAAGTTATCCCAAGATGCCGAGCCCAATCCATTTCCAAAATGACTCCCTTTCCCATATGCCAGGTAACGCTAATGTAAAATCCCAAAAAGAAAACCATATCCGACCCAAGCCTTGTTGTCCCTTAAAAACCCCCAGTTCCCAGTTCCAATCCCAGAAAAAGAAAAGAAAAATATTAAAATAGAGATGAAAAGATTCCTTGTCGTTGGGAAGTGCTCATGGCAGTTCTTGATCATACTACAAAATTTATTTGTAGTGCTTGGAGTCGCTGCTGCCGTAGCGTTTGCTGTTGTCATAGGCCTGGCCAGAGGTGGGCTCATCGTAGCTTGGGTTTGGGCATTTGTGGTTTATCACCGTGGTTTTGCTGCGGTGGCTGACATCAACAGTGTATCCATCTGCAAGATCTTGTTAGCATTCAGGATGGAAAGGTAGAAGAGGGTGGGTGATGCTTACCTGCTTTGGCAGAGCGGTACTGTTGGCTGCTGCTCGAGTGGCGGCTGCTTGAGGAAGTCATGTCGCTGGCCCTTGGGGTGGAGGAAGTGGAATAGGAGCCGGAAGACTTGCTGCTCGACCGAGAGCTGCTGTAGGTGTTTTGGTGGATGACGGGAGTGTTGTAAGAGCTGGACATTGTTTCGAGGAGGAGTGAGAGTAGACCGGATGGTATGGGCTATGTATTTTGGGTTGGTGGCTTTCTTGAGTGAAGATGCTGTGGTGTTGAACGAGATCAAGACGAGAAGAGAAAGAAGGAAATTCAATATACTTTATACATTTTGACATCTGGTCCGCGCTTGAGTAGACCATGGTGTAAATTGAAAGAGAGGCGTATGCTGTGTGTAAGCCTCTTTTTTGCCTTGGGAGAAACAATCTCCTGTGTAGTCTACGCGGCGGTGCTCTTTCATCCCAGGCAGGCATACTGGTAGGCCAATTCAGACCTGGTGCCTTGTAAAGTCCTGAGGCAGGTGGAGTCCTAGATGGTAGTGAGTCAAAAGGACCAGGGGTAAAAACAAGGGGGTGCGGCCGTTCATTGTCAACAAAAAAAGAAACCATGATGAATGGTGGGGGTAAGTTTGGGGTCCAGATGTAGGTAGTTGGACGGCATCTTGCTGAACTTGCAACAGAGAGGCACTTTTGGTTTTACAATAAGAAAAAAGGACAATTGCGCCCATAAAGGAGAGAGAGACAAGGGACCATTTGCAGTCAGGCGAGCAATTGCGATACATCGCAAAGTCGTCGAGAGAGGTGGATGGAGAACGCCCTTGTCTGTGTTTTTTGGAGGTTCGGTGTCTCCAAGCAAATCACAGGGCGCGCCGCCTTTCGGTGGACGGTAATTGATCAATTGAGATTCTGGGATCTGCGATACGACGACGATCCCCCTCCACGCCCGTTTCTGAAAGAAATTTGGATGCTTGGATGCAACAGAATGATCTTGTGCGAAACAATACAATATGAGTCTTGTGGTCTTGCTGCCTAAGGGTGCACGTCACTACACCAAAAATATGCTGTTCAGCTCAAGTTGGTTTGTTTCAACAGCTCTGGGTGGCCGGTGGTTGGTAACCTACTCTTAGTCCCCGTGACTCACTGGGGGCCTAGAAATGGAATTTGGATAGATTTTGCCCAGCAAGAAGCCCATGGCAGTGCTTAGAATGATGATCACTTACAATTGTATCTTTTCGGTCAACATATGCGCTTTGATTCGGTGTAAAAGTTGAGGAATTGAGCGGCTGCTGCAACGCGCTGTGTTCCTCCGTCTCTCTGTACTCCCTTGGAAAACTGCCTGGGTGTCAATGTTCAGCGTTGTGTATACTCAATCACACCGTGGTGCATTGGCGACGATACACAGGGCGCAAAACCCAATACACACACCGAGCCAAGATCATTTTGTTGAAGTTGATCGGATATCGTCACGAGAACAGGCTTGGAGTTGATGAACCTTGAAAGCGGATTGTGAATTGGATCCAAGCAATTGACCCAGCGCTGAGCAGAGCATTGCCACTTTCCTTTCCAGACCAGGCACCCAGGCTGCCCCGCGGCTTGTCTTTGTGGCGATGTCAATTGTTGAGAAAGGCGTCCTTTTGTCATGGTGTTTTTGTTGAATTAAAGACACCCGGGTATCTGATTGTGTAGAAGGCAGATTGCAGATGCAGATGCAATCCAGATTGGGTGTGACCCCAGGTTCCATCAAACTTTAACTTGGACCTGCATTTTACACACCACCAAGCTTGCTTGGCATGTGTGGATCCCCTCCGTCACCAAAAGTGATGCTGGTTGGAGCGTTACAACGCCGCCCGCCATGGAATTTGGGGTAGCAAGCAAGGGAACTCCAATTGTCCATTGATTCCCAACACATTTGCAAGGTGGCCAGATTCCAATTCTCTTTTTACCACAACCCGGGCGAAATATCCATTCATCCAATTTCATTTACCCAATTCCACATATACCAATTTTTGTTGAAAATGAAGGGCTTCTTGCTGTCACTCTCTCTCCTCGCCTCCGCCGCTGTCGGCGTGGTGGCATCCGAAGACCTCCAGATTGATGTCACTCTCCCCGTCGAATGCGATCGCAAGACCAACAAGGGCGACAAAATCAGTGTCCACTACAGTGGCACTCTCAAGTCCAATGGCCAGAAGTTTGATGCCAGTCAGTTACACAAACACTTTGCTCAATTTTTATCCGATGCTGACAATATTCTCCTCTCATTAGGCTACGACCGCGGTACACCCTTCCAGTTCCAGCTCGGTGCAGGCATGGTGATCAAGGGGTAGGTTGGGCAGCAACTGGGGCATTCTTACAAGGCGGATGTGTTCTAACATGGAAATGATAGTTGGGATGAGGGTCTCCTCGATATGTGCATCGGCGAGAAGCGCACCTTGACCATTGGTCCCAAGTACGGCTACGGTGAACGCGCTGTTGGTCCTATTCCTGCCGGTTCTACCCTCGGTATGTCACACCCGAATTGTGTATGTGTGCGGTGTCCTTACTGACCCTCTCGCGCGCAGTCTTCGAGACCGAATTGATGGGCATTGATGGCGTCCCCAAGCCCGAGTCCATCGTCACCAAGTCTGCCACCGACAGCCCGGCCGAGACCCCTGCCCAAAAGGTTGCTGAAAAGGTAGCCAGTGTTGCTAAAGAGGCCGTTAAGGCGGCAGAGACCTTTGTCGCCGATACTGACGATACCCAGGAGCACAACGAGCTCTAAGTTTTGTTTGCTGTAAATTAAAGACATAAATGGAATGCACTTCGGCCGACCTACTCCGACGTCCAATTCCTACCACCCCTCACGATGATCAGGTTTTTGGAAATTGGCAGTTCATGTATCGAGCACTATAATCAGCAATTGTCATCTTTTTGGTTACTTCCATCGGTTTTTCTTTTCTTTTCTGCTTGTGTGTGATGAATGTTACGGAGGCTTTGGATGATCATTTCAAATATCAAACATGGATGATAGGGTTTGCAGCGAGGGCTGAACTGGGGGGCATTTTGACAAACTGGGGTATGCTAAAATTCAGGCCTTTGATCTCTCAAAGAAAATGCACTGACTCGAGGGCAGTTTTCAAAGGTGAGAACGGCAAGGCAATAACGACAAGCACTTTCCCGCCGTTGGATTTAGCTGCATTCCGACGGCGTCCCGCGGCAGGGCGCGTTGTCTGCAGACGGTCTGCGGGTTCCTTCCCGATCGAAGCTTGTTCCTGGCTGAAGTTGACCTCCCATCTCAGCCTTTCATCAGCTGAACCTCACAGGTTCCGAGATCTTGATACAACACGTCTACGAAACATTACGAATGCGTCGGGAATAGGCATGTCGTCAATCGGATATAGAACCCGGCAACTTCCACCAACACCGCCATACCGCCACCGTCACCGCTAATCCCCCTGATCCTTGCATTCACCAACTTTTGACTCAACACCAACTGACATATCGGTACGCGTGTTGTGAGAGAGTGAGAATGGCTTACCGGAAAGATGAGTATTCTCACAGCCATGGATTCATTTGGGCCACATTTACTCGACTTCGCTCATGGCTTCCTCCGTTGAACTTCATCACCATTCACTATGCCTACTTCATCGTCGTCTCCCTGGTCTCATCCCTCATTTTCTGGGGCTCCTCTGATCCAGCCCGGAGCATCAGTTATATCGACAGCCTGTTCCTCGTTGTAAGCGCCATGACAGAGGCAGGGTTAAATACGGTCAACTTGAGCCAGATGACGACGTGGCAGCAAACCCTACTATTTCTGCTCATCATATTTGGCAGTTCGATTTGGGTGTCGATCTGGACCGTTGCCGCACGAAAGCGGGCCTTTGAGCAGCGTTTCCAATATATAGTGCGCGCGGAGCGGCTGCGAAGGTCAAATAGAGGAGTGAGCACCATGAGCCTGCCGAGATTTCAGCGATTTTTGTCATTTCGGAGACCGCTATCGACAGCTTCGATACATCTTTCGGTACATCCGTCCAGGGATGATCGTGTGGAACCTGAGGAAGTTCTCCCTGCTGCATCTCAACCAGGCTCAGAAAGACCTGAGCCAACCCGTCCACACGGATCCAATGTTAACGGCGCTTCCTCCCCTTCTGGGACTCCTCTGTCCGTTCCTGAAGGCGAGAATCCAGAACTACCCTCAACCCCAATGCATATATCATTTGCCGACACCCCTCATCCAGCCACTCGTATCCGTACCAATGCTACAACCACGTCGGCTCAGCACGTTCCTTTGGAGAACCAACCGGTGCGCCGGAATGCCAAACCCCTAGATGATGCGAACGATGGCGAGAAGGGGGACTTTAGTATGCGACACTTTCTCGCTCGCCGGTCAGCTGGCAGGAACGCTCAGTTTCACGACCTAACCAGCGAAGAACGTGAGCACCTCGGTGGTTGCGAGTACAGGGCTCTCAAGGTTCTTTCAATCATTGTGCCGCTTTACTTTTTTCTCTGGCAGCTCCTGGGATGTCTTGCTCTGGGTGCCTGGATCAACAACAACCAACCGGGACCGCCTCTGGGAAATGGGATCAACCCTTGGTGGCTCGGCATCTTCAACGGTGCTTCGGCGTTCAACAACTCGGGCATGTCGCTGCTGGATGCTAACATGATACCGTTCCAGAATTCTTATTTCGTCCTTGTCACCATGGGTCTGTTGATCCTGGCTGGAAACACGGCTTATCCAATCTTTTTGAGACTTATTATCTGGTCGCTTCTGAGGATCTTGACGGCCATTACGAAAGAGGATGAGTGTTCGGCGTTGAAGGATACGTTTAGGTTCATCCTTACGTACCCTCGGAGAGTGTATACGAATCTCTTTCCTGCACGGGCTACGTGGTGGTTGGTTTTTATGCTGGTATTGTTGAACAGTGTTGACTGGGTGGCATTTGAGCTTCTGAACCTTGGGAACCCGGCTATTGAGAGTATTCCTCCTGGTTCGAGGGTTCTTGATGGGCTCTTTCAGGCTTTGGGTAAAGTTCTACTCCTTTCCATCGGCCCAATGGCTGTGTAATGCTAACTTTCTCCAGCCGTACGATCCGGTGGCTTTTATGTCGTTCCAATCCCTTCGGTCTACATAGGACTTCAAGTTCTTTACGTGATTATGATGTACATTTCCGTATATCCGGTGGTCATCACAATGAGACACAGCAACGTCTACGAAGAACGATCTCTCGGCATTTATGAAGAGGACGAAGTCACCGAGACTGACCCAGAACAAGCCCCGCCGACTTCTGCGTACAGTCGACAAAGACGCAACAGCATGGTCACAACTTTAAGTCGGGCCATAAGTCACACTTTTACCTGGCACGGCGTCGGTGCTAGGTCTCCCCCTTCACCTGCTCAGAAAAGCTCTGAATCGCGTATAAGCTTCATCAGTCAACAGATACACGGACAGCTGGCGCACGATCTCTGGTGGCTTGTTTTGGCTATACTGGTTATTGTCACGATCAACACCAGTCATTTCATGGAAGATCCAGTTAATTTCAGTGTGTTCAACGTCATTTTTGAAGTTGTCTCGGCGTATGGATGCGTGGGGATCAGCGTTGGACTTCCGAATGAATCGTATAGTTTTTGCGGATCGTGGAAGGGAGCGTCAAAGTTGGTTTTGTGTGTGGTGATGCTTCGGGGTCGTCATCGCGGGCTTCCTGTTGCGCTGGATCGGGCTGTGAGGTTACCTGAGGAGGAACTGCATTTGGAGGAGGAAGAGGATTATAGGATACGGAGGAGTATGACGAATCGGAGGGTTAGTGTGGAGGGTTAGGGGGTAATAGAAAATAATAGATGGAGGCATGGGTGTTGTGTTGCTGAGCGAGGCGTTTTGGGACATGATATACATTGCATTGCGGGTTGTTTGCGCATTGTCTCTTTCAATAGACATACTATATAAATGGCTGGAATCTAATATGGTAGTAATTTGGAATGACTTTCTCTACATCTTTTTAACCAAATTTCAGTTTCTTCTGCTTTGGATCAACTGAAGCCGCTGCCGCCGCCGCCGCCGCCGGTCTCCCTCTCTTTTTCTCTTTTCCCTTCTTTATTGTATTGTTGCTCTCTACCGGCATTGTCGTCACCTTGTTACTTACAGGTGTAGCAGTAGCAGCAGCAACTTCCTGCACCGTGTCCCGTATCGCCTGCCTCGAGAGACACAAATCAATGTGCTCATTGAACTGTCTCTCGTCTATCGGTTGAGGCCGATTACATATCGGACAATCCCACCATTCTTCTTCCTGCCGTGGTGCAGGTGACGATGTTTCCTTCTTTTTTGGGTTGGGAAGAATTTCTTTGCCGTGTCTCCTGAATGGACTTTCACCTTCACCACTTTCACCACTTTCATTATTTGCTTCGCCTTGTTCTTCCTCCTCTGGCCATTGTTCCCATTCCTCTTCATATGGTTTCATTTTCGGTTTACCATCAGACGTTTTGCCCCCCTTCAACCCAAAAAAGGCCAAAGTATCCGGTTTTTTCGTACTAACCAAATGTGTACATCTCAACCCCATCAATCTCAATTTCAATCCCTTTGGATTCTCTTGTTCCAACTTGACTAACATCGGCAAAGCATACTGATATAAATCCTCTGCAAGAAAAACAGACTTTGGGGTAGCGACCTGTCTCGTCAAGACCTCGTAGGTATGTAGCTTTACTTTAATGCAAAGTGTCCGGGCTTTACATTCTGCTCTCTTCATATCCTTTTCTAAATCCTCTGCAGTTTTTCTTAGCTGCTCACGTAGTTTGATAGGGTCGTCCATGTCAGGAAACGTTCTCTCAGTTCCAACAGATTTTCGTTCGTATTCTTCTGCCGGTTGGATGTTTGTTCTTCCTAAACCGAGATAACACCTGAGTAAAAACTCATAGGTTTTGTCTCCGAATAGTTTATCAATGTATTGACGGTGCGCGTAGATGTCTCCGCAGGTTTTGATTCCGACTGAGGATAATTCTCTCTCTAGGACTCGTCCGACTCCGTTTACTTTTCTGCAGGGCAAATCTCGCATGAATTCCATTATTTTTTTCTTGTCTGCCGGGAGAAGATATTGACCGTTGGGTTTATTCATGTTTGAGCAGATTTTGGCTAGACGGGCATTGGCTGCTATTCCTGCAGAAACGGTGATTTTGGTCTTTTCGTGGATCTCTTTTCTCATTTGAGAGACGACGTCCTCTGGTGACATGGCGTGGTCGACGCAGTATTGGGTGATGTTGAGGTATGCTTCGTCTATACTGGCGCTTTCGAAGCGTGGGTCGTAGTCTGCGAGAATTTCTCTGACTTCGGCTGCTTTGGCGTTGTATTTGTCAAAGTTCAAAGGGAGGAAGATTAGTTCGGGGCAGAGTTTCTTTGCTACGAAGCCTGCCATGCCGCTTCGACAGCCGAATTGACGAGCTACATAGTTGCAGGTTGTTAGGACGCCACCGCCTACTGCGAAGGGGAGGTGTTCGAGTTCTGGGCGGTCGAGGAGTTCGACTGCTGCGTAGAAGGCGTCACAATCCATGTGGACTATGTGCTGGGTAAGATCGCGGGTTGATTCGAGCTCCGCAATTAGTCTGTCTGCTGCGCGGAGCTCTCGAGAGAGGTCGAGGGTTTCTAGGCGACGCTTCTTTTCGAGGATTTTGTCTATCCTTGCTGTGAGAGCTTTATCTCGTTCTTCTTCGCGATTGAAGAATTTGGAGCCTTTGGATGCGTTGTAGATTATTTCAGAGACCTGAAAGAGTTAGATATGGGAAGATATGTTGAAGTAGAATGAATGAGCACATACCTTGGCCTGATCTACTTCATCTTGACCGGCTTTGGTCAATGAAGGCCCGAGGAGAGAGTACTTGAGCGATCCATGCTCAGAGGACTCGTTCGGATCGATCCCATGATTCTTTTTCTCGGTCAATGCGCCCTCTGAATTCAGCGCGATATTTTCCTTGATATTTAAAGCTGAAGGCGGCTGCTCTTCCGATGTCATCTTGAAATGCTGATCGATTGTGAATTGAGTCGCGATTTATGAGTGAACTTGAATTTCATTGCAAAGGCAGTATAAGAAAGGCTTCAGGTCATCGAAATAAATGCATGACTGAATGTGTCAGGAAATTTCGATAATATCGATGATCATGATGAGCATGAAGCCTTTCAAGAAGTTGATGAGATTTGGGGGAAACGCGAATCAAAGAAAGACGCGTCTTGATTATCTCACGGCACCAACACCAAGTCACGTGGTCCCTTGGCACATGTCCTAAATAGTGTCAGGGGGTTTGTAAGCCGTCAAGATTTCAGAAACAGGGAATAGCAGAAAACATTTCATACATATGTATTGCATAAACAATACGCTACTAGACATATATACTTCTCAGTCCTGCAGAATTTTTACTCACACCCAAAGCTCGCCGCCACATTTGGATCACCCCCTTTATAAGTCTGCCTCTTGGGAAACGGACAAATTGGCCTCTGCCTCAACACCCCAGACCTTGGATCCGTAGTCCTCGTCCATGTAGTAGCCACAATCTCATCTACAGCAGTTCCGGTCTCCACCCAAGCCATCAAAGCCAACAAGGAATCATGTCGGGCATCCTCAAAGCCAGGAGTCGAATGGGTCGCAGTACCCAGACTCCCTTGTGCACCAGAGCCAGCAAAGTACCACGGAGCATTCACCGCCGTACCGGTGACATGTTGCATCCCAGGAACGATAAAATATCGGAACCAGCTCTGCAGACTCTCCATGCCTCCCATAGCCTCAGCTACACGCTCATAAAAGACATCCGAGCTGCGTTGCGGTATCAAAGCATCCGAGGCACCGTGATACATGAGTATCTTTCCACCTCGTTCCTTCAACGCTGTGAGGTCATAATCATCCGCTGTGCAGTTCCCGGGATCTGCCGAGTCCGCCTGCCAAACAATGCTGTCGTTCCACTTGGTCCAGTTCCAGCTTGGATCGTCAAACAAAAAGTACTGCATATACCCATCTCCCAGGGGGTTCGGACTATTACCACCCAAGAGAAAAGACCATTGATGCTCAGAGCTTAGCTCGAGGCCCGGAAAGGCAAACTTTTCCTCCGCGTAAAAGTCGGCATAAACGTTGCGGATTGTGTCGGCCTGTTCTGCCGTCAAACAGGCCGATGGGTTGACTCCCTCAGTGCTGCACAACAAAGGTGTGAGAGTAAAGTTGCACCGATCAGGATGACTGACGATCCCATCCTTTACTCCGTCAATCTCATCGCACTGACGGACCACTTCGTTGGGAAGGGCATTGAACAATGCTGGGCTGACTCGCTTCTTGTCCGACACTGGGAGGTTATACGAAGCAACCTTGGTCGTCCACGTCTGTAGGTGACTGGTGTACCAAGCCGGTGCACCGATAAGAAGCCCATCGAAACTGTCTGGTGAGACCATCGCTTCTTTCAATCCTTGCCGTCCACCCGTCGAAGCACCCGAGTAGTACGAGTAGGAGATGTTCTTGGCGTAGTATGCTTGGGTGATAACCTTGCCGAGTTGTACAGATCCATGCATTGCGCGGTAACCAAAGTCCTTCTTTCTTTCGTCATTATTTAACGCCCAAGAGATATCCGTAACGGTTGAGTTATGGCCGGTATCGGTCGACACAACGGCGTGTCCGTATCGAACACCAGCTCCCATATCCAACCAATTGATGCCACCGGCGAACCCTCCATTGCCTACTGCCAGGAACCTCGAGTTCCATTCGGTGGGCAGAAACAGGCCAAACCGGTAATTTGAGATGTCAGAGGTCGAGACATTGACGATGACGGCGCACAGTTCGGGAAGCTGTGTGGGAGCAGTTGGATAGGCTATATTTGCCCTGCCTTCGCTGTATGCCCGCCCGCTGGGGACGAATTCTGCCGAGACGATCCTAGCATATGCTGGGAGGACAGGTTCGAATGTATCAATCGCGCAAGGTAATGAGGCCACGAGAGCCTGCTGCGTGGCCAAACCGAACAAGGAAGTGAGAGGCTTCATTATGTTGATACTGGGACAAACCAACATCCGGCTGAGATCCATAACTACACAATTGGGGAGTACAGACCGTATTTGAACCAATACGACGAAAAGGAACCCCTCTCTAGAGTTCCATCTTCGGCTGTTGAACTCCTGTAATCCTGCTGAGGGGTAGTAACCATCCCGAGGTACCTACATTGACTGCGATCGAGTATTTGTTCATCCGCGCGGAATATTTCCTCAGTAGGAGGTGTACCCGGTTTATATCAGGGATTCTTGAACTGCCGTCGGCTGCAACTCTGCATCCGTACCTACCTTCCAAGTTCCATCATATAAAAGGCAAGTTATAGGTTCTTCCCGGCATAATGAGTGTCAATTGGTGGGTTATTTCATGTACGTAGTACTTCTCAGGAGATCTTAACCTGGTTGAGACATGGGACCCATAAATACCATTGCAGTCTCCATATTCTTCAAGGACAATTTCTAGAAAAAGAAAAAGAAGAAACAAAAGTAATTGGAAAATGGGGGGTTCGCTAAAGAAAAGTTGGGGTAAGGATCAAGGATTTCCGAAACCTCCACCCCCAAATTCAAATCGAAAACGCGAAAAACGCATTGACCAGCCACTTTAACGCGCCAACTTTAGGTACGCAAGCGCGGCACAGTCGCGTTTTTCCCTTGTCCGTGTCCAGTGCACCTTTCCCCAGGATTTGATCGAAGAATGCTGTTTCTTCTTCTTCTGTAATAATTGCTTTGATCGTTTCCGCAACATCTTGATAAACTCAATTGAGTTCACATACATACAAAAAATATCATTATAGCCACATAACAAGTCATTTTACATTTATTCAAGTCACCCACCCCCTTGAACACCATATTTTTGCCTACATTTATTCTTTACGATGGTTATCAAGCGGAAAAGATCCGATTCCGACTTTGGTTCCTTCAATTCGACAGTCGGAGGTGGTCCCTCAACCAACTTCAACTTTGATGCCATCGCAGCAATGGATACAGCCAGACGAGGGTTCTTCTCTCCTCGTCTCAGCACACCATCCCATATTCACAACCGCACAATGAAGCGTTGCCGGGATAACCGACCCTCGGAAGAGCTCATCCACCGTATGTTCACACATGATTACCAAGCATCCTTTCAACTTACTTACACTCACCTCTTTCAGAACGAACTCTCAACCTCCTCTACTCTGCTCAACATCAACAATCTTCTCTCCCCTCAACACCAGAAATCACTGTAACACCAGTAACTCCACATACCCCATCCCGAACAACACAGTCGACCGGTCCCCAGCAACTATCCCTTCACAGTTTCTGGAACCTACCTTCTTCCTCGTCGTCATCAGTCAATTCATCCCCTTCTCGGAGCGGGTCAATTCCTCCTCCATCGACTCAGCAGGTCTCAGCCGATTCAACAACGTGCGAGGATTGTGGTGTCTGTCTCCGTGGTGGCGCAAACGATAGTGACGGAGATATGATGATGGATGTTGATATGGATGGTAATACATGCTGCGCATGCGGGAAGGCTGTGTGCTTCGGTTGCTCAGTGAGCAATTTGGGGGAGAATAGGAGATGTTTAGTTTGTGCTGGGCGGGAAGAAAGGAGTGGCTGGACCGCTAGTGTTGACGTATTCTGATAATTTTATGATAGCCTTTTGTTTTTGTTGTTGTTTGGGGTATAAGTTGTTGGCTTAGTTGCGGATACCTACTGGATTTGCTTTGATTTTGAAAAAGGGGCATTTGGCGTTGGGCGTTAATTACTTTTGGCACATTGCTTTTCGCAAATTAGCAGGAAATGCCTGGTTGCTGATGGGCGCTTGAAGAGGGTGTTGCAGGGCAATGGTTGTATATATCTGTATCTCGAATTGATAAGATCAAGTTGTTTGTCTTGAAACAAACCATGAGAATGGGCCCGTTGAGAGGGTTAAACAGAGCTTCCTGGGGATAAACAATGAGTGTTAGTGTCACGAAGCCTGGACACTGTCAGACTGTATTCAATAGACGTCAGTGCGGGGCTTACTCCTACCCCGCCCTCAGCCCCCATCCCTTCGAAGCTTCCAGCCCTTCCTCCAACGGAAGCTCTCATCAATCTTCAAGACAGAGTCTCATCACTTTGACAAACAATATGTCAACAAGAGAAGCAAGCCACGCCGGCTCTTGGTACGATGATGACGACCAAGAACTATCATCACAACTCGATGAATTTCTAAGCCGCGTTCCCGATTCCCTAAATGATAACAGCCTTCCCGTTCCAGGAGCAAGAGTGATCATAGCTCCGTCAGTTTCCCTTGATATCCCAAATTGCTTCAGACAACATATAATTGACCCGACAACAGTCATGCCGGTTATTCCTACTCTGGCCCCTGTGCTGCCTGGGCTTATAAGGCTCTTGATCTCAGCGCCGCTAAACGGGTATTCGTTCTTGGCCCATCTCACACTTACTACCTCCGTGGATGTGCCCTCACAACCTTCAGCAAATATGCAACACCTTTTGGAGATTTAGTCGTGGACAAGGCCACGACAAAAGAGTTGAGAGAGACTGGCAAGTTCTCAGACATGCCGCCAAGACGCGAAGTGGACGAGCACTCCCTCGAGATGCACATTCCTTTCCTTTGGAAGAGACTCGAGCAGACGTTTGGCAATGATCCCAGCAAGTATCCACCCATTGTCCCCATTCTTGTCGGCGACGGCACCGAAGAAGAGGAAAAGGCATTCGGACAGCTTCTTTCGCCATACCTCAAAGACCCATCAACCGCTTGGATTGTCTCGTCGGATTTCTGTCACTGGGGTTCAAGGTTTAGCTATCGGCCACATTACTCCGAAGGCGGGATTAAAGACTTTGATGCTCCGAGGTCCAAGAAACACGAGATTCTAAATGTTAATCCTGACTGGGGTGAGCTGGCGAGCACTCCCGAAGGTCCCGCGATCCACCAGGTCATCAAGGTGCTCGACGAGTTGGCCATGAAAGCGGTTGAGACGGGCGTGCATGGCCAATTCTACAAGGTGATTCATGACACTCAGAATACAGTGTGTGGACGACATCCAATTGGTGTTATTATGGCTACTTTGGAAGCCGTTTCGAAAGATGGAGTGGAAGAAGGAAAGGGCAAGTTCAAGTTTGTCCAGTACCAGAGGAGCAGCTTGGTTAAGCAGGCTTTTGATTCGAGCGTGAGCTATGCTTCTGCCTATGCCGTTGTATAAAGAGAATATGGGTGGAGATATTTCATGGGTTTACTAGATAGGTTATCGGAAAGCTGGGGTCTAGAGGAGTGGTGGTTAGATGATAAACGGAAACATGTTTCGTAGAATGGGGATTAGGGTGCATCAGAGGTGAAGCAATGACGCATGAATGATCAGGAGGTCAGGGTCAGGCCACTCGGAAGATTGTTATTTACCCTCGAGATATCAGACAAGATAAAATTGCATTTTGAACAAACAGTTGTCAAAGATGTCTTTTTTTTTTCATGCAGGATCTGACCGTGCCTTGAGTTTTTCCGTCTTTCATTTCAACAAGGACACCTAGAGAGGATCAACTTCACATATAAAAAATAAATCTCACTAACAGACAGAAGTTCATCTGAATTCTTTTTATTTCCAGAGCTCATGCCGCAATCCCGCATCCGACAAGTGGCACAGTACGGCAAGCTCGCTGCAAACTTTACCCCCTTGGACGTTTGTTAGCGCGATACTTGTGCGTCTCTGATCATAAACATGCCTTTTTGAAATAAAAAACGGCTATTATTTTAAAATAGGCCTGATAAATAAGTAAAAGGCATTTTCATAATAGAAAGGACTTTTTATCAATAAATAGCCCTTCTTTGAACGAAAAATGCCTTCTAAAAACTAGATAGGCCTTTTCGATGTCAATCAGGCATGGCGCTAACAAACGTCGAAGAGGGGTTATTGGTACAGCTGCAGCAAGCTTGCAAACTTCACGCTACCCCCCAGCCTTATACTCGTGGCTCGGCCGACAGTTGGGTCTTGTGCCTCTTCTTGAGGTTAAATGTGCGGAGAGATTGGCATCCGGCTGGCTTCGTGACCATGACCTTCTGGTTTCCGAGATGATTGCTGATGCGCGGTGGCCAAGGCGGGACCCGACCAGAACCCGACTTTAATAATGAGTGGTTCAAACCTCTTGTTTCGACTCGAGAAGCCATCACGAGGTTTGTTCTTTCTTTCGAAGAGAATACTTAAGCTGGGAATGTGGGGTACAGGGAGCACTATCTAAACATGGAAACAAGCCTGCAGGAGTTGGTGCTTTGGGGCTGAGTGTGCGCATCTCAGCTCGGATTCAATAATCGCGATGGCGCATCTTTTTGATTGGATAGTCTGAAAAGGTTTCCAGGTTGGTTTGTTGGTTGGGCTGGGGTTGTTGTTGTTGGGGGGTTTGTAACAAACATGCATTTTCACCTTGAAGAGCAATCTGAAAATGAGACTTTTTTTTCATCTCTTCCGAAGTGGAGAAATTCAAGAGAAAATGTTTGACCATTCGAGGTGCCTGACGATCGCCAGTCTGAAACGGTTTTTGTTGCCGGGCCTGTCCCGGCCTTGCATTGGCGTTTTTAAGCTGCTTCTTTGCCAAGGCCCCGTCCCCCGTTCGCCGTTCGCAATCAAGACCGCCAGGGAAGTATCCAAGCGCTGCACGTCGAGACTCCACTTTCAAATTCAAAGCTGCATGCAATCCCGAACATCGACACCCACTCGACTGGCCGTGATTCACCCGCGATTCAGACCAACATTTGAGACCTTTTTCTGTGGATGAGAAGGTACCATAAGGATTCTTTCAAATTTTAATTTTGTTAATTTTGGAAAAAGGCGGGAATCTGTCAGAACGATACTTTGGGTTTCACCGTTTTTTTTCAACTGATTTCCCGTTTACAGAAGTACCCCAAAAAAACAGGGGTCCAGACCATCCCGTCTCCCAGCCCGATGCCAATGTGAGACCGCGCCACAGATCCCCTAACCTTGTTTGGGTGTCGACCTCCTGAGAATCCTACTGTGTGTGTCTGGCACCTGCCAAAAAAACGCAATTCTTCTATTTCATTAATAACACACCCCCGAGTCCAACCGCCCGCGTTGCTCTCTCGATCTCTCTCTCCTCTCTCTCTTGTGTCCCTTTTTTTTTTTCAAGTTTCTCTTTTTTTGTTTACATCTCTCCACAATTTACGGTACTTGGTTTTTGCATTGCATCGTTGAGCCTCTTTTCCATTATACCAAAGCATTATCTCTCCCCCCCCTTTTCCTTCACCGACGACAACCAGCACGAAAATATCCGCCCCCAAACGATCGAGTTCAATCTTGATCCACTTGTTGGTGAAAAGGTTTTAAGGCCCTTCGGTGGTTCCTTTTCCATTGGTAGGCGGTCTACATTACGCGGCCACCAAATCTCTGTGGTATAATATCAGCCATATTCGTAAGCACCTAAGAATGCCTACCTTCCATATTTTGCTCATTCCCCCGCTTGACTCGTTGGCTGACTGAAAAAAACCAACCTTTTAAGGGCTGCCTTTCCCCCGTCTGTTCGCACATCCTTCACGATCGAGTACCGAGTACCCGAGCAAGCAAACTTGCAAATTTCCGAGACATTCCACAACGAATAGAATTTCCAAAAACCTTTCACAATGAGTGTATGTCTTGCCATCATGTCGTTCATGTGGTTTCAAGGCTGTAGAGAACCCGTCGCTGACCAGAAATAAACAGTACGGCGGGTATAACCCGTACAACGGCGGCGGCAATGGTGGCCTTCCAAGCGGGTATGTGAGAAAGGAACCAAATCTTGTCATCCTCTTGTTATTGACAAACAAAATAGCCCCAGAGCATACAACAGCGGCAACCAGAATCCTTTCGACGACCGAAACGCTGCTCCCGGAAATGTCGAGATGGGACCCATTGGTGGTGGTGGTCGAGGGCAATCGCTCCTTCAACAGTGCACAGAAGTAGGAAACGGCGTCACAGCTGTCGAGAAACAAATACAGCAGCTTTCAAACCTACAACGGCGCCTGCTCGACGAGGCTGATTCGTCTGGCGAGTCACAAACCAAGAGACAAGTCGACAACATGACGGACGACATCATGGACCAGTTCCGCAAGTTGACGATGCGCGTTCGAGAGATCAAGTCAGACAGCAGGGCAGGGGAGCCGGTCAACAAGGCGCAAGTCGGCTTGATTGAGCGACGTCTCAAGGCGGCCAATCAAGGTTTCCAACAATCAGAGAGCGACTTCAGGAAGAGAATGCAGACCCAGATGGAGAGACAATTCCGTATTGTGCGCCCAGATGCTACCGAGGCCGAAGCTCGCGCTGCCGTCGAGGGGAACAACCCCCAGATCTTCCAGCAGGCTCTGATGCAGGGCAACCGCATGGGCCAGGCGAACGAGGTGCTCAACGCCGTCAGGCAACGTCACCAAGAGATGCAGGAGATTGAGCAGAGACTTACGGAGCTTCTCAACCTCATGCAAGATATGCAGGAGTTGTTGGTGAAGCAGGAGGTGACCGTCATGGCTATTGACCAGCACGCCGAGCAAGCCGCTGGTGATATGGTCAAGGCCAACGAGGAGCTCGAGGTTGCTGTCGTTACTGCGAGGAAAACGCGCAAGAAGAAGTGGATTTGCTTGGGTATCTGTGGTATGTACATTGTTTGCAGTCACTTTGGTTTCGCCACGTATACTAACTATCTGATTCTTAGTTACCATCGTTCTCATTATCGTTATTGCTGTAGTTGCCTATATCATGATCAACCGCGCTGCAGGCGGCGGCGGTGGCGGCGGAAACAACGATAACAATAACAACGCCAACACCGGTACTGCTCCTGCTCCTGCTCCTGCCACAACTCCCGCCGCCACTCCTGCAAAACGCAGTATTTTCGGCAATAGTGCCCTCGATAACCTTCAAATGAACAATAACGCCCCAAGAGCAGAGATTGGTCGCCTCACGAGACGACGTATGGAGAGGGTACAACAAGCTGGCGAAAAGCGATTTGTTGTTTGGGAAGATCTTGACCTTCCTACGGGGTCTGATGATTAAGAGGGAAGAAGAGGTGGTTGGTGGGAGAAGGAACCGTTGTGTTTTTTTCGCTGTGCAGGCTACGGGAAAACAAAAGAACACGAATCTTCACCAAAACCTAATAATATAAACGGTTCTCTCTCCCCCTTCTCCCCAAAGGTGGAAGAAGAAGAGGGTTTTTCTTATTACATGTTATTACAATCGTTGCTGTTTGGTTTTTCTCTCTCTCTTTCTCTCTATAGCATGGTGTTTGTTGGGTTATACCTTTTTCTTGTTAATGTTGGATTTTTGTATTTTTTTTGTGTCTGGGAAACAAGAGAAAGAGAGTAAAAGAGATAAAGAATAGTATTGATTCCAGAAAGGGATGGTCAAGAAGAAGATTCAAAAGATACAGATTAGTGAACTCGGTTTTTTTGTTTTCGTTTCCAGTTCTAGTAAGCCGTTTGATAGAGTTTTTGTCTCTTTTTTGAGACTGGTTATGAAAAGGACGTGCCCAGTTTTGTATGAACTGTTCCTCCAGATAGGCTTAAGCAATGATTTACGTAAGCGTTCCAAGAGGATCTCATATGAGAGATTCCAGCCATCTAGTATTGGTGAGATATCACTATGGAATGGACGGCATCATAACTGCCAAACAGAGAGTATTGGGTGTTTAGAAATCATGGGCGCATATTAGTAAATATCTCCAGATGTCTTGGAAGGCACAGGATCATGATAAAGTCGAATTGTATCAATAGCTGTGAAAATCTGTTCATAGCTATGCATGCGTGCTGGCTGAGTACGTGTGTTTATTACAACCGGATCTCTCTTCCACCAATTCACTAGCATGACATCCTCCTTCGGCTTTTCAAGGCGACTGCTTCTCATCCTGAGGAGCAGGAGCAGGAATCCCATGAAAATAATGAGCAGCTGAAGCCTCCGCAGCAGCCGCTTCCTGTTCCCTCAAAAGTCTCTGTCTCTCCGCACCGGCCTCAGTCACCCTCCTTAGAACAGCCATGCGCTTATCAAACTCTTGAAGCAAGTCCCCGTATTCCTCTCTGTTGGATTCTGGTCGTCGGGGTTGCTGTCGCTCAGCACTGGTTGCAGAGGAGTCTCCTGAGTGTCCGCCCTCGCCAGTTGGAGCGCCTCCCGCCCCGAAAGAACTCGAATCAAGACTGACGCCCTCAATTTTGAGGACAAACGCTGCGCCTGTTCCGTCAACACCTCCTTCCATGGTGCTCACGTTTGCAGACGTCACCGCCCAGTCAGGTGATAAACTGCTCGCCCACGCCACCTTGAACCCCGTCCCGTCTGCTGTACGGTCCATGTCGAGTATCACTGCACGATCAACAAATTCTCCACTGTCTTCTCCTTCTGGACCTTGATTTCTGTGATGTCGCGCCAGCTCGGCGGTGAGTTCTTCGGGATCGTCATCTTCAAATATGTAGCGGACTGTTGGGTGATGGATGGTTTGTTGATTTGTTGAGTGGGAGGTTGAAGTCAACAGGGCGAAGAGAGGGGAGAATGTTGGTGGTTCAGTGTGTGTCTGGACCGCGATGGGAGGAGATGGGGATGAAGAAGGATGCGCGGCGGCTACGGATGCTGGGCGAGGGTCTAATGCCGGATCGTGGAGGTCTATTTCACGTCGCAAACTGGACCTGCTACCGCGTACGGTTATTGATGGTCGTGGGCTCGGTGGAATGGATGAAGGGTAGAGACCGGCGGCGGAGGAGCCGGGACGGCTTGGATTGGGGCTGGTCATCGTTGGTCGTGCTTCTTGGGTCTATTGACAGATTAGTTGGTGATGATAGGAAAGGTGGTAATTGTGACATACATCAACTTAACTGAAGCCACGACCGGGCGCGGCATGATGAGTAGATGGGTAAATCCAGACAAGGCTCTCTGGGGTCACATATGACTGTTGGACAGGAGGAGAAGGAGTGACATGGGACCTGTTGGTTTGTGCACCACACGTTTTGACCAATAATGAGAGTTGAAAGGAACAAAAATACAGATGGAAATTGTTTCCGTGGAATCCGAACTGATGACTGGCGCCTTGATCATGCAGGTTCACTGCCTTGCTTTATCTTATCAATCAAACAGCCAATCCGGGTGATCGGGCAAGTGACGTTTCTCAACGGAAACTCCCGAAGAACAGGGGTTTAAAGAACGAACCGCCGTTTGGCACGCGGCAGAAGCCCCAAAAGATCCGCCTCAACTTTTTGACAGCTGAAGAACTGGAAGGGTTTTCTCTAATGATCTAGGTACGTAATTGCAAGAAGAAAAATAAAGAGAAAAGAAAAAAACTAAACGCCAATTACCAAATGCCAATTCACAATAACAACCATCCATTCCTACACCTAATAGTCCTGTTCGGATTGTTGACCTTCCAAGGATGATGTGTCGTTGTTTGATGGGTTTACCCACTCAAAAGCTAATATCATCATTATGATTAGATACACATTGTGCCACAAAAGCAAGGTACAGGAGTTTGTGGTACTCACCTTGCCGACACATCGGACACTGGCCCTTGGCTGTGTCCTGCTTTATCCATTCCATAATACAGTGCTATGAAAGCAATATTAGTTGGCCTGTTTGGATGGGGATATTAGGAATAAAAGGATTAAACTTACCTCATGAAAGTTGTGACCACATTTTCCCGACACTTCGGGGAGAGAAAGTCAGTTATGGTAGTCTCAAACGGTGATGGGATCCACTGATATGGGACTTACAGAGCTTGCAATCATCGCCAGGATATTTGCAGGCCGGACATGTTCCATCAAAATGCACCTGACAGATACCGCAGACGTCGTCGTCGGGAATGTCCCATTTCCATGTAGCTACCGCGTTCCACTTTTTGATTCTGACCTTCATTGTCAAGGCGGCGTTGTTGAGATGCAAAGTTGTTGATTTGAGGTGCTGCTGTTTGAGTGGTCAATCGATCGCAGCGCTCCCAATAATTCAAGTTCGCAATTACGAAACAAGTCAATTCAATTCAATTCAATCCAAGTTACCCCTTTTGGTTGGCAATTCCACCCGGGGTCGAATTGATTGATTGAATTGCCAACTTGCCAAGGACATGCACGGACCATATGACGGCCTGTGCGCGACGATAAGATAAGAAATACCAGTCAGTACCAGGTATTGGTACAGGGTTTCCAAATATTTTCACCCAGGTTAGGGTTACACACCTAATATTCCTGTCTTGGCAAGTTTATAATTCAATTCAATTCAATTCAATTACGCCCTCGAAATTACCAAGATCTTGGCAGTCAAGTCAAGTTTCCCAGTTCCTGAATTGAATTGAATTGTTGGGAGCACTGATCGATCGTGCCTTATCAGCAGCCGCAAGGGACAGACCCATGGCGTAATTCTCGCTGGCCCAAGCCCCTAAAAAAGTCTGGGCGCGGGAGTGGTTCCAAAGACCGGCCCCGAGCTCCCGCTCCCACATCGAACGACGCAGAGAAAAAAGTCACTGTTCAGAACAAAGAAAGCTCTGAACCCCGCACCCTATTTGCTGCCATTACGGAATACCTTCCTGCGTTCCTGCGGTTTCCAGGTTCCTCCTTTCCTTCTTCTATATCACCCTCTTCCTCTATCCTGCCCCGATTAGGGTCACGGCCCCGGGAGCAAAGAAATTTTCTTCCTTCTCTTCTAGTTCTTGGGACTACCATCGTCAAACGAGCTGGCTTGGCACTTGTCACAGAAAGGCAAAACAGAGACAGACAGCTACTACTCCGTACACTACTGTAGCTTCCCCCCTCCCCGAACAAGACTTCAACGTCTTCAACGCACACCGAACGAACGGTAGGAAAAGGAAACCATCTGCTTTAATCCACGCCATAGAAACCCCGAGTCATTCGACCATGGCTTCCATCTTTTTCATGCGCCCAATTCGGGCTTCACAATTATCATCGATACACAAGTTGGCGGCTTTTTCCTCACACAGCAGCAGAAGAAACTTTTCCAACTACCTTGTGACCCCCCAAGAACTCGCAGAAGCCCTCAAAAAGGCCCCTCCCTCGCCCATCTCGTCCGAGCCCCGCGTGATCCCCTTGTGTGCGTCATGGTTTATGCCCAACGACCCCGAAGGCCGCACCGGCATCAACGTCTTCCGCGAGAAGCGCATACCAAAAGCACGATTCTTCGACCTCGACAAGGTCATCGATAAGCGCAGCGAGTTCCCCCACATGCTCCCCAACCCAAAGAACTTTGCCGAGGCCATGAGCGAGCTCGGTATCAGACACGAGGATACGGTTGTGGTATACGACAGCAAGGAGCTGGGCATCTTTAGCGCACCTCGTGCTGCTTGGACTTTGAGGGTTTTTGGTCACCCAAAGGTGCATATTCTCAATAACTTCAAATTATGGATTGAGCAGGGATTGCCAACTGAGTCTGGAAACGTGTGGACTGTCGAGTGTGGTGCTTATCCGATTCCAGAGATGGACGAGGATAAGGTGGCGCATTTTGAGGACGTGAGGGAGGTTGCTCTTGATTACGGAAAGGAGGGAGCCGAGGGTGTTCAGATTCTGGATGCTAGGTCTCCTGGCAGATTTTCTGGCAAGGACCCAGAGCCGAGAGAGGGTCTTTCCTCTGGTCACATGCCCGGTGCGATCAACATCCCCTTTGGTGAGGTTCTTGATCCAGAGACCAAGGCATTCCTTCCTGTGGATAAGTTGAGGGAGGTATTCCAGAAGAAGGGCGTGGATCCGTCTAAGCCTATTATCTCAAGCTGTGGAACTGGCGTGACTGCCTGCATTATTGAGACGGCTCTGAACGAGGCTCAGATTGGGTCGCCAGAGACGAGAAAGGTTTATGATGGAAGCTGGACGTGAGTACAAATCTGACTGTTTTTTTCTTTTTCTTTTTCTTTTTTTCCCCCCAAATACACATACTAATTACCGTTCTACAGAGAATGGGCCCAAAGAGTCAAGCCCTCAGATGGGTTGATTCACAAAGAAGAGCCAAGCGAATAAAGTGACGGAAAGAAGAGGATGAAACCTGGAAATGAAACGGAACCTGACCCTCTTTACTGCCTAATCTTTTTGAGATTGTACATTGTATAATTATTCCGCGTTGGTTTCTTCGTATAAAGGTGCTATTTTCTTTATACTTTTTTTTCACTTTTGGAAGGAGAAGAAGATAAATGAAGCCTACACAAGTTTCAAGTTTTTGTTGTTGATGGCGGCGGTGGGTGGGTGTTTGGGCGTTTCCTTTTTGGGAGCCATTCGAGATGAGATCGGATTATTATTTTTCTTCCGTTTTAGATGTTGTTGTTGTCAAGCATTTTCGACTGGTGTGCATAAATAAACTTATTCAACTCTTCAGCCAGATTTCTGGTATTTTTACGTTGCAAGGTGAAGAGTCTTTCGATCTCTCTGGTGAGACTGGTGAAAGCTTTCGTGGGTGGGTGGGGGGGGGAGGAGGGCCGGGATGGTTGCTCTCCTATTGACAAACATTCAAGCGGTAATATCAAATAAACTCTATAGGACACACAAGAACAGACAGTTTTGGCTAATCATATAATATTTATATACCAAAACAACGTAACTAACAAACAACAACTATCTCTCCACACAATTATCTACTCATATATCCATCCCTTCCCCCTTTAAAGGCTAGAAATACCATACTCAGCCTTAATAATATCAGCCAACCTCTCAGCAGCAGCATATATGGTTCCCAAAGGCGATCCACCAGTCTGGAATGGCCAAAAGCTAATATCAGCCACTCTCAACCCCGAAACGCCATAAACCTGCTGCTTGGCATCAACAACACCACCGAGGCTCTTGGGCATCATGGCAGCAGTGCAGCACTGATGAGCGTTTGTAGGATTAATATTATCCCTGAGGAGAGCATCAATCTCGGCGTCGGTTTGAGCTTCGGCAAAGGGGCTGGCCTCGGCGGGACCGAGAGCCTGCATCTCGGGGGTAGCAAACAATTCCCTGTTCTTCCGGAAGAGGGCGGTGTAAACTGCCTGATCGATGGGGTCGGTAGCAGTGCGGAAGTTGATTTCGGGGTTGACGAGGGGATCAGTGCTGACGATGTTGACGCTTCCGCGGGAGAGGGGTCTAAGGTGGTAGACGAGGGCGTTGTCGGAGGTTCCCCAGTGGAGGTTACCGACTGAGACGTTCTCGTTTTCGAATTGGGAGATGATGATCTCGCGCTGGGCTTCGTAGCCGGCTAAGACGGTTGGGTCGACATCGGCGGGGAGGGAATCAGCGGGGTTGGCGGCGCGGGCGGCTGCGACGATGTCGAGGAAATCAGGGGTGGCTTGTTTGAGGGAAACGCCGGCGATGTTGGTGCCAAGGGAGCTGATGACGGTGAATGCGCCCTTCTTGTCGGATTGGTAGAGGGCGTATTGCTCAGCGGCGTAGGCGGGGTCGGTGTTGAGGGAGTTGGAGTTGGGTTCGAGGTTGTTGGTGAAGGTGAGGGGGACGGTCAAGGTGGGTTGATCCTGGAGGTTTTGACCGACGCCGGGGAGGTTGGAGATGACCTTGATGCCGAACTTGTCGAGGAGGGGCTTGGGGCCGATGCCGGAGAGTTGGAGGACCTTGGGGGTGTTGAAACCGCCGGCGGCGAGGATGACTTCGCGGGAGGCGAGGGCAACAGTGGCGTTTCCGCCGGCGGTGGGGACGTATTCGACGCCGCGGACGGTCTTGCAGTCTTCCCTGAAGATGACCTTGGAAACCATGTTGCTGGGGAGGATGTGGTAGTTGGGGCGGGCGGCGGAGACGCGGTCGTAGTGGTTGACCTTGGCGTAGCTTCTGGTTCCGGTGGCGGCGTCGAGGACTGAGGGCATGGGGAAGACACCGGCCTTGTGACCGGCCAGGGGATCCTCGATATGGGGGAGACCGACGGCGTTGGCGGCGTTATACCAGACCTCACCACCGGGGTAGCTGTGCTGAGGGTAGGTGTACTGGACGGGACCGAATGATCCGCGGACAAGGGGGTTCCAGGTGATGTTGGCGTCCTG
The DNA here is from genome assembly GCA_033297215.1 of Podospora fimiseda. NCBI lineage: Eukaryota > Fungi > Ascomycota > Sordariomycetes > Sordariales > Podosporaceae > Podospora > Podospora fimiseda. The sequence continues at coordinate 137,248 of MU865310.1, read as the reverse complement.
AGCGAACTGGGCATCAGGCTCGGTGAAGGTCTCACTCTGGATGATTGTTAGAGATTTGTTTAATTTGGTAACTGGGGATTTTGCTTACCTTCAGGAAGTACGGAAGCATGTCGTTCCAGCTGAGAGTAGAGTCCTCCTGGAGAGCACCCCAAGCATCGTAGTCCTCGGTGTCACCTCTGACGTAGACCATGGCGTTGATGGCGCTGCCGCCGCCAACGACCTGGCCGGTAATAGCTCCGACCTGTCTGTTGTTGAGTCCTGGCTCAGGAGTACTGACGAGGTTGGGCCAGAAGAACCACCACGGCTGGAAGATACCAGGGACCAAGATGCCCTCTTGACCCCAGTCAAAGGGTCCGGCTTCGATGACAAGCACGGAGACATTGGGATCCTCAGTGAGACGGTCAGCAAGAGTCAACCCGGCAATACCGCCTCCGGCAATAATAAAGTCATAGGTGGCATTTGACCATTGTCGGTTGACCAATGTTGCATATTTGGGTGCCTTTCTGGTTGGAGCGGCCGATGAAAGGGGTGAAAGGAGCAAAAGGGCCCCTAGAAGGTGGCCACGAATAGACGGCATCGTTGTTATTTTTGTTGTGATTAACTAATGAGCGACTGATAAAGGAGTGACAGGAGGGTATTAATTATTATAATGAGTGACTGATTAAAAAAATGAATGAATGCAACTCAATACCCAACGAGCATTGGTTGTTGTTGTTGTTGGTCCTCTCTTTCTACGGATAAAGGGGGGTTCATCACGCAATATGTATGTGCATACAAATGGCCCTTACATGTTCAACTACCAACGGCCGACCCAACACTGGGGAAACAAATTTCGAAATTCTGATTAGGGGAGCATTGAGTGGATATCCAGGAAAGCACAGCGTTGCATCCCGAAACCCGCTCACGGTAATAGCTACCGAGCCAAGGCTGCCTAACAGGTATCTCGGGGATCCGGCACTCGACCCCAGCCCGGTCAAGCCGGAGAATCGAACTGAAAACGGACATGGTCAGCGGAGCAAGCACGTGGCAAGCACGGCATTCTCTCAAGATTTTATTTGATGCTATTCTCAGGTCAGATAGTCTGGGGATCCATGTCGACGTCCAGGGGGATTTGTGGAGATGGTCGGGATTCAGATAGTTCGATAAAAGGTCAAAGCTGACTCGCTATCTAACGAAGCCCGGGATAGCTTCATTTTTTAACATGCCATTTTATAAGTGACCATTTGATTATTCTCTTTCTCTATCGTATCCGTATGTCAATAATGACTAATAACTTGGATCATCCATAAAAACATAATTATTATACTTGCATTATTCAGACGACATTTTTTCGGGTTTGATATACTTGGATAAAGCAAGATCTTGATCCTGAGCCATGTTTTGATGAAAAGGATGTTAAGGCCGTTCCGTGGTTCCTTTTCCATTGGCTGGTGGTCTGAGTCGCCCGGCCACCAATTGGATAAAGCAACAATGGTGTACATTGTGGACAATGGACAAGGTTAAGGTTGTATTGAAGAAGATAGAGTTTGGAAATTGAGAAATGTAAAGTCAAAACTTTCAAACTTTGCTTCAATAGGTACCAGGTAAGAATTTCTTGGGATCCTTCCGAACTTGCGTCAAAATGCGCCTGCCAAACTGGGAGTTGATTGTCTGCCAGAACTTCCAGGTTCCGTCCTGCGAAGAAATCGTTCTTTCCTTTCTTGCATTCTTCAACCTTCAACTCCAATCATCTTCCTCGACATCCTCCACGTCCGAATCAAACAGCAAATCATTCAAACAGATGCCTATCGAGTATTGGTAATAAAAACTCACAATGTCGGCCGAGGTGAATCCCAATCCTCCTAACATGGTCGTCGATGGCGCCAAAACAATGCACACCACAGCCCCAACCACAAAGACCTCGGTGTTTCGCCATGCTCCTCTCAATACGACTACAGTCAATAGATATCCCATCATCTTAATTCACAGCGAGCACTATACGGCCCAGATCTGGGGAGAGAAACCCGATGGAGGCAACGGATGGGCAAGCGACTTTGTGAAAGCCGGCTTTGCAGTTATAACCCCCACCTTACCTTTAAATGGAACACCAGAGGAAGAGGCACGCGTCTGGGTTGAAGCGGGTTGCTCAGTCAAGAAATTGAATCCCGCATTCGTCGAAAAGATGATGACGGCTCCTGCCCAGATCAAGAAAGCTCACTGGAAAAACAGAGACTTTCACCACCAGTGGCCTGGAGTAAGCAATTCATTGAGTCTATTTGAAATTTACTGACATTGCCCAATAGACCGGAAGACGTGGGGACCCCATTTTTGAAAAATTCATGAGTATGACGGTTCCAACATATCTCGAACGCCCCGAGCGCGAAACTTCGGGCCAAGAAGCCCTGGTCGAAATCCTACACTCCCTCGATAAACGTTGCATCTTGATCGGACATGGCAGTGGCGCCAATTTGGCCTGGCTTGCAGCCGATATGGATCCTGCTCATGTCGCGGCAATCATTGCAGTCGAACCTCTGGGTCCCCCATTCGGAAACGGAAAAAGGATGACTGCCCCAAACCGACCCAAGTATACTCCTAATATTCCCGAGCCGGAGCCCACAGAGGACCTATACCTTTCCCAAAAGCAACCCCGAAAATACGGCATTGCAGACATCCCTCTAACCTTTGATCCCCCTCTGGAAGCACCAACTTCATTCGTTGATGAGCTCCTCACCGAGCGCCATCGGCCCCTTCCCTACAAGAGGACTCTGGGTCCCTTACCCGGTGAACGTTGCTTTTTGCAGGACACAGGGGGAGATCCGCCCCGTCGGTTAGTCAATCTTCAAAAGATCCCCCAAGCCGTATGGACTGCCACTTCAAGCTTCCATGTGGCATTTGATTGGGCCACGGTAGAGTTTCTTAAAGAAGCAGGTGTACCCTGCGATCACTTAACGCCCAACAGAGCAACCGGAAACGGGCATTTGTGCTTTTTGGAGAAAAATAGCAGCAGTATTGCCAAATCCATCATGTGCTGGATCAAGGCAAAACTAGGAGATGTTTCTCCTCGTGCTTCCAAGAACGCAGGTCAACCTCCAAACCAAGGGCAGCCAATTCGGGTACAGCCTGGACAGGCCCCTAATCCTGCTCAGAGACAACCCGCAAACCAGAGCCACATTTTAGAGAATGCAGCAACTGCCAGGAACCAGGCTCCCACCCAGATTCGAGTGCCGACCCAAGCTCAACTTGCACAGGACTCCGCAGCTCTTCCTGACAACCCAATCACCACACCGATGACATTTGGGCATGGTTTAGTCCCGATATGGGGCACTCCTTATCTGCAAGCTCCCGCAGCTACCGCCGTCAATAGAGAGCAAAACCCATCATCGGCCAGTACCGCCAACAAAGTCAGCAAAGATGCCAAGCCTAGAGGTAAAAAACGAGGACCTTACAAAAAGACCCTGGTGAGGAGAGCTTTGGCTGCTGCACAGGCGGCCGCGGCATCAGACCCCAGCCAAGTTGCTGCCGAGAACAGACCTCCTTCGACAGCCTCGGGCTCGGTCTCCGGGTCCTCGGAGGCGGCTGTCGCTCCTACTTCCTTTATGAGTGCAAGTTTTGCGCCGATGGAAGCAAGTGCTCCAGACATTTCCTTTACCAGTGGTTTCGAGGCACAGAGGCCTCCTGACAGCCAAGAATCTGCCCCCATTTTACCATCTCTTCCTCTTGGACCACAGCTTACTCCCAAGGCTTCGAGAGATAGTACAACCGAAGTCCCGGACACTCCCAGACCTAATCGTTACAGGCCCGTCTGATATCGTCATCCATTTGGCGACTTGACAGATAACGAATACTCGACGTGATATTATCCCGGAGACCGGAGATATTGCTTTCTTTTTCATGGCTAGCAAACATCCAATTTAGCATCAAAGATGATTTTACAACTTTGAAATGTAAGTGTTCCTGCCCTGTGATGTTTGAGATAACTACTAACGATTTTTTTGTCGTTCAGATCATCCTCTTTGGTAGTGGTATAGACGGATAAGCAGCAAAGTTGCCAGTTTGGCAAGACTACAGTGTTGTATTATAGACAAAATGATCATTCTACATTACTTGAGATGCATTTCGAGATACGCCTTTGATTTTTGGGGAACAGTGAACACATGATTATGAGCATTCTATCAACAGACATGAGGTCAAGATGATCTACTGTGAGACGGTTTTACCTGTGTGCCCATCACTTCTCATTTTACCTTGGTTATTTGTGTGTGTATCGGTGATACTGTATACAGTCGTGCCATACTGCCTTCCGTTGTCGGGGGGTGGAATGATATGGTCTGATGATTCCGAGTTGATTTGAGGCTTGAAAAATCGTGTCAAAGAATCGAGGAATCGAACAACTGCTTTTGTTAATCTCGTCTGCTTGGTTTTGTTGTTATTGTTGTTGTTGCCCCGTAATAGCGGGTCTCCATATCAATCAGTTATTTAGTTCGTCGAGAGTTGGAAAACTTGTGTGCGCGCGCGCGACTGCGTCACATTGTGTTTGTTTATTACACATTATTGTCCATAGCTGGGTGCAGTGGAAGCTCTCCCTCTTCTTCTCCCACCACCCCGCCTCGATGGATTTTTGTTGAATTTTTCTTTTTCGCCTTCAACAAACAACAACACAACGACGACGACGACGACGACGACGACAATCTTTACGATTTTTTTAGATTTTTTTTTTTTTTTAAAAAAAAAGTCAAAGATGTCGTCGCCCAAGACGAGCGGCGGTGGTGGTACCCGCACTACTGCTGGTCCCTCGTCTTCGACGACCTCTTCTGAGGAGGAAGCTGGTGGCGGCGGAACAGCAGCGGATGGAGAACATGCTATCTGTACTCAAGCTTTGGCAGCAGTTGAGCATGCTCAGTCTCCTGCGGCTAGTGATTTGACGGAGAGTAATTTACTTCTTGTAAGTTCACAACAAACTTATAACCCCTCAATAAAAGATAAATCATGTGGTGCTGACCCCGGGAACAACAAGTTCCATCAAACCCAGCCTGGTCAGAATCAGTTGACACCTCCTACTTCACCTTTTTACGAGGTCGACGACAGCTCCCCTCATTCCGTTGAGCAGCGCACAACAACAACAACACCTTCTCCCCTGGATCTACACCGCAACAACTACTCGACCTTTCAAGACCACGATGATCCCGGTACGGATGGTGATATCGAAGATGAGGGCGCTTCGTCAATTTATCCTATCTCACCTCGTCGTCGTTCCCGTGGTGGTAATCGTCAAACCCGTCGTCAGTACGAACAGGAGGATCACCACCATCACCTGCCACAGGCCATGAGACACCACTACCTGTTAACCCTCGGGGTCTGGTTTGTGGTCCTGCCTCTATTGCTGACGGCACTGTACATTTGTTTAGATTTGCTGAGAAAATCTTCCAACTGGTTTTGAGGTGGACAAAAAGTGAAAACCTTCGAGTAGCATAAGAAACAACAGTCAGTTTACATTCAAGTAATCAACACAACAACACAATACAATAACTATACTCTTTAAACCTTTCAAAGCTCATCCTTCTTCTTCTTGTTGTTGTCGTTGTTGACCGAAACCCTTTCATCCAACCCTTCGTTAACGGCCTGTAAATGCTCATACATCGGTGCATCCTCTCCTAATCCCCAAGCGAAAACCCCTCCCAACTTTAATTTATCTACTATCAGGGGAAATTTCCTTTTGATAGCATCGGCGGTATCAAATGTCCACCAGAGATCTTCTTCGTCCCAAAAGTAATACCCTCCTTCTTTATCATCATATTGACCTTGCTCTAGCGCTTTCATGAAGGATTTGGATACCTCGGCTGGAACGGAATCATGCCATGAAAACCCCCCTGCATGCCCCATATCCTCCCCCGTCTGCGGGTTTTCAAGTAAAAGAGTTGGACATCCCAGTGGCATTGCTTTACTCGCGCAAGAATCATGTTCAGTACGAAAATACTTTGTATAAAAAGCAAATCCAAGATTCAAATCCTGAGGAGCCACGCCAGCTGACACATAAGCCTGGATAGCTTCGATAGATAATTGAACTCCAGTGTGGTGTTTAGTTTTGTTATCGCGGCGGTTCATTAGGTCGTAGGTCATTACGTTTAGGAAATCTAAATGACGCATTATCCTCGGGAGGGTTGAAGAGGTGAACGCTAGCATATCCCTTGGAAGACCTGGGACGGCTGCGGAAAGGATTTTGTGAGGGCCGATGGCTGTACGGATTTGGGAGAGGAGGAGGGGATATGAGGAGATTTCCCAGGATTTGGTGGGGTTGGGTACTTTTTTGTAGTCTTCGCCGTTTCCGCTGAGATAAAAGGTTAGCTTTGGGGATGGAATGGGACAGGAGGGGAAGAAGGGATTTACCCTGGATATTCCCAGTCTATGTCTACGCCGTCTGCGCCTGTGATGCGTAGCATGCTGGCGACGTTTTCTGCAAAGATCTGACGGGTTTCTTCGGTGAGGGCGGCTACTGAGAAACCGAGGGTGTCTCCCCAGCCTCCGATGGCGATTAGGACTTTGGTTTGTTTGGGAAAGAGGGCTCGGACTTCTTTGACGGTTGTGAAGAGGGGATAGTTTGTGTTTTCGGGGGTGTTGAAGACGCCTGGGCTCATGAATGCTATGGCTACGTGGGTTACGTGCCTGAGTTGGTCGACTGGGGGTGCTACGGGGTGTTGGCTGGGATATATGGTTAGTGTTGTGCGTTGATATAAGGGATGAGTGACGGTTACATACCCAGTGAAATACATGATACACCTCAGGGGCTTTTTGGTGGTGATGTTTGAGGCCATCGTGAGGGAGAGCCAACAGAGTAGCAATTGCCAACCGAGTTTGATGTTCATTTTGATTCACTTTGTGAGAAATTGAGCAGTAAAACTGAATGGTATATTTGGAGGTGAAAATGGAAATCTACATGGCTGAGTATCTTTTACATGTCGTACAACATTTATGCCATGGTGTTGTGTCGTTGAAACTTGAAACCTGAAAAGGTGCAGTGACGAAATCAGGAACGAGCTGATTGGGTACACGATTATTCCTACAGTTTAGACCTAGTTAGGAAATAATGTCAATAAACTTGACGGGAAGAAAGAAATCCTAAAGAGTATCTGTATCTCCCATAATATTTGTCTCAAAAAGTCTACAAGATTAAAAGAACTTGTAGAGCAAAATCAATAAATTTCATTTGAGGAGAATAAAGTTCAGAAGATGCGGTCTGATTCCATCTCATCGTCGTCACAAATTAAACTCAGACACCCCTGCTTCTTCCCCACACTTTAGATACGCTAACGCACGGCAGAAGCAAGAGCTTCCCCAAAATTTTCGCGATTGGCAGCTGTCTCAAGAAATCAGTCTTGCGATAACTGCTCCAAAGTGATAAACTTTGTTTGTTTTCCCAGCGAAATATACGTCAAAAGATTCGTAATCGATGCAACCAGGCACACCAAGATAATCAGCTGCTTACATCATTTAATTGGTTCGCAATGCTCGAGAATCTGTGCACTCTGCCCTTGTCGGCCGACTTGTTTACACAAGTCTTGCACCCCTCCAAGCCGCTTTTGACAGTGGGTTTGTCGAGTGGTCGAGTCGAAACATTCCGCCTTCCAAATGAAGAAGATGAAGATAGCAGCACAAGTAGCGGGAGGGGCATGATCAAGAGTGTATGGAGCACTCATCGTCACAAGGGAAGCTGTCGCTACCTCGCATACAGTCATGATGGCGAAGGTAAGTCTGCCAGCTTCAGCATGTTTCTGTACAACCCCATTGACACGCACCTCCAATCTTGTCAGCCCTCTATTCCGCTGGTACAGACTCGGTAGTAAAACACTTCTCCCCCGAGACTGGCAACGTAATATCCAAGATCGGCTTGCCTCCTCGAAACAGCGCCACGAACACCACCGACTGTCCTGCCATTCTCCATGTCCTCTCGCCCCAGACGCTGCTCCTCGGCACCGACTCCGGCGGTCTCTACATTTTCGATTTCCGCGAGAACGGTAGCTTGAACCCCAAACCGGTACGAAAACATGTACCGCACGCCGATTACATCTCTAGCATCACTCCCCTCCCAGCATCAGCCGAGAGCACTTCTGGTTTCCCCAAACAATGGGTCTCAACAGGAGGAACCACTCTCGCAGTTACCGATCTTAGACACGGCATTGTGGCAACTTCAGAAGATCAAGAAGACGAGCTGCTTTGCTCTACCATCATCCCAACTGGCCTTGGCCCCAAGAAGATGCGCAACAACGCAGTTGTGGCCGTTGGTACCGGTGGCGGCATCCTGACACTATGGGATCGTGGCGCTTGGGATGACCAGCAAGAACGCATCTACATTTCAGGGGGAAAGAACAAGAGGGAAGCTGAAAGCCTGGATGCCATTGTCCGCGTTCCCGATGAACTTGGTTGGGGCAAGAAGGTCGTTGTTGGTGTTGGCGATGGTACCATGAGCATCGTTGACCTCAAGAGACGCGAAGTCGAGACCGTGCTCAAACACGACGAGGTTGAAGGCGTTGCGGCCATTAATTTTGACTACCAAAACCGTCTCATTAGTGGCGGTGGCAAGGTGGTCAAGGTTTGGGCTGAGGCCGAAGAATTTCCCGAAGCTGAAGAAGAGGATGAGATCCAAGCCACAGGAACCAAGCGGGCTGCTGATAGCGATGATGACTCTGACAGTGACAGCGAGGACGAGCGTCCCAAGAAGAAGTCAAAGAAGAAGGGAAAGAAGGGTAAAGGTCATAATCAGGGGAATATTGCTTTTCCTGGACTGGATTAAGCCGGTGGTTTCGGCATTCTTGTTCATATTGCTCGAGCCCAGAAAAAAAAAAAGAATATTGTAGAGATCATGGGACAAGGATTCCAGGATCAAGTCTTGATTTTTTTGGTTTGTCCTATCTAATCCATATGACTCTGCAAGGCAAAGTTGTGATTATATGGAAATATCTTGATTATATTGAATGTTGAGTACCCCCCAGAATAGATCCTTTTCTACATATCTAATCAATATGAAAAAGCCTGCTACCAAGACAATCATCACACTGGTTATTGCGATTCAGCAAATTCCACGTATTTAGATGGCTTTTTCTTGATCTCATGGGAAAATATTGGCAATTGTTCTCTAGCCGGGAACTCCCTGATGGGAAAAATCTGCTTTCTGTTTTTCTATGGTTGGACTGTGAAACCACAAATACCACTTTAGCGTTGGCTTGAGAAAAGAGGTTTGCCATTGTTGCTTAGTTGAGATGGTTAAGGGGATACAAATACACGGATAATGCTCATCTCAAGTGATTCTTTTCTATGGATAGGTTTCTTGAACTTTCCGAGAAACACAGTATCCCGTTTTTCAACCTCGACCGCAGAAACCAGCATCGGGATTTTAAAATTGCCTTATTGTGAAATTAAAACTCCCATAAAATCATCTCAAGTATGAAGTTAAGAAAAGAGATTACAAACGGCATTATTTGCCCCGAAGCTGGTTCCCCGGTTATCTGTGAGGCGTGGGGAAACTGTTACGCACAGTCTTGGTGTCCTTTCAGGGAGGTGATGATGTCATTGCTATCCGAGGTCAATAAAAGTATAAGTAGGTACTAAAAAGGCTTTGGATGAGAAATATCTGGATCAATGGTCATGCGGGCGGGTGAGTCTTTACCCGAGTATGAGTGATGCGGAGTCGTTTGGCTTGGCTTGGACTTTGAAACAAGATAGCTCGTAGCTTCCGGTTGCTTTCTTTCGTTGGGTTTTGGGTTTTTTCGGGCTGTAGAGACACATAGTGGAAGCCAGAGAGAGTTGAAGCTTTAAAGGTTGTTGTTAATGATGTTGAAACTCGCCGGTGATATCAAGATGAAATATTCCCGGCTAATGGCCAAAAGATTTTGCCATATTTCTGGCTCAACCACACCCACATACATCATTGACTGGTTTCATGCGGTACTCAAGACAGTAAAACTCATCTTGATAAAAAAATACACGAGAATATGTACATATATATACACCCTCCAAGAAAAATATATACAAAAAAAAAAAAAGAGCATATACATAAAATGCCACCATCCCCTGTAAAGAAAACAATAACTCAATTCCCCTCCGCCAACCTCCTTACCCTCTCCCCAATAACCTTTTTTACCTCCTCAACAGGCAATTCCTCCCCTCCCAACCCAGTCCAATACTTATCCTGTTCAATCCCCTGCCAAACCATCGCCTCAGTCCCCAAAATGACCTTCCACCCCTTTTTCTCCGCCAACCTCCCCAAAGCGGTAAAAGGACAAGGATTATAACACATTTCCAACATTGCACCTCTTCCCTTGGAAAGCATAACCTCAATAATCCTCCTCACCGTTTTTTCTTCCTCTGTAACAGGTTCCAAATCCGGTATACAAGCTACTATAGCCCCTAGACCTTCTTTTAACCCCTCCGCCTGTTTTACACTTTCCAAATAAACTAATTTATCTCCGTATCCCTTCAAGAGACACTCATTAATAACTGCTTCAACTTCAGTTTTATCTCTGTTTACAAGGTAAATTTGAGTAGCTCCAAGGAATTTATGCAAAGCATATACGGCTGATCTTGCTGCTCCTCCGCCGCCTATTACCATAGCAGGGCGGTTTTCGTAAAGAGAAGGATCAGAGATGTTTTGAACAAAGGATTCTCTCACGCCTATTACGTCTGTGTTTGCTCCGCAGAATAAACGACGGCCGTCTGAGGGGTCGTGACGGATGAAGAGGGTGTTGCAGGCGCCTATGGCGAGACATTCGGGGGTTAGTTGGTCTAGATGGGGGATTATGGAGACTTTGTTGGGCATGGTGACTGATGCTCCTGAAATCTAGAGTTAGTATTTGATTGTAAGTGATTGGGCGGGTATAAGGGTGGGTGTGTACCGTAGAATTTAGGGTGTTTTATTAATCTGAGAAAGAGGTCCATATCATCAGAGTCCAACCGGAGTTGTTCCCAATCCAATCCGAGGCCCTTGTAGACTGTTGAGTGCAGCAAGGGGGACATGGAAGCTGCCAGTTTCTTGCCGAATAAGAATCCATGTTTGTCTAGTTGGTCGATCCGTGCATTATCGAGGGAGGAAGACATTCTGTCTCACCGTATTCTTTGTCTTGGTGTGTACGGTGAGTTGATCTCAACTGTCGGGCGACACAAGGGTTGATGAGTGGCGTATTGTTCAACGGTTCCAGAAGTTGAATCGTGGTTGGTTGGGGACAGGGATCCCGGCTTGCGGCTCAGTAGGATATGATGCAGGTCAGAAAAATGTGTGTGTAGAGGCGGTGACACTACCGAGTGCGTACAGAAAAAAAACTTTTGTTGATATGTCCGCAGATTTGTGTAAAGATCTATCAGAAGAGGATTTGTATTGATGATTACAAAGAGACGAAAATAAATAGATGCCTGGGGTTGCTTATTGATACAGTTCTCAGGATACACGTTTAGCCACCCCTTCCTCCACTTACTCCTCTTCTTCTCTCTTTCTTCTTTCTTAATACAAGTTCCTCTGTGATCTCCGGAACCGGTGGAGAAATGGCGTGTTAAGACGGGAATTTGGTACGGGAAACCGGGAAGCCACACGCGGTTCCAGGATACTGGGAATTGTGTGAATTCGCTTTGACCAATTGAATTAACTCAAAATGTGTGTGTGACAGGGAGGGTGTGTGTGTGTGTGGAAGTGCCGTGTTTGTGTGATGGGACGGGAGGAAGGAAGGGAAAGGAGAAAAAAAAAAGCATGATGCAAGAAACCGAGCGAGAGTGTGAACAAGGATCCGACCACCCTGTCTCTTTTTTCTTTTTTGACCGCAAAATTACTCGAAATTTCTTTTCAATTTCATTCAGCTGGTCTTTTTGCACTTTTCATCCAGCCTCAATTAAGTTTTACACTACATCATGATAGGCAACGTTAATGAAGTGGTGATTCCTTTCTCTTTTTTCGATTTTCCGGCATTGCCCCTCCACGCGTAAATCTTTATCCAATAATTTTTTTGGAGAGGAAGGAGGAGCAACCACCACACTTTTGTGACGTCCACACGTCCTCCACATTCTTTAAACGGTCCATATGCAACCAAATGTCGATCGTGATTGACAATTTGAGATCTGCACGATCTGTCAAAATTGATCGACCTGGGTGTTCGGGGGTGTGTGAAATCAAGTGGATCCTGTCAATCAATCACCGCCGTTCTGGTTTGAGACCTGTCTCTGTCAAAAAAAAAAAAAAAAAAAGTGTCTCGCTTATCTTCGGGCCGGATGATTCTCATCTTGACCATTGCTTCTTCTTTTTGTCATACAAGACTGTCTTTTACACCGCTGGCCGTGCGTGCCGCTCGGGATTGCCGTCGGCTTGCTCGCTTTACTGCGTACACAGGGGGAATTATCCCATCTTAGTCATGTTAGTCAAATGTCGGCTTGCGGCATCTTTTGGGAGATAGGAGTACTTAGGGCAGCATCTCGCCGAATGGGCCGAAAAGGTCCAATCCGCGGGGACGGCATGTCTCACTCACTATCTTGGGCCATCTCCTCTCTCTCTCCTGTCTGTGAGACGCGAACGGAGAAAAAAAAAAAACTTGAGACCTTATCGCATTCCTTGTACATTCCTTGCCCACACCCCCCAGTCTATCAAGGAGGATCGAGCTCTGAGAGATGACTGGGGGTGTGAGATGATCAAGAAGAAGAAGAAGAAATCCGCAAGCAGGAGTTGAGCCCGTTCTCGTCCATCTTTCTCTATAAAATAAACCTCATCCCCCCTCCATTCCAGTGAACAAGGGTATCTATCTGTTTCCATTTTTATTTTCAGAGAAAGACGTCATATCACTTCTCTTTTTACGCACTCGTCCATATATACAATAATCTTGCCTCATACCTTGTCTCTCCCTATTCATTTCACAATATCACACACACACACACACACGAAAAAATGCCCAATAAACTAGCAATCACCTCAATGTCCCTCGGCCGGTGCTATGCCGGCCACTCCTTCACCCACAAGCTAGACATGGCACACAAATACGGCTACCAAGGTCTCGAACTCTTCCACGAAGACCTCGCCGACGTGGCCGAGCAGCTCTCAGGAGAGCCCCCATCCCCTTCAGGCCCGTCCGAGGCCGCTCAGATCGCCGCAGCCCGTCACATTCTCAACATGTGCAGACTAAGAAACATTGAAATCGTCTGCCTGCAACCATTCAGCCAATACGACGGTCTCTTGGACAGAGCAGAGCACGCTCGTCGTCTCCAACAGCTCGAATTCTGGATCGAACTCGCCCATGAGCTGGAAACAGACATTATTCAGATCCCGGCAAACTTCTTACCTGCCGAACAGGTCTCAGAGGACTTGAATCTTATCGTCTCTGATCTTCGCGAAGTAGCGGACATGGGACTTGAAGCCAATCCTCCCATTCGTTTTGTATACGAGGCCCTCTGCTGGAGCACCCGCGTTGATACATGGGAACGCTGCTGGGAGGTAGTCCAAAAAGTCGACAGACCAAACTTTGGGGCCTGTTTGGATACTTTTAACATTGCCGGAAGGATATACGCTGATCCAACCGTATCAAGCGGGAAGACCCCATATGCAGAAGAAGCGGTTCGCAGGTCCATTGCTAGAATGATTGAGCAAGTGGATGCCAGCAAAGTCTTTTACGTGCAAGTGGTTGATGCTGAGAGACTCAAGAAACCATTGTTGCCTGGTCATCCATATTATAACGCTGAGCAACCGGCCAGAATGAGCTGGTCGAGGAACTGCAGGTTATTTTATGGAGAGAAGGAGAGAGGAGCATATTTGCCTGTGAAAGAGATTGCTTGGGCTTTTTTTCACGGGATTGGCTTCGAGGGATGGGTTAGTTTGGAGTTGTTTAATAGAAGGATGGGGGAGGAAGGGAGCGGGGTGGTTGAGGAGTTGGCTAGGCGCGGGGCGATTTCGTGGGGGAAGCTGGTAAAAGATTTGAAGTTGACTGTTGATAAGACTCCGTATCGTGGTGGTCATCATCATCATTCTCATCCTGTTAGGATAACGGCGTCTTTGTAAAGTATATTTTTTTTTGGCCGGGAGGGTTGCTTTTTGGAGTTTTTTTGTTGGAATTGGGAGGCAAGGTTTCTTTTTTTTGGTTGTGATTTTATTTGTTTGTTTTATTTTGGTTTGTCTGATATATAATATACGTATACCTAATACTCAATCCCCTATTCTTTTACCTTTTATCTCTGATGGTGTTGAACCCGTTTCCCCTACTGAAACGCTTCCTGGTGAAATTTGGAGCCATGGTTTTGGGTTGATGCCTTTTCCCCTTCCACATTGGAAATTGATGCTAAATCTGACAGTGACCTCTCTAAATGTTGAAAATGTGTTGGATGATATCATCGTGTAGCATTTCAATAAGGGATATGTTTTGTCTCGTCTAAAGATAAGCAAGCAAAGAAACATGTAGAAATGTCATGAAATTACTTTAAACCGACCAGATCCGAGAATCTGATGCGGCTTGTGCATCGAATTTACACACAATATCCATGGATCTCGATGGGAATTTGGATCGTCAAAAACTGTGATCTGGGGGGTTTTGGACGATAATAAGACGAAACATAGCCTCGATGGCTGGGTAGTTACACCTGAGAGACAGAAATCGTGAACCTTGTGCATGTCGGAAACTTCTCTTAATTACACGAACTTGAATTGATGTCATAATGCATGCCGTCCGTTTGAAGAGCGTGAGATGTGATGCAATCGAGACCTGGCAGTACAATACACCCCTTGAGCGATACTTATGCCTCTCTGATTATAAACATGCCTTCTTTAAAAATGGGAAAAGCCTATTTTTGTCTCAAAATAAGACTGATATATAAGTAAAAGGCATTTTTAATAATAAAAAAGACTTCTTATAAAATAAATAGCTATTTCTTGAATGAGAAAAGCCGTTTTTTTTTTTTAAAAAAAAAAACAAATAGTCGTTTTTGATTTTAAAGAAGGCGTGTTTATATTCATGTATTGGGTTAACAAACATTCAAGGGGAGGTATTGTACTACCTACCAGTGGAAGAACAGAAGCATCATATGAGTCGTAGTATTACAATAGTTATTCATGAAATTTGCCTAAATATCTGCATTTTTACATAGGTATCATTCCAATTTCCAACATCTTCATCCTCATTCATTATTCATCCCAACATCGTACATGCTTCATTTTACACGTTATCCCCAACCTGATGATCTTCCGTCTTCTCATTCGTAGATGACGACGAATCCTCAGCAGCTTCCGCCCCCGCATTCCTCACACTCAACTCAGCCATGAGTATCTCGTTAGCCCTGTGCACCGGCTTAATAGCAAACAGACGGTCCATTTCCTCAAGAGGAATAGACTTGGTCTCTGGCACAAAGAAAAACACAAACACAATCGAAAGTAACATGAGCGAAGCGAAAAAGAAATAGACGCCATACTCCATCTTGAGGAACATCTGAGGAGTGAACCTCGAAACGATAAAGTTCCAAAACCAATTGTTTGCCGCCGCCGAAGCCTGACCGAGCGAACGCGTGTTCAAATCAAACATCTCACTGTTCAAAACCCAGGGAGTCCCATTCCACGATGGGGTATAGAATGCCGTCCAGAGGTAAAAGAAGAACATGGCAGCGATGCCGCCGCCAGTCAGCTTACCGTCCTGTTTTGACTCAGGATCCACGATCTTGATGTAAGCGCCGATGAACCACATGCACAGTGAGCCACCGGCGGCACCAATGAAGAGCATGCGGCGGCGGCCGACGAGATCAACGAGCCAGAGAAGCCAAATAACTGTGAGAACAGTCTTGACGACTCCAAAGATTCCCGTTGTGAGGAACCCTGTGTTGGTGCCTGTGATGCCGATGCTGCGGAAAACCTTGGGGCTGTAATAATTAATGGCGTTGATACCGCTGCCGTTCTGGAAAAAGAAGAGCATGCCGCCGAGGAAAAAGCGCCATTGAACCTTGGGATCTTTGAGTGAGGCGAACGGCTTCCAGAAACCTTTACCAACTTCGCGCTCCCAGCGCTCGAGGTCCCGTTCGATATACTCGACTTCTTCGAGAAGGTACGTGTCAGTAGGCTTGAGATTGCGCACCCAGCACAAGACCTTGAGGCCTTCTTCTTTCCGACCGTTGGCAAACAGCCAGCGGGGGCTCTCCTTGAGCCAGACGGTGCCAAACAGGAGAAGGCCGGCGGGAATGAGTTGAACGGCAAAGGGGATAAGCCATTGAGATCGAGTGGGAGCCAGAGTGGTGTTGACGCCGTAGTTGATCCAGAAGCCGACAAGACCTCCAATCTGCCATCCAAGCTCATAGATACCAACGAGACGGCCACGAACGGCAGGTGGCGACAGCTCAGAGATGTAGATTGGCACCAAGTTGGATGAGCCACCGACACCGATACCAGCTAAGACTCTGCCAGCAAGGATTGGTGCCATGCCTCTCTCTCCGCTGGCAGCAAGCATAATACCGGCGCCAACCAGGAAGACAATGGAAAAGAGGAAAAGCGACTTGCGTCGTCCCAAGAAGTGACTGGTGGCATAGGCAAAGAGGCTGCCAAAGAAGGCGCCGGCTTGGTAGACGGAAACGATGTTCGCTTGGAGAAGGGCGAGACCGCTGGGGCTGTATGAGGCGAAGTCGAACTCCTTAGTGAAGGATGGGAGAGCAAGAGTGGTACCGATAAAGGCCGAGTCGTAACCGATCATACATGATGCAAAGGACGCGACGGTTGCCAACATGTACACACGCCAGTTGTACACGGCAGAGGGCGTCGGCCTGTCCTCTTTGAGGGCGAGGAGCGTCATCTTGGTGGTCTTTTCTGCTTGAATATGGGGAAACTGGAGTCCTCATCATATCCTGGGGTACAGTCATTTATAGAGACAGACGGGGTATCGAGATGAACGTTTGACCCCGGATTCCACGAGGCTGGTGTCCTCCATGCGATCTTCTTCTCCACGCCGAGACCCTCATAGTCTGCATGGCAAGGTGAGACTAACGCAAACCTTCATCTGGGGTTGTCAAGCCATGCAGGAACAACCGAGCACGCAAGAGAGCGTATGACGAAAAAAACGGGAGTCGGAGTAGCCGGTGGCAAATCAGGAAGCTTGAAGTTCCATCATCAATACCATGGCCGATCAAATCTTCCCCGCAATATTGACTACTGGTCCAATTGAACCCCACATACGGCTCCGGAAGGAAGACGCTAGGGGTAAGTTGTCGGCAGTCAGGATGAAAACTCTCCCGGAAAGTGTGTTTGCATGTTCCGATTCCGGACGAGAAGAAAAGCAGTATTCTTTTTAATTCGTACAGAGAGGGTATATACGCTATGAAAGTGAAACTCAAGGCTCTTGAGCAGTAATATTATCAAGTCGCTGTGCAAAATCTGAAAGTCCATGACCGGCAGGATATGAGTTGAAGACTTCCCGTCTCATCAGCCGACGGGGCGCACGTCGCCCGGTGAAGAGCTCAAATTGGGCAAAGCCTTGCTCGGGTAACAAGTCGAGACCATCCATCGTGACCCACCCCCTGTGAGCTTCACGCCGAACTTGCTCCAGCAATGGGCTGTTAAGAGTTTTGTAGGCTAACTCCACGACGACACCGCCTGTTGGACTTTGCAGCCATTGTGGAGGCAGCGTGAACTCTGGAGCTGGACGATCGCCAATGCTGTGGGTTGGAATGCAAGAAACGATCATGGTGGGATATTTGTAGCTTTCTGGCCAGGCACCTTCTCGAGATCGTATTATGTGAAATCGTGTGCTTTCCGATGTGTTCGGGCCGGTACTTAACCAAGGTAAACCGTTGCGTGATAGGAGCCGCTCAAAATGCGAAGCCAGATTTTCCGCGTTTGCAAGCGTTCGGTTGTGGATAAGAATTTGCTTGACGCCGAGTTGTAGCATGGCATAGACAGCCGCTCTCGCCATGCCGCCGGCCCCTATCACCAAACCGCTGCTAGTGGCTCTCACGGCGTTGGCTGGAGAGAGACCTCGACGAATACACGCTCGGATGCCTACCCAGTCTGTATTCTCGCCGTAGAGGGCTTTGACAGGTCCAGACCTGTTTCGTCCATTGAATAAGACGACCTCGTCCCCGATACTGCCATCTGGGTTCAGCTGACGTACTGGGATCAACGTATTGACGGCCCCGATTGCACTGGCGTGTCGACTCAGGGAATGCGTGAGACTTATAATCTCAACTTTAAATGGTAAGCCCACCGATGCCCCAGCAAAGTGAGGGTCATTCACAAGTTCTTTGAGACTGGAAATGGTGCT
The DNA here is from genome assembly GCA_033297215.1 of Podospora fimiseda. NCBI lineage: Eukaryota > Fungi > Ascomycota > Sordariomycetes > Sordariales > Podosporaceae > Podospora > Podospora fimiseda. The sequence goes on along the minus strand of MU865310.1, from coordinate 119,030 downwards.
GGTTGAGTGAGGTTCGTAATGATGTGGAATACCGCAAGCTTTGAAGGCGGCGTTGTGCATAGCCGGCGATAAGCTGTAGTCGACGTTGGCGCCAAAGACGTAGAGCCTCATGGGATCGTAGTAAAAGTTGGAATAAAGAGCCTGTGTTGCTTGCTTGGCGGTTAGAGATGGATATGTGCTGATTGCGTGGGCATCTCTTCTCTCGTGTCTCTCCCAGAGCCCTTCTGGAACAACAGACGTAAAAACTTGGTTGAAACATGCGGACATTCTTCCCAGAATCCCAGTATTGTAAGCAATAAGGGGCAATCTAGGACCTGGGGTTGACTCTGACAAGCCGCTTATTCGGTTGATTTCGAAGTTGTCTGTGATATTGACTGCTCTTCTTGTAAACCGCACCAGATTGCAGCCAGTATCCTGTGCTTTTTGGTAGTATGATCGCCACGAAGGACTGTCCCATGGCGGTGGGTCAGGCTCTAACAACTGGAGGTTGCCAACAATCTTGGAGGCGCCTTTCATATTGATGATGCTGACGAGTTTTTGTGGATCGAGCCGCAGATCGATTGTGAGGTACTCGGGAGCTAGGCGAAGCGCATGCAACACATACGAGATGTAGAGGTTCCGCCAGAATTCGTCAACCAGAGCAGCCTCGGGAAATGCCACATGGAGAAAGATGGGAATGACGGTATCACGCCTCACTTGAGCAACAATTCGACTGATTTCGCTGGCTCTTTGAGGAACCAGACGACCCAAGGATCGCAATTTTTCAGCATAGTCGGATGTAAGATCGTCCACAACTATCTCGATCGCATCAGCGCCTGTCTCGAGTTCTTGAATATCAAGATTTCCTTCAAGGAGTGAGGAAAGGGGCAAAGACACGGCGTAGGTAAAGCGACGCTCCTCCGCAGGTACGCAAGCCAGAGGAAAAGCAGATTCGATGAACGGCATGGTTCCTCTTGGTAGAATCAGCGAGAGGAATTTCAGAAAATGGCGTTCCGCACGCTTGAGTGTGAGATATGGCGCCGTCGGCTTTTCGGGGTCTGCTGTGGCTGGTGAAGGAAGACGGCCATTCTCGGGCTCGGCAGATTTAATGTGGTCTTCTGACACGTTGAAGAACTCGAATCGGGTACAGCTTCTGAAGATTGCGCTGGTGGCATCCAACAAATCCTGAAATTTGCGGTTGTCGTTGACCTTTAGATGACTCTGAATCGCGCTCGGATCGCGGAGCACGTAGATGACTGGGTGGGCTCTGCCCAACTCCTCAAGAATGGCCTGCACACATCGTTCCATCCAGGAGCTGACGATAATGGCATTTCGACTGTGTTTTTCCAAAACCTCCTGGAGAATGGAAGCCTGACGTCTTTGACAAGCCACAGCTCCATGCATCTTCTTATAGGCTGGGCTGAATGAGCCCGTGATTTCATGAAAACTCATCTCCAAATCGACGACCTTGCGCTTCAAAGCGGTGGACGCCATTATAGCCAACGTGGACTTGCCAGCGCCACGAATCCCAGTAATGATTATCGAGGCATCTGCATCAAACTGAGCGGCAGGCTGCGCGGTGATATTCAGCAAAGGCGAATGAGATACAGAGCGAGATATCACTGGGAATTACGGGTTAGTTGAGTGAGCCAGAGAGCGGTGAACGGTCCGGTCCTCACCTGGCACAACTGGTTCCTGGTTATCCAACGCCCATGGTCGGGATGGAGGTCGGATCCTGGACAGCTCGTCTTCCCGGGAGGCGGCCATTATCGCGAATGAACGCTTGATGCCGCTCATGATAGAGGAATATAAGGTCGCGTGTGCAGGGGAGAATAAGAGAGTAATTAATAAATGCCCTCCAGTGACCGACGGATTCAGGTTGCCAAACTGCCCGGTCTCCGGAGCGCCCAAGCTGTAAACCAAGACTGCATGCTCTTTCAAGTTTCAAGTTGGAAATGTGCAGGCTGATGGATGCAACTTGTTGCCCAAATGGAAATTGGGAATTCTGGGGCGCGACGTTGGAACACAGAATGGAACAGTGGAGTCTTTGCAGTTTCCGGGGATAAACGTTTACCCCACCAATGCAACCTGCTTGCAGTTGTCAATCGACAATTTGAATTCGCTTGAGGATTTTTCCATAGAACCAAAGGTCACTTTGGTCGGGCAAAGACGTCGGTTTCTTATCTTGGCATGAAGTACCTATCTAATTGTTTGATCAGAATTCATCTCAAAAATATTCCGTCCATCATCAATTTGAACCATCTCCGCACCTGTCAAACTTCCCCGCACATCTGGGGGGGCTCCGCCGAGTATTCCGTACCCCGATTACGGGGTAGCCATGCTGGTGCAGTCTTTCAGTGAATAATCAACCGACACCATCTGCAACCTACTACATTGTGGTGGAGTACTCAGAAACACAACGACGCGGTACCTGCCGATCTCGTCCAACGCTGTAGTACGACCATCTGGACGACGACGACGACGACGACGACGACCAGGACTTTCGGTCTCCCGGCTTGGTGGACATGAGACGACGACGACCTGTACGGCTTCGTTGCGCAACTGTCCTTGCCCGTCAAGAAGGGCACCCCCACCTCTGCCATGCCCCCTAAGCGAAAAGCAAATAATACACAACAACCCTCAACACCGACTCAAGCTACGGTCAAACGTCAGAGGGTATCAAGAGCTTGTGATCAATGTCGAGCAGCAAGGGAAAAATGTGACGGCGTACAGCCTCAGTGCGTGCCTTGCGTGTCACAGGGTCGACCATGCACATACGAAGTCAATCCGAAAAAGAGGGGCGTGGCAACTGGCTACATACGGACACTCGAACTGGCGCTCGCCTGGGTATTCGATCAAGTCTCCGGCGCCGAAGATGCCCTTAATACCGCTCTCGCCCACGAAAACGGACGTGTTCGAGCACTTATTACAGGCAAGGACACAGGTGGAGCGGATCGTTTGCATAAAAAATGGAGGAAAAGCCGAGCACATCGAGGCATAGACTACATTCTCTCGGGCAGCAGTGATATGCCTTATCCGTCCCGTGATGAGCACTCTCAGTCCCCAGATGCCAGCTGCACCGAAGGCGAACCCTCAACAGTGAGTCCAAACCCGGGCTCGACCAAAACTGATGATACCGTGGTCCCTGAACCACCAAATCCCCCGACTTCCAATTCAGTCAGTCAATCTCACAAGTCACAACATGGCAAGTTACCGGACCAGACACCATCAAAGCGCCTGAAACTTCCTTCAAATCATTGGCGTCTTTTGGATATATACTTTTCCTACACGCATTCTTGGCTGCCGATTCTCGAAAAGCAAGCCCTTTTCCAGACATCTTACCTTTATTCTGAACAAGGCCTCGATCTCAATGCTGGTGAGCCCAGCTCTGCAGCACACGCTGAATTATGGTCTGCCTTGGCGCTCGCATCCCTTCAAGATTCTGCTTCCTCAAAGTCTCCCCATAATGTTCATGGTGGCGGTCTCTCCCCTCTAGATATCTACAGTATTGCCCGTAACCTGATTCCTTCAGAAAACGGCCCATTTCAGATTAACCATGCAAGAGCCCTGGTACTCCTAGCTTTGGTTGGCCTCAGCCGGGGCGATGCCCTTGGTGTTTCGCTGCTGGTGGGATCTGCCATCCGGATTGCTCTTAGCATAACTTTTCCCCAACAGCCTGGCTCTGATAAGGAGCGGCAAAAGATACAAACGGTATTGATGGCTTGCTTCATTTTGGAAACTATCCTCTCAGTTCTATATAATACGCTTCCTCATTTGAAGGATGAAGATGTTTCCGACCTGGCGCCAATACCAGAAGACGGGATGGACCAGTGGTAGGTGTGCTACCCTCCTGGATGTGACTCTCGTTCACTAACACTGAATCTTCAGGGAGCCATGGACAGCATGCGATGGTTTCGGAGGCAGTCTCCCCAATTCTCGTCAATCAAGAAATCCTGCGTTTCCTATCAGTACCTTTAACCAGCTGTATGCCATATTCCGGACTGCTTCTCACGATACTGCAGAGAAAAGACGCGGTGTTGGTCCCAGGGAGCGGACCACAGCCTTTATCGGTCGTCTACAACAATCTCTTAATCCCACCTCACCGTTTGGAAATCCGATGGCACCTGGCGCAAACTCGCCAGTGCCAACGTTTTACATAATCAGAACCGTGTACCTCTGGGCTGTCACCTTAGCGGACCCCCATACGGAACCTCCTATTGCCCTCATTACGGATACTCTCAACCAATATCAGAAACGGTTTGGTCGACGCTCTATACCCTCCATCCTTTCGGCTTGTCTGTCATCTCTCGTCGGGGGAGATCATCTCGCGGTTCGTGGATTACAATATAGAGAGCAGCTAAAGGAGTTAGTCTCGAATTATGGGTTAGGATCAGGTGAAGAAGGACGAACTATCACAAAGTCCACTCCGCAGCTCGATTTGTTATCACCAACAACGGAAAGGCACCAGGATATACCACGGTCATTGAAGTTCAGCTCATCAGTCAGCGCGAACATGACAACACCCAACGTCGCTGCGGGCTCGTTTTACAGTAATCAACCCATGCCGATGCCGCAGCAGCCACAACAGCAAAACCATGGCGCCTTTGCCGACCAGAGCCTTATGAGTCCTTACAATCAGCGCCAATTCAGCTGTTCCTCCCCATCATTACCACGAGCAGACTCGATCGACATGCATCTCGGCTCCAACATAACGTATCGGATGGCAAATATGGAGCAACCTCAACATCATCATCAATCAGTACTTCCAGGGTTCGGCGGGAATCCAGACTACGACGCACTTTTGGATGACCTTGCTTCTGCTGAGTATACCGATGCGATTGATGTCGACCATCAATTCATGACGAACCTTGGATTTGCTCCTGATTGTGATCTCTCAGAGATATTTACGGGGGATTTCAGGGGTGTATAGTTTCAGTAATTGGATATTTTTGTTCTTGTGTGTATCTAGCAAGCCGATGCTTTCTTGGATATTTGTTTGTATAGATGTTTCTTCTAGCTGTGAATGAAGGACAGTTCCGACTTCATGGCAAATTGCTTTCAAAGCCTCTAAGAAATTAAGTCAAGGCAAGATGGCCGAGCGGTCTAAGGCGCCACGTTAAGGTTCACCCTTAATCAACATCCTCCTGGATTCCGTGGTCCGAAAGGGCGTGGGTTCGAATCCCACTCTTGTCATAATCTTTTGCTCACAATTCTTCTATGCATTTTGTCGCTTTTTCTTTTCTTTTTGTCTTTATGAGAAGCCTTCGTTTCTTTTCATATTTGATGTTTCGGTAGAATGCTCAATGGCACTTGTCTTTGCTTTTGGCATGGTGGGCTCATCCGCCTCATGAAATATCATCATGACCTTTATCTAACGCCGGCGGACTCTTATTATTTTACTTGACACGTTGGTTTTTGCCTTGGTTCGAAAGTATTGCCACTCTAAATCAAGAAATTGTTATTCACATAAAATGGTTCGATTGTCCTAACTGTCTGAGCAATACGGCATCACCCCTCTGACGAGCTGTTCTCATTTGTCATTGGCATCAACTGCCAAGTAAAAGAATGTCCCATCACCGAACAGTCTATTGAAAGGGGTCTGGATCTCTCGACCTCCCCAGATCCTGTGCAGTCGAGCAGGAGATCCAGAACCATAGAAGGAAGGTCACAGAGTTCATCACTACAATGGACCGTGGGCAGTTAATGGGCCACCCTGGTTTGACTGTCTCATTGACGGGCCGAAAAGAAACCTGCTCGCTGCGAAGAGGGTGGTTTCTGTGACCGGTGCTTCTTCCGCTGATCAGAGAAGCATCGGCAAGAAAGACCTCATTACTGTCACAGGGGCATCAATTGAGAAAAAGATATTACCCGTGGAACCAATTGACGTCCCCAATTGGATTTTGGACTTGAAAAGAAGAGGCGAATCCTCGGCGCCGAATTGGGGTTTTCCCTCTCGTCCATCTGCGGTGAAACTTCAATCAGAACAGCGGGATTGAGCAGAAGAGAAGCATGCCGACTGCCGTCCCGCGGAGATAGGGTACAACCAAAATCTGTTGTGCAGCTTGCGCTCCCCTCCACTTCAGAGGTCGGAAAACTTGCGCACCCGTCCCATCTCTGCTTGGACGAGCTTGGAGAAAATTTGAGGAGTGGGTTGGGAGGGATTTTGTGATGGAGTGACCAAGAACCTCCTCCAAATTGGCAGAAGGAGTAACACCCCGTTTTGCACCAGCAGAGCACGTTGCTCGGATAGTTGCATATTTGCAGCCACCAAGGTGCTTTTGGGGTTAAAGACACGCCCTTCCCCAACTTACCCCTCACACCATTTCTCCTCAAGACTCCAATTTCACCCACCCCCCACAGCAGACCCCGCATCAATATTTTGGGGAAATGGTACGAGGGCAGAAGCACATTGCCAAATTTTTTGGCGTTCAAAAAAAATCCATCAAACATCAATTCAAGTCGCAACATACACAAGTTGCAATGCCATCCCGTTGATATCAACATCATCCATGCGCTGAAGATAGACTTTGGTACTAATCTCCGCTTCCCCAGGTATTAGTGCGAACAAATTACGAGGGAACCCATTCAAGCGAGGCGAATGCGCGGCCGATTCTAGATTCCATGACGCCCGTCGACTCAAAAGATCTCCTTTTTCCTTTTTCTCCGGTCTCCGGAATGGATTTGTGTCCTCCTCGAGGTGGATGAGCTGGAGAATGAGGAGGGTCCGGGAATGGAGCTGGAATGGGGTCAAAAGTACGACTGAGTTCCACCAGAATTTGGGGGTCATGTTTGTCAAGGAATTGTCAGCAACAATGCGCCGAACTGCCAGCTGATGTCGGTGAGGTGTCCACCGTGCCATCTCCTATCCTTTGGGACAAGTTGTTATTTGCCATTGGATACCAACGGTCTAGACTGCCAGAGATCAAGTCAAATGGATGGGAAAGGGGGAGGGAGGTAAGGAACATCTCGAAGCAATTGGGAGGTCATCCATGCTGCTTGAGGTCGGTGAAAAGGGGCATGTTAATGCGGATTGACAACCACGGACCATCGGTTGTTATGATCCTCCACGTGCACTAAAAGTTGCCTCCCGAAGACGTCCTATCGTTCTTCCCCGGCTTTCTTTTGCACTAAATGTCGGGGCCCCAGATTCTCATCCTGCGCTTCTGAGATCAGCATGCATCCCTCATCTAATCCTTCCACCCGGACCGAGGAATAGAGGAGCCACTCTGGATCTATTCTTCCGTGCTTAGAAGATTCCATCTTGATCCGAAGGTTGAGATTTTGATACTGGAAAAAACGTCAAATTTCTTATTTTGTGACCCTTGTTTCTTTTCCGATTGAGGCTCTTTCAGAGTCGCGTCCGTCGTCTTGGTGCATCTGTAGCTCAGCCCTCTCGGGCGAACGGAAGCTACACTACACCAGATGCCCAGACGGCAGTCAAAAAGACACCATGCTTGCCAATGCCGGGTATCGAAATAAACCATCCCAAAGAAGAGAAGAGGCAAATGTCATTCATGTCGGAACCAATCAAGTCCGGAAGGTTTGTTGCCAAGCTTTGGGCTTGGCACCCAGTGCGTTTAAATGCAATTCTTGGCTCTCACTGCAATTCATCATTTTGGCCAAAATCCGAACTCAGCAACTCAACGTCACCCAACGTTTTTCGAGAAGAGGATCATCCTCGTCCGCATCATTGCCAAGTTGTTGCGGTCAATTCCATCTGGTTCAAGCCGACACTGGCAGATGATAAACCCACCGAGCTCAAACCATTCAACGTGGGGAATGCTTGGTTAGCTGACATCAGGTGCTCCTTGAAGCCTGAGGGTGATCGAGCAGCAACAAGCACACAAAACTCATATCTTTTTGAACCCCTGCCGATCCATTCAAGGTGCGAATAATTATACGCAGGACTCGAGCGTAGGCGAGCGGCAGATGTTGAATCTTGGATAGGCAATTTTGGGGTTACTCTATTCCGGACATTCGTTTTCTGTCGATACCCAACGGGAGATCACCCTCGTACCACCAGGAGGAAACAGTTCGTTCTTTCACCTTCCGAACTAGGACTATCCGACAGGCAAAAGATGGGACGAGGTCACTCGCTAGCAGCAGACATCCGTTCGTCGTTGGGGATAAACGATCAATTCTATTCCCGCCAAGAGGCAGGCGCGCAAAGCCCCTGAAGAGACCCTAGCTGGTCGTGCGGCTCGTTATGCCCAGACACGCCAAAGGAGCGCCACCAGCTTGGCCTGGTAATTTTGCCCAGCTTTTTCAACGTCAGATCACATCATCGAAGCCAACAGCGTCATAAGTGGCGGCTGCCGACGGGAGAGCAACAAAGCAAACAACACCACCCGAGAAAAAGACAACGGGTGGTCATCCACAAACACTGGAAAATACAGTGATATCTTCCAGAAAGTTGGTGGAGAAAAAAGCGTTGTGCAAAACTCCAGCATCCCTTGTTTCGGATGGCGTTGAGTCTCCAATACCCAAGTGGGGAGACCCCAGGTTCTTCAGCATGCCGTTATCTGATGGAGCTTTGTTGAGTGGTCTTTTATTTTTACGTACCCCTTTTGTCAACTCCTTCAGAACCAGGGAAAGCCTTGGATGACGGAAGAGGACCCCGTCCGCACACCTCCATTGGTAGAGCTAAGGGCTCACCTGCCCTCACGGTATCCTGACCGAGCCAATGCGATTGGTGCAACTATTGAATGGGTGGATGGACAACGGGCAAGTTGTTGTCCGCCCCCAGTCCCCGTGTTATGGCAGTCTTCACCATACACATCATACCGGCTCGGATGGCTATCCGAGCACGTTTGTGCAGATCTGAGAGGATTTGTTAAGGAACTGCCACACTGCGAAAGGGATTTCTTAGTGCACATGCCGAATCGACAGTGCAACCGACGGGCGGGATGTGCGTTTGCATCATACCCATAGGATTGGGTGTGAATGAGGGCCACTTACAAACAGTGCCTCAAACCCTCACATTCATGTTGTTTTCCATAGCGGCTTCGCCGTGTCCGGGGCATTGAGGTAATCGTTATATCCCGTGTATTTGACAACTCACCCCATCCATGATCCATATCTCTTTCAGCAGTCTCTCGGTGGAGTGACATAACTGCCCACAGCTGGCGGATCCTTGTGTAAGTGAGCACAAAGGAGACCCGCTTGTGCTTTCTTGGGTTTGTGGCGCCTACTCGACGATCCAGACGATCGGCTACTGCTCCCCAATTTGACCCCAGACCCTAGTGGGATCTAGTGCTAGTGGTATGTCATCCCTAATCCCTACACTTGATGTGTATATCAAGCCCATCTTCACCCTCTCACTCCTCCTCTTGTTGTTTGCTCCTTCATCTCACCACTCTTCCCTCACTTACAACCCAACTGCCACCAAAGCTCGAGAGGCTCGACTACGGCCAACCATCCAACACACACACAATGGCAGACAAGGTTACCGGCAACCACCTTGAGAAGCAGGAGAGCCACTCATCTGGCTCTAATCCTAATGGCCCCAATCCCGTTAACCTACGGGGAGGCGGCAACTATGGATATGATCTTCGGAACCCAATGGCCCACATTCACACCGACAATGAGGCACGTCTTCCGGCCTTCGGTGGTGAGTTCCAGCCTGGCCTCTACCGGCCGGTTGAGGCACGCAAGTTCGCCAACCCGGCACCTCTGGGTCTGAGCGCCTTTGCCCTCACCACATTCGTCCTTTCGGCTGTCAACCTTGGTGCTCGCGACATATCTGCTCCCAACATTGCCGTCCCATTGGCTTTTGGCTATGGCGGCCTCGTCCAACTCCTGGCTGGCATGTGGTACGTTCTTCCCGTGTTGAACACCAATTAATATCAGCAGCTAACACAAATCTCAGGGAAATGGCTGTTGGAAACACATTCGGTGCTACGGCCCTCTCGTCATATGGTGGTTTCTGGATTGCCTACGGCATCTTACTCACCCCCAACTGGAACATCATTGGCGAAGGTGGTCCCTACCGCAATGCTGCTGCTGAGGCCATCGATCCTCACATGCACGAATCAGCAGTTGGTCTCTTCTTGACAGGCTGGTTCATCTTTACGACTATTCTTTTGCTCTGCACTCTTCGATCCACCGTCATGTTCTTCCTCCTCTTCTTTACTTTGGACCTGGCCTTCCTCATGCTTGCCTGCGGACACTACGCCGTTGACAACGGAGCTTCTACTGCCGCTGGAATGCTCACCAAGGCTGGTGGCGGTTTCGGTATGATTGCTGCCTTTTTGGCCTGGTACAATGCGTTTGCCGGTATTGCCGATAGCAGGTACGTTTTTTTCCTCTTTGTGGTTGTTTTAGTCTACCCCGCACATCCTTTTTCTTCCCTCCCCCTCACCACATGATGGCATTGCATCTGCCAAGGCCACGATCTTCTCCCCCGCCATTCCCTGTGGCACTGTTTTGAGCTTAATCGCTGACGCAATTTTTGTAATAGCAACTCTTTCTTCCTCATTCCCGTCTTTCACTTCCCCTGGTCTGAGAAGGGTCGCGAGGTTAGACTTGCCAGGGCTGCTACTCGGGAATCTCGGGCTTAAGAAATTCTTGTCTTTATTTCCTTCTTCATTATTCTCAAAGTGGTTTTTATGATATCATCGTTGGGATAATTTTCTTCACTTTTTGGTCCGGGTATAATGTGGTTATAGTATTGGGACAAACGGTAAACGGGTTTTCCTTCTTTTTTTCTTTCTTGGGCGACAAGTTTTTTTCTACGTTTTTTATTCTCAACAGATCAGTGCGATTCTGTTTTTGAGGGGACAAGGGCGTTTACGAAATGAATTATTGATGACGGATATCAAGTTTTAGATGGATGTATTACCTGGGTATTTGTACATGTACATACACGAAATGGGGTACATACCAACAAGATCCTTTTTTTCTCTTCTCTACACTAAAAAAGATAATCCTGAGAAATTTCCCCAAAATTGTCTCTGTGTGTGTGTGTGTGTGATGGGTTCCACAACCATGTCAGGGTTATCTTTTTTTGTGAGGATTTCCAATTTTGGGATATTGCAATTGCCGCTTTCCCTTGATCCCTGACTTGACTGTTTTGAAGAAATTGTATTTTTTTGTAGGTGGATTCCATCTGTTCTGTTCTGTTTGAGGATCAACCTTTATTCCTCAATCCCGGGGAGAGAGAGGAGGTTTGCCAAGCCTAGCTGATTTTTTTTCTTGGCCCTCAATTTCTCCAATTTTGTTGGAAGATGGGAATTTTTTTGGGGGGGTGGTGGTCTGAGTTTGACATACTGCTTTTTTCCTCCTCTCAATTCCTCGTCAACAACAAAAGTCCTCGGGCAATTTTTTATCATAGGACATAGGTAGACCTTTGACAATGCGCAAGTTGTGTTACCTATATCTGTGACTCGCACAAATGCAGGTTCCCAAGTGAGAGTTGTGTGTGTGTGTAATCGATTTTTATTCTGCTGTGGTAGGTTTCCTTTTGCTTTTTGTTTTTTGTGAATCGGACTTTATGCTGTGTACAAAATATTTATATTGTAGTGCAAGATTTGTCCTGTCGATAGCCTTCAAATCGGTCGTGTCACTTTAAGTCAATTCCCCCTTGAATTTTCTTTTACCAAAAAAAATGTGGAAAAGGGAGTTTTTTTTTTCGAGATGATTCGTCTTGCCTTTCGCACGGTCCCCGATGATTTGTCGGTTTTCCTTTCTTCTAGAAGCCCGGTGTTTGCGCGGTCAGACAATCGCGGGAATCGGGCGCAAGAAACCTTTCGAGATGGATCGAATATCACCTGATTTTTGGGACGACTTTTCGGAATCATCAGGAAAGACAACCAATTCACTTCTATATATTGCCCATTCTTTCTTTCCTCCATTAAAATTTTTGCTTTCACAATGAAATGAAATAATTGTTGCTGTGTATCATGACAAAACGTCGTCTCTTATTCATCGTACTACTAACAGTCTTTGTCCCATTTACGGCCGTTTTATTCCATCGCCTCACTCATACAACAAATCCTACGCCTCAAATGGCTGCACCAAGACCACCAGTCATCGTAGTCGGCGCCGGTCTCGCAGGCCTATCCGCCTCACTTTCAGCTTTAAAAGCCGGTGCACCATCCGTTCGCCTCCTCGAGCGCGCGCCTAAACCCGGTGGCAACAGCATCAAAGCCTCTTCAGGGATCAACGGCGCTCCTACGAGATATCAACCTGTTGCCAAACTAGGCAAAATCGATGATTCTTTCTGGGAAGATACCGCACGGTCAGCTGGTGTTAGACTGAGAGGAGCATCAGTCCCCGAAGCGGCGAAAGAACATCGCGAAAAGTTAATTTCAACTCTTACGAACCGTTCTGCAAGCGCTATTGACTTCCTGGTTGATTTGGGAGTTGATTTGAGCGTTGTTGCTTTGTTGGGTGGACATAGTTATCCTAGGACTCATAGAGGCGCTGGCAAAACACCTCCTGGAGCGGCGATTGTTACTACGCTGCTTAATAAATTGAAGGAGGAGGGAAAAGAAAAGTTTGAGTTGGTTACGAGTTGTGAAGTTACGAAATTGTTGACTGGGGATGATGGACAAGTGAAAGGGGTGGAATATGCTCTTGGTGATGGTGATGAGAAGCAGAAACAAACGCTTTATGGACCGGTGATATTTACTACGGGGGGTTTCGCGGGTGATACTCATGGCTTGTTGGCAAAGTACAGACCTGATTTGGATGGAATGCCTTCAACTAATGATGCACGACCTGGGGCGCATGGTATTTTGAGCGAGGTGGGCGCTCAGTTGGTTGATATGGATAGTGTTCAGATTCATCCTACGGGGTTTGTGGATCCTGCTTCTCCGGAAGGTAGGGTCAAGTTTTTGGCTGCGGAGATGCTACGTGGGGAAGGGGGGATTTTGATGTATAAGGGCAAGAGGTTTTTTAATGAGTTGGAGACGAGGGAGAAAGTGAGTAATGCTATTATGGGTTTGCCTGGGGATGGAGGAAGTGGGCTTAGACAGTGGGATATTGAGTTGGTGCTTGATCCTGGAGCTACGGAGGCTGCGGCTGGACATGTTGGGTTTTATTTGTGGAAGGGGTTGTTGAAGAAGCAAAAGATTAAGGAGTTGGATTCTGAGATGAGGAATACCATTTTGGAATATGCGAGGGTTGTGAAAGGGGAGGTGGAAGATGAGTTTGGGAGAAAAGAGTTTGGGCATTGGAGTTTGAGTGAGGAGGAGATCAATGAAGGGGAAAAGGAGGTTTGCGTGGGGAGGGTTACGCCTATTACGCATTTTACGATGGGTGGAGCGGTGTTTAATGAGAAGGCACAGGTTTTGAAGTCGAAGCTTGGGGACGGTGGTGATGAGACTGCTATTGGGGGGCTTTGGGCAGCCGGGGAGATTACGGGTGGTTTGCATGGAGATAATAGGTTGGGAGGGAGTTCGCTGTTGGAGTGTGTGGTCTTTGGGAGGATTGCGGGGGAACAGGCTGCCGCTGAGGTTGTGAAGGAGTAAAAATGGATATATAATTAATATCGAGGAGTGGTCATTCTTGGTACATTTTCACTTGCGAGATGTTTTTACCACTAAATCAATTCGATACAATAATTTTTGAACACCGAATACCTACTTGCAGCTATGATGGATATTTGGGATACGAATAGAATGGAAAGTGGGTAGGAATGAAAGAAAAAGTCTAGGAAAACATGCTCATAAATGAAGTGCATGAAGCATGAAAACAGTTATAATGTTACACACACACACACGCCCGCTTGGCTCAGTGGTAGAGCGTATCACTAGTAATGATAAGGTCATCAGTTCGATTCTGATAGTGGGCATACACATTTACTTTTGCTCCTCGTTTCATCATTTTCTCTATCTCTCTTTTTTTTCTTTTTACAGTCTTCGAAAGTTGCAAAACCCCGTCAATTGTTTCATAGAGTAAATCCAGCAGTGTCACATCTGTTCTTGGACCAATCGCTTTTTATTTTTTTAAACTCCGTCTGAAGATTGTTTCTGCTTGAAATGAGCTCAGTGCCAAGCGGTTTTTTTTTTAAAAAAAAAATTAATTTTAATAACTAAATAAAAAAATTAATAGTTTCGTTCCACTTTCCCAAAAATCAACAAAGAGGAAGAAAAGACAAAGAGGAAGAAAAGACAAAAAATAAATGAATTTTCCCTGAAACGTGTTTAAGAAGGATTGGAGCTTTGTCAAAGACATTAATAGCCTATGCTGCGTTGTTTGCTGTCTCAGAAGGTATTGTTATGTCCATGCGGAATAGAAGGAGGGGTCTAAAGATTTTCTCTTCACAACCACAACACCATAATTCACAACATGAAACAAAAGCCATACCAGCTATCCAATGTTCAAGCTGGAGATGTCTTAGAATATAATAAAAAGTACGATTCATCAGACTCGTCTCCTAAGAAAATAATAGATTGAAAATGAGCAAAAATGATCCCTCGTATGAGGGATTTACCTGAGTTGACAAGAGTGGGATTCGAACCCACGCCCTTTCGGACCACGGAATCCAGGAGGATGTTGATTAAGGGTAAACCTTAACGTGGCGCCTTAGACCGCTCGGCCATCTTGCCTTGTAATTGGTTAAAATGCTATGCCCGAAACTCCAACCATGCCCGCTGACGGCGGCAGTCAGTCTTGCGATGGGAAAGCAGGAAGTAAAGACAATGTCATTATGTTTGGTTAAAGTGTAACTTGAAAGGAACAACAGATCGGCCTGCCTTGTGAGTCTGAGAAAGTCGTCAAGGCGAAATGTCCGGACGAATTGAACAACTTCCCTCTTCCCATGAGCCTGGACATCGGGACCGACGGGAGTCAAGGAATGGAGTCATGGTTAGTCCTTCATAGGAAAGACTGAGCGGCTGGAAGGAAAGGTTGAGATCAGTGGGGAGTATAAAACTGCCAAGTTCATGGACATTCTTTCCGCAATCGATCCCGAGTAGCCTTTCTCTTGGAAGGAACACAAGTGGTGATGGGTCGGGGACAAAACACTCAAAGTTATTATCCATCAATTTTTCTGGACTGGATTCTTTCATCTACCAGGTACATTCCATTCAATTAATCACTTGGTTCACGTCGTTTGTTTGATACTTTTTGAACTTCCAAGTTTTGGAACCACGCCCGTTTTGGAGCCTTTAAAAGAAAGAAAAAAAAGATATATCGCCTAGCAATCTCTACTTCTGTTTGACTGCCTTCCACAAATATACGATGGCGTTCATGTCGGGTGGCACTCGTTTATTGTCTTTCTTTTGTCCGATTTCAACGGTTATTTTATCCCTTACACCACGGGGAGATGGGGCAGTGGTTCTCCAACCAAACAAAATGGGCATTGCTGGCCTGTCGATTTCAAATATTTTATCATCACTCCTCGCTCCGAATGCCAGTATCCCACATGCTGCACCCCCAGCCGGCATCTGCTGTCCTCCAAGTTACGCCATTCGTACCTCAGTCAACACAAGCAAGCACGGCGGTACCTATAACACAACAGAATGGAGATTTCAGGGCCAATTGCGGGTCTTTTGTCTGCTCTTGGTGGCCTTTTGTCATCTCTTACAAATATTGCAGCTCCGGTACCAACAGTAAGCGTTACAGCAGCCAGGCCACGGCCAACAACCGAAAACGGAGACGCTTTCGGAGAACTTCTTACGGCTTTGATATATGAAATTGTACCCAATATACCACAGATGAGCACAGAGCTGCCTGCACTCATGGCCTTACTGGAAGGACTGGAATGGATTCTCGGTCCTCCGGCTCCTTCAATGCCAGAAGTGCCGAAACAGTAACGATTCCTACGTCGTCAGTTTCTGTCCCACCTGTCTGTTGGGCGTTATTGGTTTGTTGGATGGAGATGAGGATAGTCTTGATGCTGTGGTCAGTGAGTTGCACGGTTTGAGAGGTGTGGGGAGTAATTTGTCGAGTGAGGAGATGGCGGGGATTGGGGAGGTTTTGAGAGGGATTACCGCGTTGAGTGGTGATGGAGAGGAAGGGGAGAGGGGAGCGGCTTAGGCTGATGTGATGTTTCATCCTTGGTTGTTTCATGGATGGTCTGAGCTCGCTGGTGCCGTGACTTCGTTTTCAGCTGCTGTATTTGCCGGATCTATGACTGGTACGTGATCATACTGAGAGGATGGTACTTGGCTCCTGGCAATCATAATGACGACGCAACAGTTCCGAAGTCTGCACAACCTGCGGCTCAAACCCCAGTCGCAAGCCCGGTGCCCCCTATTGTGTGACTACATGCCTTCCTTCCTCGTTGTGAGTTTGTCCCCTCTCTCCGTCTCTGGCTCGATACTGATTCTAAAACAGGCCTCCGAGCACTCTTTTTCTTTCAGTATCACCATGCCCGCAATGTCCAGCATCCACTCCCTGCATTCAAAGCACACCGCCAGGTCCTCGAGGCCCATGTCCAGGAGAAGGTTATACATGCAATGAGTACCCAGGCGGTTGGTTTTGCCGCTGAGTACGGATTCGAGTGCTATTGTGGCAATGTTTTGGTGGATTGTTATCTCATCGACGACGTCGACTGCAACAAGCCATGCCCTGGTGACCCAACCTGCAAGTATAGAGGAAACTGGGCAATGAGTTTGTAGACCGCTGATGGTGAGGTTTCAAAGGCTTTAGTCCCAAGGAGCAATTAGCCATTCCATCACCAGCACCGGGGCAGACGGAGATCGAGGTCAAATCTGGCGGACTGCGCCAAACAGTTGTGCTAGTTACCACGAGTGGCCGGGAGAAGCACCAACTACAACCGTCTCAGCTGCTACCGAAATTGATATTACCGGGCTTACCTCGTCGGTTGAAGCCATCGTCTCATATTCCATGTATATATAAAGCGCACCAGATCGGTGCAGCTGAGGTATCCAGAGCGAGTTCGATCATCTCAGGAGCACGAATTAATATGGAACATGGGATGGCAGTAACAATAACCTGCAGCACCACCATCACTGCTTGCAGCGTGACTACAGAGGTTAATGCCGTGCCTCTTGCTCTGAATACGATCGACCCATCGGTAACTACTGCTGGCCCCCCTACTGATGTTCTGCCAACTTGGACAAGCGCTCCAATACTGGTGCTGGTAACAACAGTCACCGTCAATTCGGACTCGGCACTCCCTCAACTACGAAGTTCTAAATCCGTCACCCTCACTGGATCTATGTCGTAGCAACTGTTACGTCACTACCGAGCGGCAGTTCAGCCTAGAAACTTGAGCCTTCCACATCCGACACAAGTTTATCCTTGAGTAGTGCAGGACCTCAACCACATCTTCGGCTGAATCGACGACTGTACAGAACCCCCCCCCTTGAACGTCTGTTAGCGCCATGCTTGAGCATAAACATGCCTTGTTGATATCGAAAATGCCTATCTATTTCTAAGAAGGCCTTTTTCATCTCAGGATTGGTTACTCATTTATAAGAAGCCCTTTCTATTATCAAATATGCCTTGTATTTTTAAATCAGGCTTATTTTAAAATAAATCGGCGTTTTAAACGTTCAAAAGGGGGTATTGTATACGTGATCACCATAACAAAAACAGTGCCACCGGAGGTACCATCAGGGACAGCCAGCGTCGCTCCGCAACAACAGTCGCCGACAACAACAAATTCTAGTGAAGGAGTAAGTGGGTGCTGGGACTCACTCCTAGATTGGGAATGGGCGAAAAGGCCTCTGTGCCGCCTGAAGGTGTTGAGGCAATATTCTCTGGAAGCCAGCTCTTCGAGGAATGCATCTGTTGGTGATCTCTCTACGACTGGAGGAGGAGTAGATTTGTTGACTGAAACGACAAATTCTAGTGGAGGAGTAAATGGTGCTGGGACCCACTCCTAGATTGGGGAGTGGGCGAAAGGCCTCTCTCAGTGGCGGTGGTATGAAGCGGACGAGGAATATTCTACGGCTGGTTTTCTTTTATTGCCATATAGGTATTTTTTGAAGAGATCTTTTTTAAACATCAATACCCTATCTAACTGGAAAGAGAGAGGGGAAGTGTGGTTCTTTCTCTTTTTTTTTTGTCAGAAAAATTTCGAGTTACCGGTACTGGGCATGTGTTAAGAGCGCCGGACTCTAAGCTTTTGGACTGGCTTCTTTTTTTAAGTTGTGTTTTTCCGAGTCCTTTATTTTTATTTTCTTTTGTTGGGTTGTTTTTTGGTGCTCATAGATTCGGATATTGTAATGCCGAGAAGTGACGAGGTTTGCCCTGTTAGGTTTACCTATGTTATCTATCCGTAGCTAGACGCAAGACGTTAGCTGGATGATGTTTTCTGAAATGATATCAAGTACATCTGTCCACGCCTGTTTACCTGGCAGTGCCTAAAATGATAAATCTGTGAGACATATTGTGATGATTGGATTATCGCTCTCAGCATTGAAGCCCGCCAAAAACAATTAGTAGATGGAATGGTTCTTGATCTCCGACTGTAAATAACCTCAACCTCACACAATCACAGTCTCGGCCTTTTAGTGGAACGGTACAAGATTAACAGAAAGAAAGAAAAAAACATAAAATCGTGATCAAATCGTTAATTGATTAGGTCGATCGTGCTAAAATTTTTGACACAATCCCCATTCCACATGCCCATTTGCGAAGAAAGAACCCATAGTAGACGCCTTTTATAGCACTCGGAAGGATTTTTCTTCTCCTCCCCGTTCCTCATCACCCCCTCATCTTCTAGCCGCTTAACTGAACCGAGCATCACCCTCTGGCGTTCAGACAACAACTTAATTGTTGTAGCGCTTGCCGTCACGGAGAGTGTCGGCGAACTCCTCGAGAGGAGAGCGGATGAGCTTGGTCTCCTTCCACAAGTTGGGGGTAAGGAAGCCGTAGGTGTTGGAGATGGCGGCGAAGGTGGCCTTGAGGGTGTTCTCGAGGGTCTTGGTGGAGCCGGAAGAGGCAGTGTAGGCGTCCTCGACACCGGCGAGCTGGAGGAGACGCTTGACGGCGGGGGAGGCGACAATGGAGGTACCGCGAGGAGCGGGGATAAGCTGTTGTTGTAAAGGGTCAGTAAACTTGCGGTTTCTTGCTGTTGAGACAGAAAAAAAAAACTTACGCGGACAGTGACGGAACCGCACTTGCCGCTCTCCTTGGTGGGAAGAGAGTGGGGAGCACCGAGGTTGGCACCCCAGTAACCACGTCTGACGGGGATGACGCTGAGCTTGGCAATGATGATGGCGGCGCGGATGGCGGTAGCGACTTCCTTGGAGGTCTTGATACCGAGACCGACGTGACCCTCAGAGTCACCGATGATGACGATGGCCTTGAAGCGGGTGCGCTGACCGGCACGGGTCTGCTTCTGGACGGGCTTGATCTGTATTGGGGTAAAATCGATATGTTAGAAACCGTTTTCTCTTGATAGCTTCTGTTCCTCCAAAGATTCCAATTTCAACTGCCAAAACAGATTCCGCCTCTTATCCCAAAAATTCCTCCAGAGTTCTGTTTTTTGCGCACCTTCATGACCTCATCCTTGAGCTTGGGAAGGAAGAAATCGACAATCTGGTACTCCTTGATGGGGAGAGAGTGGAGGTAGATCTCCTCCATGGACTTGATCTTGCCAGCCTTGACGAGACGGCCGAGCTTGGTAACGGGCTGCCACTCCTTCTCGTCGCTCTTGTTGCCGCCGCGACGTCCACGGCCACGACCACGGCCACCACGGCCGCGATCACCACCACGGTCACCGCGAGAAGCGAAACCGCCACCGCGGGCGCCAGTTCCCCGATCAGCCATTTTTTTTTGAGATGGGTGGTTTGTCGAAAAAAAAGAGGTCGAGTTGGTGTTCGTTGTCGGGGACGGTGGGACTCTCTCTCTCGCTCGATCGGTCGCGACGGGGGATATTTTTTTTTGCTGAGAGACGGGCGGGGGTCGAGCTTTTTGGTAGCAAATGTTCGATTTCGTGGCCCAGGTGTGGTGCGCCAAGCAAGAACCCTAAAAAAGATAAAGTGGGTCCCTGTACGCCAGGTGGCTGCAAGCCTGAAAACCTCTCAGAAGCACCTTTGGACCCACTTTTCCAGCGGCTTTCTCTGCTGCTTTCACCTGCCAGAAGTCTGGGAGATGGGAATCTTTGATACAGCATTGTTCTGAATAGGGGCAAGATGGTGATGGCTCGTTTCTGAGTATTTTGTTGCAATTTCTGGTTTGGAAATTTGAACTGGAGTTTTGACTGCAAAATTGTCCTGAAAAACGATCCCTCCATCACTTGCGTCGTTGAAGGCAGTTCAATCCTCTCATCAACCTTTTCCCTTTCCATGTCCTCAATTTCGATTTTGTTGTAACTCTCTCTGTACAATCCCCACTGAGAAACCTCCAGACAGATCTACATCGAATAAACGCGCCCAATTTCATTCATATGTTGCCAGAAAAAAAAAAAAAAAAAAAAAAAAAGCCGCCCCGTTTTCACGACATGCCAAAGTCCAAGCGCCGTTGGACAACAAAATCTCCATTTATGAATCCCTTAATAATCCCGCCTTTACTACCATAAAACCAATTTTTACAGCAACGCCGGGGCCAAGCAGAAGAAGAAGATGATGAATGAATATGTCCATTAAACCGAGTAGAAAAGAGAACTACCTCCGCTCCACAGCCTCCCGTGTTCGGAAATCCGTTTAAGCAGTTGGGTTGGCGTTCATCTGTACCCATTGTCAGACACTTTCACTTCCGATCGTTGTTTTTCCCAGATTATCATACCTTGCGCTTGCCACCGGGGGTGAGGGTAATATTAACGAAGCGGCGGGTGTAGATCTCACGTTTGTGAGCGCGGCCCTTGGGGGTCTTGGCCTTCTCCTGCTTCTCGACCTGAATTCCAACACGTTAGCCTCGGGATTCAATTTTGAGTCGACGTATTCTCGGCGGGGGAGGCTATGATCGAACCTTGGGAGTCTGAGACTTGACCTTGCCTGCAGCGCGCAACAGTTTGTCAGCAATGGAAATATACAGACAGAAAGAAAGACTGTTTCGTACCAGCACGGGCGAGAGAACCGTGAACCTTGCCCATTTTGAAGGATGTGGTGGTGTTTTTGTTGTCTTGAAAGATGGGGAGTGGTGGAGTTTCTTTGGGGTGTTTTTGGCGCAACTGAAGATGTTGGAAATGCGATGCCGTCAAATCTCTGGATTTACGGGCGTTGGCAGTTGGCGAGTTTCGCCTCGCCGATGACTCGACGCCGAAGCCGGATAAACTGCGGGAACTACCACTTTTTAATTGGGGTTAGGGTTATATATTAGGACATGATCAAACTTGGGACCTACAAACATCTTGCACCGGTTGATTTCCAATAAGGTTGATTTCTTTATATCTACGAATGTCTCTTGACTGGAGGCAACTCATTATGTTGGAGACAGACCCAGTTGTTGGTTGTTGCCATACATTATCCTCCTCTCAAGCAAGGCGGCTTGTCTGGTCTGGTCCTTTTAAACTTCCTCTTGATTCTCGGCAATTTTTATCTGCTTCTTCTTTGAAAGCTCTAATCATGCGAGTGAAGGTTGATATGTCATGCAGTGTCGTAAAACTCGGTTGTGGCTGTTGTTAGCCTGCTTGTTGAGCGTCGATAACTATCAAATCTCACTAACCAAGTGTCCTAGAACTCTGATAACATATACTCGTCCGGCCGCGTCGGTGGCTAGTCTGGGGGACGACTTGGGAGTCCGGACAAGTAAACACAAGCTCGTGACATGGCGGACAGAACTCTTTTGTCCCTTTTCTACGAAATCACATAAATTTCATCTCGAACCCTACCAAAGCCTATAGCGGCAATTGCTTCAACATGCCATCCACGGTATCCTGGCTCGCTGGCCTTGCGGCCCTCTGTTCATTGGCTTCGATGGGTTTCGCAGTATTCCGTAAGCACCTACCTCTACAAGCCCAGGTTGATTGTTCTAACGTATTCATACAGGTATGGACGCCTACCGCAGAGGCATAATGGTCAACGGCGATACCATCGCGATGCTCATCTGCTCGATCTGGTCAATACTGGTTTTGTCGTATATGGGTTTGGGGCCTCGGTTCTTCCCAATCCGTTTCTCTAGCAGGGCAACCGTTTTTATGGAATGGCTCGCTGCCGTCTGGTGGTTTGAAGCATTCTTATCTGCGATGTTTGGTTGGCTCTGCACCCTTCATGTTTGCTCCGGGCCTGAGGTTACGGTGGATAGGATCTCTTCAGCGGCCAACTGTTGTCTCTTTGCTGCCATTGCCGTGCGCGACAGCTTTGCTCTTGATAAAACCGGGATGATATCGTTGCTGCAAAAAAAGGAGCGCTCTGTTGTTTGAAGTATGGGTACATAACAATCTTGGACAGTGGATTGGAGGAAATCTTTTGTGTTCCCGATATTTTGGCCAGAGATTGATGTCTCTGACGTCATGTAGCGGGACCTGTCAAATCACCAAAATGTGGGGGAGACAGGCCAAACCCCTGTTAACATCCCCTGCTTCCCGTCAGGCACCCCGCTACTTCAGGCCTTGCCAAGAGATATGTTCTTTTCATTTTCGTTTTTCTCTGGTGATGGGATGAAATGTACTCAATAAAAGTCAGTGTACCTGACAAAATGAAAGCTATCCCATTGATGGGAATCAACGGAATATCTTATCCGTTCATTACCTGACCTTTCTCAACCGGCAGATGGATTTGCCTGAGATAGACAGGCTTAATCTATTTACATATAGTACACTAGTACACAACATGATGATTGTGCATATATCAACCAGCCAGTAATAAGAACCGAACGGGTATATCAGTTATTAGAAAGGATCCCATTATATTGTTGAAGAGTACCTATCCAAACATGTTTAAATGGCAGCCTGCCCAAGACCCCATCGAAGCCTTGACGCAAGCTAGGCAACTCCACTTTTGGCACGCCAAGTTCTTGGGGCCTGGGCCCGACCCCTCTCAACAATGGCAGCAACAACAACACCAAACACAGCCATGGGGAGACCAGAATTTGAAGAGGAGCTATTCATATACAACCAACCACAATCACAGCGCCGTCATGTACCAAAAAGACTGAGGGAATGGATTTCCACAGGAATCACCATCATCATCCTTTACATCCTCATTTATCCTCCTTCATTTAATACGAAACCTTCAATTACAAAGCGCGATTCGCCTTATGGCCAATTTCCATTGTCCAAGGATCCGTTCCATTTCCTACCATGCACCAGCACCACTTTACCGCCCCCGCTGAACGACACTTCACCTGAACGGACCTGGGCTGCTCTCTTCGACCCTAATCCTGCTCATTGGAGTTGGGGTAAACCATCCAATGATCATGAGGCCACAGAAAACACTTATGCCGGGCGTGGAATCTACCTGTGCGGTTGGCTTGATGTTCCTCTAGACTACACCAACAAGTCTGATACTCGCATCGCTCGGCTCGCGGTGACCAAGTATCAAGTCTCAGGATTGGCGCCTTCCAACGGCCTCAACGCTCACAGCTCGGCTGGCAAGAAGAGCGAGAGAACCATCGTGATCGAGCCTGGTGGACCGGGAGGCAGTGGAACCAGTTATGCGTGGAGAGCGGCAGAGAACATCACCCAAAGACTGAGTGACGCCAAGTTTGATGTTTTGGGTTGGGATCCCCGAGGCGTGAATGCATCACTGCCTGCCATATCATGTTTCCCTCATGATGCTGACAGAGATCGCTGGGGCCTTATCACTCAACAACATCGTGCCGTGGTATCAGGCTACAGAACTCAGGTTGAGTTGGCCGATGCCATGAATGCTGCCCTCATGCGAGCCTGCTGGGAACTCCACGGAGACCTTCCCCGTTTTGTTAGTACAGCTTTCGTTGCCCGGGACGTTGAACAGATTCGACTGGCACTTGGGGAAGACGGTTTGAGTGGTTACTTTGTGAGCTATGGAACAGGGATTGGACAAACTTATGCCAACATGTTCCCTGATAGCGTGGGAAATCTCATTCTTGACGGGACCGAATATGTTCGGGATCACCGCCTTCGTGGTGGTTTTGGGTGGACTGCACTCGACAATGCAACGGATGCCTGGCATGATGGGTTCCTGGGAGAGTGTATCAAAGCCGGTCCCGAGCACTGCGCCTTGGCCAAACCAAAAGACGAGGACCCCGTCACCCTCGAGGACCTAGAAAGTCGAATGAAAGCTCTGATCTCGTCACTTGCAGACCGCCCCGCTCCTGGCTACACCAAGGAAGGAGGCCCGACGATGGTGACATATTCAGCATTTGTCGACTCAATCTATGGTGCCATGTATAACGCCAACAGCTGGCCTGCTCTTGCGCAGACTTTATACGATCTGGAAACTGGCAACACAACGCTGGCGGCTGCTATGATGGAGCGCAACTGGTATTTTGATCCCGAAGAGGCGTGCTCGTTGACACCTGAAGTGCCGTCGAGCGAAGAACTCACGACACTGGTCATCTGTGCCGACTCTTACGATGCCTCCGAACCGGACGACATTGACTGGTGGCTCGCGCTCTGGAAGGACATGAGCGCCAAGAATTGGATTGCAGGTAACTCGCGCTTCTACGGTGCGCTTCCCTGTCGACACTTTGGAACTTACTGGCCGAAGCCGGCTGAAGTCTATCGAGGTGACCTGAACCACAAGCTCAAGAACCCGGTGCTGCTCATTGCCGAGACTTATGACCCGGCGACGCCTCTGAGAAACGGACGACGGCTTTTGGATGAGATGGGCTCTAATGCACGGCTAATTGTTCACCATGGGTACGGTCATTCGTCCAGGGACACGTCCAAGTGCACGGATTCACTTGCAAAGGCTTACATAGTGAATGGGACCTTGCCGGATGAGGCTGAGACGGATTGCTATGCTGATGAGAAACCGTATCTCTACGGCGTTGGGAAGGGGCCGACATCGTTTGCCAAGAGTGCTCAGGAGAAGGATTATTTGAAGATTTGGCGGGAGCATCTTGAGGAGCTTCGCTTGTGGAATCCGCGATTGTTGCCGGCTTGAGGGCGAAAGGTTGAATGACGATTACTCCGTATTTTGATAGCGTAATGAATGTGGACGAATTATTTTCGCTTTATCTAAATGCTTTTGAATGGCGGATTCAGTCACGTGTAGTCGCGTAAATGACGTGTTGGCGCCCATTTTGCTGTCACCACAATTCTAGGCAACCTGGTCCCGGAAAGCGGATCAGCGACCCTGCAGATTTCCGCCTTCAACAAAGATTCCACGCAATAACCCGCGCGTTTCCAATTTCGCAATCCTCGAGTTGTCGCATGATTCTGTCAACCGTTCAGACCAAGTGCGACACTTGAATCTACCACAAATATGTGGTTATTAGAGAGCGACCTGTTTGGTGGTAGGCTTCCCCAATTCAATCAAGTCGCGTTATTCAATCAACTAACGCGACGACAGGGAAGAAACTATGGCTTCGGCCGGGAAAGCTGTATCTATTCGGTCGCACCGGCGCCGAGCGTGAGTGTCTTTTCCCAATGAATTTGTGACAACTCAATTGACGCTTTCTGGTCCAGCCGGCCAACTCGTGGTATCGGATAAAACCATCTCGCGAAAACACCTGACCGTCCAGGTTACTCCCGTTCAGGAGGGTGACGGTCGTAACCTCAAGTCGCGCTCTCAAGTTACCATTCACGACCTCGATTCGAAAAAAGGCACTCAACTCAATGGTGTTCAAATACGAGGGGAGCAGAAAATCCTTACCGAGGCCGAGAACGAAGTGAAGCTGGGCATGTGTACCAAGCTCTTGCACATCCGATGGCAGCCCGTCGTTTTCAGCTTCTCCTTCACCAGCAAGGAGCTCCGCGCGGATCCTTGGGCGAAGCTCCGTGACGACCTCGAACAGCTTGATATCAAATATTCCGCCGAATACGAACCGAGCACTACACACGTGGTATCCAAGAAACGCAACACCTCGAAAGGGTTACAAGCTCTCATCAACGGCAAATATATCGTTACCGACAGTTTCATCAGGGCCATTGTGGATGCTGCCACGCTTCCCTCTAGCCCCGAGGAGGGTTATTCATGCCCACTGGAGGAAGATTTCGAAGGTGTTTGGCCAAACCCGTTAGATCATCTGCCGCCGCGAGGTGAAGAAACAGTCGATCAACCTCCGACGGCCTACGCACCTGATGAAAGACGACGAGAAGTGTTTGACGGGTATACGTTTGTGTTTTACGAAAAGAAGCAACACGAAAACCTTATGGCTGCCATCACAGCTGGGAAAGGTAAAGCGCTGCTTAAGGAAGTCATACCAGGCCAGACCGATATCAATGATTTTATACGCTACGTAAAGGGGGTGGCCGGCGAAAAGGGGCTTGGGTGTTTTGAAGATGGCAGTGAGGGAAAGGGAGTGGTTGTCGTGCGGTATATGCCAAAAGATGAGAACTACGACTGGTTCGCTCAGTTCTTGACAGAATTTGCCCAGAGACTTGACCATCGCCCCATCGATCAGCGAGAGTTTATTGAGGCCATTGTGGCCTGTGATGCCTCCATGCTTCGCCGTCCACTCGAGGAGGCAAGCCAATCCCAACCACCAAGTTCGAGATATCAACAACAGGAAGTTGCTCCTTCAATTGAGCCGATGGAGGTGGATCAGCCAGTAGCGCCGCAGGCGTCAGAGGAGCAAGCTGTCGAACAGCCCGCCGAGGAAGAAGCACCCGTACCCAAAGCGGCGCCACGCAGAGGTCGAGCCCGCCGAGGTGTAAGCCGTTTCAAAGGCTTCGATTCGGATGATGAGCCGGAACCTGCTATGCAAGATATTCCCCCGATCGCAGCTCCAAAGTCTCCTGTGCCCACCGCTGTTGCTCAA
The DNA here is from genome assembly GCA_033297215.1 of Podospora fimiseda. Lineage (NCBI taxonomy): Eukaryota > Fungi > Ascomycota > Sordariomycetes > Sordariales > Podosporaceae > Podospora > Podospora fimiseda. Next base: position 92,339 of record MU865310.1, on the reverse strand, counting down.
GCATCACAGGACAGCATGTTTGTCTCTCAGAACCAAGATTTGGAACACCACATTTCGCCAGAAGCATCTCAACACTCTCCTCTCCCTGTCCGCCGAAACCAGAGGAAACGACCGCTTTCTCCATTAACAGAACACGATAACTCGACGTTGATGGATGAAATAGCCCCCGCGGCCGCAGCGGCGAAACGAAGACGCATCGCAGCTGGACAACCGGCAATTCCTGTCCCTGAACCTGAACCTGAACCTGAACCTGAACCAGAAGCGAATGATGACGATGAGATGGACGTAGAAACCCCAACGGCAAAAGGGAAGAAACAAACTCGAGTAAAAGGAAAAGCTGGAAAGGCTAAGAAACAAACGCAAGATGATGATTTAATAGAATTGGCACGCAAACGACGGGAAGAAGCTGATGCCAAAGCCGCTGCTGAGTGTAGAGCGCTTCAGGACCTGGATGAGGATGAAATTGACTATGCGGCGATTCGAAAGTTGCATATTATTGAGGAGTGCGAGGTAAAGGCTCCTACCACAGGGTCTAGACGCACTCGCGAGCAGGATATTGCCGAAGGTCGTTGGGATCCAAAGTGGAACGGAAGAAAGAATTTCAAGCAGTTTAGAAAGCATGGTGCTCCTGCTGGGCGTCAGGCCCCGAGGGTGATTATTCCGTTGGAAGAGGTAAAGCCTAATACGCATGGGGTTGGGGATGATTATTGGCTTGAAGACGCTGGTAGTAGAAGGGATGAGGGTAGTAGTCATACGCAGCAGCAGTCGAATGTTACGCAGAATACTGGGGGACCGTCAGTTGCTAATGGCGCAGCTAGAAGTTCAACGAGGAGGACTGTGTTGGTGTTGGATAGCAGTGATGAGGATGATGAGGATGATGAGGTGGTGGAGGATGAGGAAGAGAATGTTCCTCCTCCTTATCCTCCTCCTCCTGCTTATGAGTCTCCTGAGCCGTCGAGGTCGAGAGTTGCTAAGGGTGCTGAAAAGGCGAATGCGAATAGGAGGAATCAGACGCAGAGTCAGTTGCAGAGTCCAGCGATTGGGAGTAAGAGGGCTGCACCGGCGGGGACGTCGAGGGCGGCGAAGAAGCCTCGGAGGGGGTTTGTGGCTCAGGATGAGAGTGACGAGGATAGTGAAGATGAGCTCAAGTTTAGGTTTGGGAGGAGGAGGTAGGGTCCGTCATCATCATCTTGATCCTCAGTCCCGTTTTGATTAGAAGGCTTTTAAGGCCCTTCCGTGGTTCTGATTCCATTCGCAGGTGGTCTGAATCAGGAGGTAGGGTCATTTTTTTGCAGCTAGTTTATATCGTTATTCAAGAAATCAAACGAATTTTATATGAAATATATAGAAGCACTAAATCTATTGCGAGCCGTTCTATGAGGGGTATCTCATGTCTAAAAAACAAAATATACAAAATTCCTTCCCAAACTACATACATGCTTCCTCACTCCACGCAATGCATTCTTACACTAATCCATACCCTCCATATCTTCCCCTCCTTTTTCCTCCTCCTCCGTAACATATATCCCAATCAAACAAGCACTCAGCATCCCCTCATAATTAACCCACGGATGAATCTCTCCAAACAGTTGAGTCCCGTCCCTGCCTGCGCATCTGAGGAGTTCAGGTTCGCCACCAGGATGAAAGGGTAGGTATGGGGTCAAGTTATACACTTTGCCGTTGAATACCGACCAAGCGTCTTTTCCTCTTCGGCCGGTCATTTTTTTGAGTTGAGAGGGAGTTACCCGGAGGTAAGGGGTTCCGGGGGGTAGGTTACGGAGGTCGGCTTGGGGAGAGGAGGAGAGACGGGCCCAGTCTAGAGGGGAGTGACCGGGGGTGAGGATGACGGTTCGGGAGGGTTTGGTGGGTTTGGAGGTGTGGGTGGGGGGAGGTGCGAGGGTTGAGGAGCCTGGTTGGCGGGGAGGGGCGAGGGTTGAACTGCCGGGCTGGCGGGGAGGGAAGAGGGAGGAGGAGGAGGATGGTTGGCGGGGGGTTGGACGGAGAGATGGAGGAGCTGGTCGGGGAGGAGGGGGCATTAGGGAGGAGGCTGGCTTTGGTGGTGGTGGTGGTGGTTGTTGAGGGTCGGAGAGAGAGAAAGAGGGAACGGGGGTTTCGAGGGCTGTTGAAGTTGCTTTGGGGGTTATTTGTTCTTCTTGAAGTTCGATCATAGCTGGCGGCGGTGGTGGTGGTGGTGGCATGGCGGCTTTGTCGGCTGCTGCCTTTCGAAGGTGTGGTTGGCCATCTTTCTCGCTGGTGTTGTTTTCTGTGGTTGTGGTTTGTTTCCCATCTCGTGGTTCGGACGACGATGATGAAGATGAGGATGCCTCCGGCGCCGCCGCCGGCAGCTGCCAAGATGCGCCGCCGCCGAAGAGTGACGGTAACCAGGCCGGTCGGCGCATGCAAAAGAGTACGAGAGAGGCGACGATGAGTGATATACCGAGTAACGCCATATCGCACGCCCTCGGGGGTGTAGCTTGTTTTTATCGTATGTTACCAGACGGCATGAGACCAGTGGAGTGTGGTGCCTGTGAGGGGAAGGTGTGTGTGTGACTAGAGTTTGTTGGCTGATGAACCGTTGATAATGCAGTTGCCGATTTATTTTTATTTTTTTCTGAGTTTCTCTCAGTCGAGTAAAGTTGTACTGTACAACACAACTTATGCAGTAACAAACCCCAGTTAAGAGGTCAAAGTCAACCACTGTTGGAAATGAGAATTCAAAATGTTTCAATCTCTCTTTTTTTTTTCTGTTTCGTTTCAGTTGATCACACGGGAAGATTTACCGGGGAAATGGTCACCTTATTCCCCGCTCGATGCCAGGTCTATCAGGGGAGCCCTGTTAATCTTTGAATCGTGCGTGCCCGTTGCACAAAATGGCGGGGTTTCTCGCTGCTGCAGGAGCGGTGAAGAGGAGTCTACCCTTCTATCAAAGCGACACTAATAACGGAACCAGGGGATCGGGTCGTTGTCCCCCCAGACAAGCCCAGAGATCAAAATGGATCTGATGATGGGATATTCTAATTACCTTAATATCGAAATAAACAAAAGAAATTGGGCATTTTTATTTATTTTTGTTGTTGTGATTTTTTAAAAAGTTTGAGTCCAAGTCAGAGTGGACTACATACTGCTGTGGCACTTGCCTACCTTATTACCCGTAGGAAATCAGGGTTCTATCCGTACAGAGAGACAGAGAGACAAGATGCCTATTCCACCATCACCCTCATTTCCTGCCGCTACAACACCCACTTCCTCATCACGAAAAGGGAAAACAACCAACACAACCTCCTCCCTCCAGCCGTCGCCACCAATACTACGAAAGAAATTATCTGCGGGAATATTAACAACAAGCACCGACAGTGCGACAGGAAAAACAACGGCACGGATCACCACCACTTATCCGACACCAGGGACTAGCAGTGCCTCCGCCAATACCACCACCACCGATTACCCATCCCGCCGTCCCCTTAAGCTGCGAGACCAAAATGCACCGTCGACGCTACGAGGTATGAAGTCGGGATTCGATCTGAGGTCGCATCATCCTACAACTGCAACTGCAACTTCAGCTACAGCAACAACAACATCTTCAGGAACATCCACCACCACGACGAGACCAGGATTAACACCCAGAATGCCGTCCTACGAGCGCGTTCCCAACACGGGAAGTCGCCAATCCCCAATGCCCATCGTGGCAGGGAGAAGTGTAAACACCAGACCTCCCTTAACCCCAAAGATTGCCTCTGCCCGAGGATCGCCGAATCCCACCCTCGCAACCCCCCTTCCACGACGACCTCGACCCGAATCAGTTCTGAGTGCCAATGGCATTGGATCCCGTGATCGGGAGGAACTCACCTCGCCGGTATCCGCATTTCTCGCCAGCAATATCACACCAAGGTCAGGATCACGACAGAGCCGAGTTGAGAGTAGCAATACCACTCCAAGTGGAACACCCGGTCTTGATCGCCGTGACTCATGGGATGCAAGATCTGGGTTGGGGATAACTTCTTCACCTCCCGAAGATCGGGAAGGTCTGAGGCGGCCATTGGTTACTTTCAGTCCCGCCTCCGAAGTGAGCGGGACGGGGAGTCGACCTGACCTCGAATCCAAGTTCTTTTATGCGTCGGATGCTCCAAAGCCTCCCCCGCAGCAAAGCGCTCAATCGAGGCCGCACCCAACACTACAACAAAATCCGGGAACCTTTTTCTACGCCAATGGAGGTGCCGTGCCGGAACGACAAAGCATGGCCCCTGGTCCATTCTCACCAGCTTTGGCATCCCCAATGGCTGCCCAGTCACCACATGCGCCAGATAGCTTGATGAGCAAGTTCATCTACGCCAATGGAACTCCGGAACTACAACCGGCAGCCAAAATAGCGTCGCCGTCACATTCAGGGTCAGGCTCGGGGTCTGGATCCGTTGTGTCGACCTCGTCGAAGATACCAACAAATAAGAATGGAAATACGCTTAGGCCGACTTCACCAATGAAACCGTATCCGATCGGAATCAAGACTGGGAACAATTCCAACGTCGCCTCACCTCTCGTTTCTCCTCGTTCCCCCACTGCGCCAATTCGTACTCGAAATAGGCAATCGAGCCATGGCAAGTCAACCGACTCTCAAGCTTCGACGATAACAGTCCAATCAACACGGCCTCGTCCAAAGAGTCTTACCGTTGCAGAGCCGCCAGTTGTTGCGAAACTAATGTCTAATTGCACTTCAGCTGCCTCGTCTGCGGCAACATCCCCTTCCGACGCTGCGCACCCTTTGCCAGATACCTTCTTTACCCCTGCTTCGTCGGGTTTTGCATCTCTTCTCCAAGCAGCGGAAGACTTTGTAGAGGGTGAAGATGACGAGGAGGAAACAGGAGATGACGATGACGAGGATGACGATGATCATGACTCTCAGACCAGTCCAAACAAACAATCACCCCAGGAGAAGGAGTTGACGGATCTCGTTGCTAGTGCGCGGCGAGAGCGCAAAGTGCAAGATTTGCAGATCACCAATGCCAGTCTTGAAGCAATAAACCGAACGCTTGAAAAGCAATTACGCAAGCAAACAGCAGAATTGCGACGGTTCAAGCGACTATCACGATCTGGAAGGCTCAGTTTGACTTCTCTGAACAGTCGAATACCGTCCGGATCGACAGTTGACGGTGGATTGATCGGGCCTCGGTCGGATTTGAATGATCTGAGCGAGGAGGGCAGCGATCTCGAAGAAGAAGATCCAGAGCTTGAGGAGTCAGAAGAAGAGGAAGACGACTCGGAGGACGCTGATTCCCTTAATGCTGCTCCAAAGACCGAAAAAGAGGCTCGACGTCGACAAAGGGATGAAGAGAGACTTCAAGTCGATCTCACCAAACATCAACAATTACTCATAGACAGCCAAAAGATGAACCAAAGCCTCAGGAGGTGCTTGGGATGGACTGAGGAACTGATTAAGGAGGGCAAGCGCGCTCTAGCCTATCAAGTCACCCTTGGTGAATCCGAATTGGGCGGCAAGATTCTCACGGCCAGGGAAATTGGTGGAAGAATCTTGACGGCCGAAGAGATTGAGAAGCGAAATCGGGAAGCAGAAACGGAGACCAACCTTAGTGATGATGAGGACTACCAAAACGGACTTTCGACTAGACCAGATTCGCCGGTAGAGGATGATAGATCTTGGAATAAAGCGCCACAAGATAGAGACAGTGGGATAGAGTTATCCAGAGATGGTGAGTAAAAGGAAATGGAATATATATAAATTGGGATGGGAGCAAAAATTGGACATATGCACCAACACCAACACCAGCAGATGGCGGAAAGCACACGATGATATTTGGACGCATGGCAAATGCGTCGTCCTCACCACTCACGGCTTTTTTTTCTTCTTTTTTTTCTTTGAATCATTTCCTTAGCGTCTTTTTTTAATTACTGGGTTTTTTTTTTCCTTTTTTGGGTGAAACACACGGGATGGGATTTGGGCCATTTGGAGAGGCAGGCAGCACACAACGGGTCAAAAAGGGTTGGTTTTTTGTTTGCATAGCGCGGGAAAGAAGAGAGAAAGAGTGGAAAACAAACTCGCCAGCTTACACAAACTGCTATTTTTATGACTTTCTTGGGGGGAACGGGGCATCAACCAACACACACACACATATATATATACCCCCTTTTCGTTTTCTCTTTTTTTGTTTTTTTGCCCTTTCGGAGCTCTTTTGTCTTTTTTTCGTTGTCAGCAACATAGCTTTTGTAAGACTAGATACCCAGGCGAAGGCAATAGGCATATATACTATAAATTAAAAAATGAAGGGGAAGTTGGATGGGAACGTGTCTTGTCCAGGGGGAAGAAAAGGGGGAAAAAAGAAGAGAGAAAAAAGTGGGAGTTGTGGGAATATATGGATTGTTTTTTTATTTGAGGAATATCAACAACCCCAATCAATCTGTCATTGAGTAAGAGTGTTGTTTATTATTATCATTTTCGTGAAACTAAACTTCAAACTTTCTCTAGCGAGAGGAGGCACTTTTTTCTATAAAAACTCGTTCTTTTCCCATTCGCAGTCAGAATATTCATACATTTTTGTAAACTCTCTCCCTCTCCCCTCATCTTTCTTTTCCCTTCAACGAGTCAACGAGACTCCAAAAATTTAACAAAAGGAAACCCCAACTCTGAGTTGATAATTATCTAACTCCTTCCATCCCCCGTTTTCCCGTCCTAAAAGAAACGAAAGTGTTAAAACACACTGAGAGAATCAGTCCTCTCTCTCCTCCCCCTCAACCATATCACCAGCTCCCGACAAATCCGGCACCCATCCAGCAGGTCTCTCACTCCCCCTGATAGTACGATCATACCCCAATCTTTCCACCTTTTTCACAGACTGCCTCGTAACATCAAGCTTCTTATACCACTGGAATTTATTCCCGTTGCCTACAGGCAACATCTCAAAGAAACTGCCCAATTCATGCATATCCTCTACTATCGTTCTCTCCCCAGCAGCAGAAGCCATACCCATCGTTCCAGAAAGGGCAGTAGAAGTCGTAGCGAACCGCATCATTTCACCTGTTAGATCAAAGACTCCATAAAGATAATCTTCTTGAGTCAAGTCGACTGCAGGGAGTAGTTGGGTGTTGTTGTTGTTGTCGTCAGTCATGGTTGTGTCATCTTGAGCTGCTGCCGCACCGCCCTTACGGGTTAGATCCTCGACGAAAAGATTGAGGTCTTGAGGGGAGATTAGGGTTTGAGTCTTTAGGTAGTGAGCAAAAGTTAAAGCCTCGGCTAGTTCTTCGAGGCAGGAGAGGGAGCGGGCGTAGCGGTGGCGGTTTATGCCTTGGATTTCGGGGGCTAGGAGGGCGAGGAGTTTGGAGATTTCGGTGAGGCGGGAGTCGACTTCTGATTGAATGTGTTTGGGGAGGTTGGGAGAGATTTTGCGGACTCTGTAGAAATATGTTAGATGTGAGATAAGTGAGTGAGTGAGTGAGTGCACATACCGTTGGAGGGTGAAGATTCTGTTGTGAAAAAATTGTGAGTAATTGTGAAAAGTTGTGAGGGATTATGGGGGGGTTAAAACACATACATCTTCTTGCTCAAGGCGGTGATATCCCTGGATAACTTTACAATGCGCTCCCGACGATCATGATGTTCATCCAGCTCGGCGCGTATGTTGTCAAACATGGGCGTGTACTCATTTTGTACCAGGATTCTTTGGGTTGCAGGTTTGTAACCACCACCACCACCTTCCCGCTTCTTTTCGTTACCCTTCCAGTCGCGCTTATATCCAGACATATCGCCGTTGGTAGTATTTTAGGTTCTCTGATAGGGATAATAATTTGAGAGGGTTGATTGTCGTCTTGCATAATTTTTTTTTTCTTGATGTTGTGAGATGAGCGAAGGGTTAAGTGACTGTGATGGGCCTCGATACCATACTATATGCACACCCTGGGCGTGTTATAATCATATTGAAATTGTTAGCTCATGCATTCATCAACTTCATTCCCAAACAGGGGGTAGCTTCATCAGGACAGAACATCTATATAATCACCAACCTTTTAAACTTTTTCTTTTTTCAAACTTGAAATTTCCGATGGCGATTGGCGGTTTGAGTGGGATTTTATAATCTTCGACTGAACAACAGTTTTGTGTGAAAATTGACGCGGCGCATACGAGTAATTGCTTGCTGGTTGGGCGCAAACAAGGAACTCAAACATCAATGAATTGAGTCTGGTTGTGTGTGCATCAGGAGAGAAAGAGAGAGAAGAAAGGAAACTCAGAAATTGATTGTGCAAAATGACGAAACCAAACCCCCCCTCGGCACCTTCCCTCCTCACATCCTTCTTCGACCGCCCCTTACCCCTATACCTCTCAGCAGCCCTCCTCCGCCTCATCTTCCTCATCTACGGCCTCTGGCAAGACGCAAACTCCCCAGTCAAATACACCGACATCGACTACCTAGTCTTCACAGACGCCGCCCGTTTTGTTTCTCAAGGCCAATCCCCCTACGCCAGAGAAACCTACCGTTACACTCCGGTCCTCGCCTGGCTTCTTCTCCCAACATCCTGGTGCCAAACAAACCAACATCACCACCACTACCTCAACCTAATTCTTTTCAGCTCTGGAAAAATCCTCTTCGCCCTAGCAGACCTCATAGCCGGCTACCTCCTCGAATTAATCCTCACCACCACCAACTCAAAATCCCACCACCCTCTCCCGCCTTCCACAGCCCGGAAATTCGCTTCAATATGGCTTCTAAACCCAATGGTAGCAACAATCTCCACCCGAGGCTCATCCGAAGGTCTCTTGGGCGTCCTAACAACTTTCCTCCTCTGGTCCGTCCTCTCAAATCGTTTGACCCTATCCGCCATCCTCCTCGGTTTCAGCGTTCACTTTAAAATCTATCCATTCATCTACGCACCAGCAATTATCTGGTGGATGGGCCCTACTACCCAACTCTCCAAACTCATAACCCTCCCCCGCTTAAAATTCGCTTTCATCTCCCTCTCAACATTTCTCTTATTAAATTACGCAATGTTTTACTTTTACGGAATCGACTTCATCCAACACACTTATCTCCACCACGTCACGCGAGTTGATCACAGACACAACTTTAGTCCCTACAACACACAACTTTATCTTTCTTCTGCGTTTCCAGAACTTTCAGAGTACAAAATTGAGAGTTTGGCTTTTCTACCTCAGTTATTACTATCATGCCTTTTGATCCCACTGGCAACAGCCAAAAAGGATTTGGCCGGATCAATGCTTGCGCAGACATTTGCTTTTGTTACTTTTAATAAAGTCTGTACTAGCCAGGTATGTCTCTTCATCCCCCCAAAGTTATTTATGTATATATAAAAGGCTCGTCGAACTGATGGTGATGATGATTATGTGTGTAGTACTTTTTATGGTATATGGTTTTACTCCCATTGTACTTACCAAACTCTTCTTTCCTGAAAAACAAAACCCTAGGTCTCACAGCTTTGGGTTTATGGGTTCTAGGTCAAGCAATGTGGTTACAACAGGGCTACGAATTAGAATTTTTGGGTAAAAGTACTTTTTTGCCTGGACTTTGGGTGGCTAGTTTGGTGTTTTTCGGTGTTAATTGTTGGATTTTGGGGGAGATTATTGGTGATATTGGGACAAGAAAAATGAAACATCTATGAATGACAAAGAATAAAATGGGGGAGAATTACATAGATATGCTACGGTAGCTAGGAGGAGGGGAGCTTGATGAATAAAAAAAAGAAGCACAAACGCCCCCCAACACCCACCACAACCAGCAAATATAAGCAAAGAGTTGAAGCAAAAAAACTCCCTTTGGCTCCCCTATGAAATTTTTAACTTCCTTCTTTCTTCTTCCTCCCAAACGGGTATATCAGCGACAGGCCAGTCCAGTCCTTCCAACGACCAAAAGAATGATTATAATGATGAATGCAAAACTATTCCAAACTGGTTCTTCCTCCTTCTCATGGAGTAGGAGATGCCTTGGTAGCCACATTGGGAGCACCACTAGCAGCAGCAGCAGCAGCCTCCTCCCACGCCTTGTCACCATACTTGCCATTACCACCACCGCTGGTTCTGTCCTTCTCCTTCTCCTTCTTATCCTTTCCCTTCTTCTTCTTGTCCTCTTTCTCTTTCTTCATGGCTGCCTCAGCAACCAGTTGCTCGAACGCCATGTAGTCTCCCTCTTCCTCGGGCGTACGCTTGGCCTATTTCCACAAGTATTAGTATGAATCCTCGATAAGAAAAAAAAAGGACAGAAAAAAAAAACATACAGCCAAGCAAATTTCTCCAATATAAATCAATGCCTGCGCCCTTTCCAACCTCTTGGAAGTAGGCACCTTCTTATCGTTCAAAACAGCATCACAAACATCCCGCAGCACGCTCTGAATCTCAAACTTGCTTCCCCTCCACGCGGCAGTCAAGATCTTTCCAGTAACCCGCCTCTCGTACTCGCTCTTCTTCTCCTCGGTCCAGTCCTCACCACCCTGCTGCTCCAAGCGCGCCATCTCCTCCATAGTTTGCTGCGCTTCAATGGCGCTGCTGATGGTGTTCCAAGTATCCTTCACCAGCGTGCCCTTGTCCTTCATACGACTGAGGAACCCGCCGACTCCAAAGAACTTTTGACTCCGCAGGAGCGTGGTTCCCTTGTTGACATAGGTTGCGCCAATAGCGTGAAGGATGTCAATTCCGAACGACTCCATCTTGAGCTCCTCGACCTCTAGTCTGGTCTTTTCCTGAAACGCGAGCGTCACGTCCTTACCGTGATCAGTCTCCGTCCACACCGAGATACGGTCGAGCAGTTTCCTGGCGAGCGTGTCGACGCGCTCTTGTCTGACTCTCTGGCGCTCCTTCTCCAGAGCTGCGAGTTGCTCTCTCTGCTCTTTTGAAAGACCACCCTTGGATTTCTTCCCTTTCTTTCCATCCTCGAGCCCCGACTCACTCAGCTGAGCAGCTAATTCTGCATCTCCGGGAGCCATAATCGCCGGTCGAATAGGAATCTGTCGGGTGCGCGGGGTTGAAGTGCCTGAGCCAGGGGCAGGAGAAGGAGATTTGGCAGGTGGTGGTACGTCGAGGCCGGGCTTCTCATCCTCTACTACAACCCAATCTGCAGGAGCACCGGTTTTGGGCTTTTCACTCGCTGCTGCACCTGCGGCGGCTGTCTCCCCACCGGCAGGAGCAGCAGTTTTGAGGCTCTCCTTGATCGCTTCCTCGGTTCCGGGGAAGTCACCTTCCTTCTGCTGCTGAAGAGCAGCAGCAGCTTCAGCGGCGGCCACTGCCTCTGCCTCTGCCTCCTCTTCGGCGGACATGGTGATATCCATGGTGGCGGTGAGATCCTTCATGAGACTGATCTCGCCGATCCAGTCGGCAAACACCTCGCCTCCAAAAATGCTTGAGAAGAACTCGGAAGGATCGACGAAGCCCTCGCTTGGGCGCGCGGATTCCTTGCCATATTTATCGTATGCGGCTCGTAGCTGCTCGTCGGATAGAACTTGGTAGGCTTCGCCGATTTCCTGGAATCTTTGATGTGCGGTGGGATCGTTGGGGTTTTTGTCTTTTGGGTGAGAAGCCAGTTAGTTGGATATAGGTGATGTATGCATGTGTGCATGCATGCATGTGACGACAGTTACATACCAGGATGATGAACAATAGCAAGCTTTCTGTATGCCTTCTTGATCTCAAGTTCGGTAGCGGTCGGCTTGACACCAAGGGTGTCGTAATATGCGGTGTCGACCACCATGGCGGGCGAAGATTAAAAATCTAGGCAAGGTAGAGGAAAGATGTGAAAGTGGGATATCTCGTTTGTGTGTGTGTCGACAGTTTTTAGGATAAGGTATCAAATAAGGAAAAGTCGCAAAAGGAAAAAAAGGAAAAAAGAAAAACTGTTTCAAAAACAGGCAGCAAAGGTACCGAGGTCAGGTAGGTACCGGTAGGGTTGATAGGATAAGCCCAACTTTCTCTCTTTCAATTTCTTCCTGAGGTTTCGAAATGCCAGGTTCTTGGAAAACAATAACAATTATGATTGCGCAACCTCTTTCTCTACGGATACCTTTCAGGTCTCCATCCACCAAGGCCGTTCGTTCCCGTTCCCGCGTTTTCCACCCACCAAGAAGCACTGAGCACAGCCCACTGAACCCAATTCAAATTACGTACCCCAGCAGCGGAAATCGCCGCTGAACAACCGAGGTGGGAAGGGGCCCAATTTGGTGGGGTAGCAAAATAATTGTCATCGTCATTCTGCATTTCCTTCAATATGACAGAGTTTATATAAGAAAAGCTTTTTGTATACATATTATTTTCAGACATTCCACCATTGCTTTGGGTCAATCTTGACTTTTTTCTCATATTTCTTGACCATATATTTGTCCTGATTGCGAAAAGTCAAAGGCTTGGCAAATATTTTCTTATCAATGCGGGGCAATCCTGTCAAACACAAAAGGTGCAAACGGAGCTGGAACAGGATATTTTGTCATTTGACTGGTGGTATCTACGAAATATCTAGCGCAAGATTATATTTTGTTTACCCCAATGGAGACCCGAGAACAAAACAGGCTCTTTTTTCTAAAACGCTCGCTCGCTTGTGCTCATTCATTCGTCAAAAGCATGGGACTCGCCCTTTACTGGACGCCGGCAGCCTTCATGCGCTCAAAGCACCTCCTGTATGCCTCGTGAATCTCGGGAACCTCATAACCATACTCGGCGAGCTTGGTAGTAAGCTTGGTGGTATCCAACTTGCAGTTGCTGCGGCCAGCCTTGATGACCTTAGCCTGCTCCTCGAGGCTGAAGTTCTTCCATGTGAATGAGGGACGAACAATGTCCCGGAACAAGTTAAGAACCTCGTTGTGGGAAATGGCACCGGGGTTGGTGAAGTTGTAGATACCCAACTCCTTGTGCTCGGCAAGGAGAATGGAGGCGGGGAGGAGGTCGGTAAGGATGGTGTTGCTGTTGGGGATGTCAACAACACGGTCGTATTTGGCAATCTTGGTGACAAAGTTGCGGGAGTGCAAGTCGTCAGAAACTGGCATGCGAAGGCGGAGGATGAGGACGTTGTTGTAGTGTTTCATTACCTGTGAAGCATGAATTAGCGAAAGGCGGGAACGAAACTGGCGGTCTAAGCTTACCTCCTCGACGTGAGTCTTGGTCATGGAGTAGAAGCTGCCAGCAAAGTTGGCAGGATCAGTCTCAAGGAAACCAGGGCCATCCCATGGGTGTGCCTCGTCGTATTGGTAAATGCAACCGGTGGCATAAACGGTAACGTGAATTCCGCGAAGGAAGCAAGCATCCGTCAGGTTCAAGGTACCAATAACGTTGGATCTAACGGTAGCCTCCTTGTTGTCCTCGCACCAGTCGACGTTGGGGCGGCCGGTGCAACCAGCGGCGTTAAGGACGTGAGTGGGCTTCACGCGGTCGAGCTCAGCAAGAACCGACTCGCGGTTCTCCATGCGGACTGTCGTGGTGAACACTTCCTTTCCATCCTTCTCGAGGAGAGTCTTGAGATGACCTGCAACCCAACCCTCACCGCCCCAAATCAAGAATCGATTGCCGCTGGAAGCCATATTTATTGTTTGTTGGAGTATTACAAAAGAGAGGTTTTGTATAAGTCAAGGTGGGGTTTTGTGAGTAAGGCAAGGTTTACCGACTTTGTCGAGGGAACTGGAACCGGAATACGGTGAACAAAACATCTTTTTAAAAAGGATGCGGGGGAATGTGTTTATATAATCGAGACACGACATGTTGGGCGGCGGCATGCCAGGGATGCGAAGCAGATGTGTCTGTAAGGGACAGGCGCAGTTCCCAATGTTGCAGTGCACGCATCCCATACGAGGCTCGAAGCCGTGAATTGCCCCAATAAAGGGGCAGGAGGCGTCCGATAGAACGTCAAGCTAACGCGGGGTCAACAACGACTGGGCTGGGATGGGAAGGCGGTGGAGATGCTTTTCTCAGGCTGCAGCTGAGTTGGGCAGACAAGTCAGATTTTAATGTGGCAGGGTGGTAGTGGTGGTGAACATGTTCTTTGACCGACACGAAACTTTTCGTCAAATTTGTTGATCAAGAAACACTGGCAACCTTTCCATTCTTATCATAAAAACGGGCTTTGGTGGATAGGATCTGGATGAATGGGAAAACGGGCCCTGGTCCGATCGAGACGGGACCTTGGGAATCTTCTCTCTTCTGTGAAATCCAACAACGGCGATTTGGGTACGAGAAGAATGTGGCAAACAGCAGAGACTTGTGTCTGATCGTAAACCAATGATAGAAAAACCGAATTTATTCTTGTTGAAAGCAAAGTGCCACGCAACGTCAGTGAATGCCTTTCAATAAAATACGACGTATCCAAAATACTAAGTGGGGGGGTTGTTCAGGAGCTCTGGCCAGCGTGATGCAATTGACCAATCGTATTACAAGAAAAGCTTCGCTTACGACGCTTGCCAACTTGTTCTCTGCTGGGCGGACCGCATCTCAGTTTTCCCGCCCAGCCTGCTTGGCCTGCGAACCAAAGTGCTGGAGATTGGAGAAGACAAATTTCTAGTGGAGTCGCGACACACCTGTCCCAATTCCCAGGGTCTTGTCTCCATAACCATTCCCTCCCCTCATGCCACGAGAGAGTGTCCGTGTTGTCCTTTCTAAATATTTTTGTTGCTAGCCTGACATACAATTCGATTGTCAAATTACGCGTGCTGAATTCAACAGACGAGCGCGTTCTTTTGCGACATCGAGAACAGTCTCCCCTAAAAGCTGTTTCAACACTTTGGCGCAAACTGCCTTCCCGTGTCTCACCGACAGATTTACCCCTTATTGATCCTCGATCGAACATTTCATCCATACCATACCACATCACACCAATAGCCCAACATGGGTACCGCAACCAAGGCTCTATACTTTCTCCTCCACCCAAACCAGCTACGATCCATCATTCAATGGTATGTCGGTCCTTTCGGCTTCTTAAATAACATCCCCTGACAATCTGTTTGCAGGAAAGTATGGCATGAACCAGTCCACAGACGTGACCCCTCAAAGGAGACCGAAACCGAGAAATCATGCTTCCATTTCCTCAACCTGACCTCTCGATCATTCTCTGCCGTCATCCAAGAACTAAACCCCGAGCTGCTGATGCCGGTATGCCTCTTCTATTTGGTTCTCCGCGGTCTCGACACCATCGAAGACGACATGACCCTCGACAACAAGGTGAAGGAGCCTCTTCTAAGAAACTTCCACGAGACCATGGAGCAGGATGGATGGACATTTAATGGGAACGGGCCGAACGAGAAGGACAGGGAGCTCCTGGTCCACTTCGACGACATCATTGTTGAGCTCAAGAATGTCAAGAAGCCATACTACGAAATTATCAAGAAGATCACCAAGGAAATGGGTAATGGCATGGCTGATTACGCCCTGAACACCGAGCTGGAGGCCAACGGAGTGCAGACCATTGAGGAGTACGAGCTTTACTGCCACTACGTCGCCGGTCTCGTAGGCGAGGGTCTGACCCGTCTGTTCGTCGAGAGCAACCTTGCCAACCCACAACTGTTGGTTCGCATGGATCTTACCGAGAGCATGGGTCAGTTCCTTCAAAAGGTCAACATCATTCGTGACATTCACGAGGATTGGGTTGATAAGAGACGATGGTGGCCCAAGGAGATCTGGAGCAAGTACGTAGATAACTGGGATGACATGTTTGACCCCAAGCACCGCGAGAAGGCTCTTCAGTGCAGCTCCGAGATGGTTTTGAATGCGCTCAAACACGCCGAGGAGTGTCTCTTTTACATGGCTGGCATTCGCGACCAAAGTGTCTTCAACTTCGTCGCTATTCCTCAGAGCATGGCCATTGCAAGCTTGGAACTCGTCTTCCGCAACCCTGCCATCTTTGAGCGCAACGTCAAAATCACCAAGGGCGATGCCTGCCAGCTGATGACCGAGTCTACCCAGAACTTGCGGGTTGTCTGTGAAGTGTTCAAGCGGTACGCAAGGAGGATACACAAGAAGAACGACCCAAGAGATCCCAACTTTTTGGCCATCAGCGCTGCGTGCGGCAAGGTATGTTGGAAAATAGAAGCCACTTGATGATTAATGCTAACATGCGCTTGCAGATTGAACAATTTATCGAGTCCATCTTCCCCACGCAAGATCCCAAGCAGATCAAGGCAGCAAAGGAAGCCGAGGTGCAGCCAACAATGGACAGCTTGGAGGCTTTCTACTTGATTTGCTCTGCTGTATCAGTCCTTCTCCTTCTCGGTGGTGCCATGGTAAGGAAGTTCCACCCCGTCGGAGGATGAAATAATCCGACCCGCTTTTTCGTGCCCTTGGCGCTAACTCAATTTTTTTTTCCTCAGGTATGCATTGCATGGTATTTCGGTGCACAAGTTGACCAAGTCTTCAAAAACATGGACATTAAAACCACTGCCTCAGCGATACCATCCATCGTTCACGAGGAACTTTAAAGTGTGCGAGCGCGCGCTTTTGTTTTTCTTTTTTGCCCTTTTCTTTTGACATTTCAATGTTGTTTATTCTACACACACACCTTAATGACATACCTACGATGAAAACGAGCGGCATATCTCCAAGGCGAGCGAGAGGGAAAATGACGACGAATGCGGACCATCTTAATCATTAATTAAATACGATGATGGACTTTTTCTCTCTTCTTTCTTTCGTTTCTCCTCACTGATCATTGCCTTTCTTTTTATACCACTAGCACGGATGTCAAATTGCAATTCAGTCTTTTCTCAATGGCTGTAGTTGTGCCGAAGATGTGCTGATATTAAACCCCTTTTTTTGCAAGTAGCCTGGTATCCGGGCACGCTGTTTGACTTCGGCTCTTTCTTTTTACTCTGCAGGAGAGCTTGTTGAATGGTGGACTGCGACATTTTTTTTTGATGATGATTACTATGTTTTCTTTTGTATCTTTCCGAGGCCTAGTGCAGTCGGGGTATAATTCGTTGTGCCATTTCTCCGTTCATACGCAATCTGCTTGGTGGTCTGCGGTATTATCCAGTTAGTTGTGTAGAGAAATTAAACCCCATGTTTTGAGCAAGTAAGGTTTCCGCTGTGTGCTGAGCAATCTATTGGTAGAATGCTGCCGCGGTGGTATGAAACGAGTCGGACGGTTTCTTCGGAAAGTTTTCGTGCAGATATGCTTTAAGACGTGGACAATCGGTGGGTATTCATCAGGGTGGTGTTCATGTTTCAACCAATCGTTGAGGTTTTGTTAACTTGTTTGTCAAACGTCGAGGGTGAAATGATTTTGTAACCTGTGCTTGGGAAATTTGGGAAATGTAAGTTTTTCATTGGAATATTGTTTACCACTATTGAAGGTCGAGGAAATGCCTGCTTTCTGTTGTTGAATACGACTACTTTGTAATATAAAGATTTGGGGGTGATTTGGTCATTAATTAACTGTTAGTAGTATTATTGTAGATATATGGGAGGTGATAAATTGCATATATACATATAGTGTAAAGACACACTCTCTTCCAATAAAATAACTAACGGATAATAAATATACAGAAACACACTTCTTCACTCCTTTCATTCCCGATATAGCCTATATTATTAGCAGCTGGAAGACAGACGGAATACAGAGCAGAGGACGAGAGAGAGAGAGTAGCTAATATAATCCATAAAGTAGTCAATGAGTTAAAAGAAGAAAAAAAGTCAAAGAGGAAAGAAAGAAAGAAAAAAGATTATGTCCCCGGTCAGATTCGAACCGACGTCTTCTTTCGCTGCCCCTCAAGTCAA
The DNA here is from genome assembly GCA_033297215.1 of Podospora fimiseda. Taxonomy (NCBI): domain Eukaryota; kingdom Fungi; phylum Ascomycota; class Sordariomycetes; order Sordariales; family Podosporaceae; genus Podospora; species Podospora fimiseda. The sequence continues at coordinate 74,647 of MU865310.1, read as the reverse complement.
ATACTACGCTGTAGTAGAAAATCAAACCGCTTGAAGAAAGACACACACAAACGCTGACCACTTCGCTACGAGGACGGAAAGGAAATAAGCATTTTGGAAATTAAATAGGCCTGAGGGAGGGGCTTATGCCATGGAAAAGAGGGTGATAAGTTGGGTTTTGATGACGTTGGTGGATAGGTAGGTTGGGTGTCAGATTGAGAGTTATGGTCAAGGATTTTGGGCGATAGCTGTATTGTGGTATTTGTTGTTTTCAGTATTGGTCGTTTTTTGGAAAAAGTCTTTGATGTCTTGCTTTTTCTGACTGTTTATGGCCTATGAGATTTGTCTTCCAGCTGCTGATAATAGAGGCTATAATATCGGGAGTGAAGGAGTGAAGAAGTGTTTCTATCGGGTAATTATTTGTTATCCGCTAGTTATTGGAAGAGAATGTTCTCTTTATACTTATATGCATATGCAATTTATCACTTCCCATATCTACAATAATACTACTAACAGTTAATTAATGACCTAGGTTTTTCTTCAGATGTTTTAATATAGAATCTACTGTATGAGCAGGTAGGTATTTGGGGTGGTTCAAGTTCTAATTTATTATCGTTGATGAGTTGGCACCGCGTTAACGTTGAGAATAAGTGTTTGTGTCCATGTCGTTCAGACCCAAAAGTTTAAAACGATGGCCAGGCTACTTTCCTGAGGAAAATATTAGTAAGTCCGAGTAGTATTCAGAATTGTCAAGTTGATAGGTTGTAGAAGATGATTTATGTCAATTTCATCATTCTTGTAAGTATACATTTGTTTTATGTATATATATCTATGTATATCCAATTATCTTCATGTCCACTATACCAAATAGATAGAACATCCGCCCAGCCTTTCTATTTTTCTTGTAAACAAAAACGTAATAGATATTCCTCGACAATTGGGGGGATAAAAATAAACAAATGGCAGTGTAGACAATAAGCAACGTTTGATGCTCGTTCCCGTTCCATCGGTTCTGTTCGGTCAATGCCGGCTGAAGGGTACCTAGATAGGTTTGGCAAAGTTTCAGACTTTGGCTATTTGGTTGAGCTTCTTTGTTTTCTTTCCCAAACCCCTTGTTATGAAACGCGTGGTGGGACAAGAGGTTGCGTATACTTGTCGTTGAGGCGGTTATTTTGAGTCAGGTGAGAGTGTAGTGTGAATAAACTCTTCTTGTTCGCCTTCGCTTTGGGGTTTCTCAGATTGAACAGAAACAGATTCATTGATCTCGTGATGTTTTTTCCCCCCTTGTTTCAAGGCTTCCTTTTTCATTTCATTTTGACTCTTGTATATACATTCCATCCGAGTGGCAAGTCGGTATTCGCAGGCAAAAGAAAAGAAATGAAAAATGGTGAAAAATATGCTCCGCTTTGTCCTCCCTCTAAAAATAAAAGAATAAAAAAATATATACAGAGCCTGCCTGCCTGCCAATCGAATGTTGATTGATTGCAAGATGGTATGTTGTTAAAAAATAAAAAAGCTTTCTGCTTCTTGGCTTTTTTCTCTCTTTTCCATTTCATATAAATGCAATAGATCATATCACACATTTCTAAATTGCCCAACCCCTTTTTAAAAAACAAAAATTAGAAAACAATGCAAACAAATTCTCCTCGAAAACCACAAACTTACTGGTTGCCGTTGTTAGCAATCAGGTTGGTGGTTCCCCTGACGTTGTTGAGGACGCGAGCACCAGTGGCAGCAGCGAGCTGCTTGATGCGGTCAGAGACCTGCTGAACACCGGTGATACCCTCGAGGGCCATGAGGTAGGCGGCGAGACCGGCGACGTGGGGGGAAGCCATGGATGTGCCGCTGAGGGTGTCTTCAGCGGTGTCGGAAGTCACGCCGACGGAGAGAACGTTGACACCGGGTGCGAAGATGTCGACGACGGGACCAAAGTTGGAGAAGGAGGCCTTGCGGTCGTTGCGCTGGTCAATGGCACCAACGGTGATGGCGGCCTCAGCAGAGCCGGGGGAGGTATTGGCGGTATCCTGGTTCTCGTTACCGGCAGCGACGACGGGGACGACACCGGCAGCCTCGATGTTGTTGATAGCAGCGTTGACAGCGCGGGAGAAGCCACCACCGAGAGACATGTTCATGACAGCCTTGCCGCGGAGACCCTGCTGCTGAGCGGTACGGGCGACTATGAAACAATTAGCAAAATGTGCAACTGAAGAAATTGAGAAAAAGATGGCTCACCGAATTGCATGCCCTGGATGACACCAGAGTTGGAACCGGATCCATTGGCATCGAGAACCTTGACAGCGATAATGCTGGCCTTCTTAGCAACACCAAAGGTCCTGCCTGCAACAGTACCAGCGACGTGGCTGCCGTGACCGTTCTCATCAGTGTTGACATTATCAACGAAGTTGGCACCAAAGGTAGCTCTGCCCTCAAACTCCTGGTGGGTAACTCTAACACCGGTGTCGACAACGAAGACGGTGATGCCCTCGCCGGCGGAGCTGTCAAAGATATAGCCAGCCTGTCCGGCTTCGGAGTGACTGAGACGAGCGAGGCCGTTGGGTGCTTGTCCCTGAATCTGGCGGGCGTTGATCTTGACAACAGCGTCCTGCTCGATGTAGTTGACTGCTGGGTCGGCGTAGATCTCGTTGACGAGGAGGTCGTCAGCCTCCAAGTTCATTGCTCTCCATCCGTTGATCTTGAATGTGTTGACCTTGGTAGACAAAAGTCTGCCGGTGTGAGGGCTGCGCTTGCCAAGATTGCGCTTGGCTACCGTCTTCATGATCTTGGTCTCATGTTCCTCGACGGCCTCATCGGTGAAGTTGTTGTGATATACAACGATATATTTGTGTGGGATAGTCCCTTTGGCGTTGAAGTTGGTGACGGGGAGCCCGAGGTGTCCAAAACCATCTGACTTGCGATCCGTTGGGAGGGCAGCTCCCAAAGCGGAGAGGGCGAAAGAAAGAGAAAGGAGAAGTCGGCCAGCCATTTTATCTTATCTGTTGTTTGTCTTGATGTTTGTTCTTTGAGAAGGAGTGTCGTTAAGGAATGTGTATGTATCACAAGGTAAAGATCGTGGAGGAGAAAATCCGAAGAAGCAGAAAATTGGTTCAAAAGGGGGTATGCGCAGCACGGAAAGAAGCAAAAAGATGTTTGAAGGGAATGGAAAAGGTGAGGGAGAAAGAGGGAAGGAAACAAGGTGACAAGAACGGATATCAAAAAAAAACAAGAGAAGTGAAGCCAACGGGGAGAGAAGCAGACCAGCTGCTATTTAACTGAAGACGAGAGCATGAATAGATGGGCGGTTCATCTTTCCCCCTCCACCCACCCTCGTTCCCCTTATTCCACCAGTTGGAATCCAGAATGTCCAGAACGCATGGTTGTTTGAGTGTTCGATGTGACGTCCAAGGGTGAGGGATGAAGGGGTACAGGGGTCCTGAGGTTCCTTGGCCCCTGAATGCCAAGTCAAACAGACGATCCCTAGGTTGTGCCAAGGAGAGAAAACCTCCACATGTCCTGGAGCGGGTGAAAGAGCCGCCTTCACCTCAACCACTGGTCCACACCGACGGGCAGACAAACGCAGGTACAATGCAAGATTTTGACCGTTTGCACAGGCCAACCGAAGTGAGGGTCCATGAAAACCGGGGTATCAACGGCCGACTTGTTGACCTCTTTGCGCCCATGATTTCCCCGCGTCTGCCCGGCCTCTTTTGATGATCTCTTGATGTTGGCTGATTTGGAATCCATACAAGGCAAACACAATTAAATCCTCTGATACTGCATTAAGGGATTCTCCAATGATCTACCGCAGCGAGGTGGCTTGACTACATGGACAATCCTAAGAGAAGCACTTGTTCATGCAAATGCCGGGAGATGTGGTGGTGCTGTGGTTTGGTTGGAATCCTGGGTCGGTGGCGTCTGCAGTACCCCAATTCAGTGGCCTCGATGCGCCGTGAACCGGTCCGCCAATTCCCCCTGACAATATACAAGTCAATACCTGTCAGCCAATCAACCAAGGCCTCTAGGGAAAAGTTGTTTGTCGGAAACACTCCCCAACAAAAAAACCATGTCTTCTTTGGAAAAGAAAATTGGTCACTCTCAGGAGTCAGAACTGACGGGTTTGCGTGGACATTTGAGACGACTTGGAGACAGTTGTACAGCCACCGGGCAGCCGTCGCCCGTCGCCTGGCTGGCCGGTCACGACCAAAGGTCCCGAAAGAAGGGAAGGAGCCGTGTCGAGAGATGTGCATACTCTTTTGCGGGGGTGGCGCTTCAAATTCAGAATGCATTCACGGAGGATGACAACTCCAAATCCCTATTTCCCAATTCAACCAGGTCGACCGAAATGGTAGTAACGCGAAACGTTGATGGGTAGTTTTGCAGGGTACGAGAATGAATTTCTCCACCGTTCTGAATCTGCGGAAAGTGCACGCGAGTGGAGGAGAACCGCCGAGACTGATTTTTTTGAAACGCACCCAGCAGGGGAACATTATCCAGGAACCAGAGCGCGCGTTTCGACAGATCCTGATTGCAACAACACAGTGCCATTCATAACAATTGCAGGGTCAGAGAATCTTGCCATTCTCTTTATTTAACCCTGGTCGCTTCCCTCCTCCTCGGACGAATACTGACACAGTAAGCTTTCATGACTTTATTTTGCCGCCGTCGTCTGTTGTGTCCGAGTAAATCATATTTTAGGCAGACAAAGAGGCAAACTGGAGATACACGAACGAGAATTCCAGCCACGCCAGGTTTGGCCCAAGAAGCAAACATCGGAAGCCCAACGGCCGACTTTGTGGACCTTCGGATGCATGTCGTCATCTCGTGGAGTGCGGTGCCGGAGCCAAATTACAAAGACCGAAGCGTCCGAAAACACCGGATCGGCCTCCACACTCTCCGGCTGCTAAGGTGCAATAACTCTTCCTTGAACGTTTGTTAGCGCAATACTCTTAATATTGAAAAGGCCTTTTTAGTTTAAGGAATGGCTATTTATTAACAAGAAGTCCGTTGTATTATTAAAAAAAAATGCTTTTGACTTATCAATCAGGCCTATTTTAAAATAAATAGACATTTTCGATTTCAAAAATGCATATTCCATTTCCAAAAGACATGTTTATAAGCACAAGTATCGCGCTAACAAATGTTCAAAGGAGGAGTATTGTAGATCACCAATCCAACTGATTCCCAACCTTTTGTCATGGCGTGCTCCAATTTCCAAACCAACTCTCATGCCACTTAAGACGACGAGAAGTGCACTCTACCGCCACGACGGGTCCATTGTTTCAAAATGATTTGAACCTTAATTCTCGAGAGGTTCAAAACTTTGAAGTGGCAATCTCTCGTCCCTAATCCGTACGCATGTGAGCTTGTATACGGAGTATATGAGTTGGCAATATTGAAAAAATAAAATAAATAAAAAAAATAAAAATAAAAAACAAAGATCATGCATAAAAAGAAAAGAGGAAAGGATTTCCCCTGCGGCGTGCGTTGTGAACATTATTAGATTGGCGCCCTCTCGTCGAGATTGGTCACTTGGGTGCGTGGCTCAGGTCAATCTTTTCTCATCATTTTCGGCCAGGGATGGCTGTGCACAGAACCGGACAGACAGACAGTACCGGAGTATTGGAAGTCTCGTGTCGTGTGCCCTTTTTTTGTTGAAAAGAAAAAAAGAGATTGGGTCCACGATCCGATGCTTTCGAATTACCTATCTTAGGCCAAGTGACACGACAGTTGGATGACATATGTTTCCAAGTAATTTTACCCTCTCCCCAAAACCTGTAAAAAGTAACGAGTTCATTATTTTATCCCACGCTTTTCCCACGCATCCAAGACGATAGCCAATTTCTAAAAAATCATTGGACACTGCACGGCTTGCCCGCCAAACCGGCCTAAGATCGCAACCTAACCCCGCGCTCATCCACGCGACCAAACCCAATTCAACGCTTTCTCACTATCAACCGAGTCTGGAACCAACTCGCGATCCGCCCACCCACCACCACCACCCGACTGCGTGTGTTGTTGCTGCTGCTGCTGCTGCTGCACTGGACCGCAGCGCATTTGCTCTGCATTTTTAGCAATAACAACAAACAGACAGAAACAGAGTTTTTCTTCTTGTTTTGCAGTTACTCCGATACTTTACTTTGCGATTTCATACAGCCAAGCACTACCACCACCACCACCACGCAACGCTCTGTCCTGGTCCTGCCGTCCCCCCGCTCCCGGACTTCTTTCAGCTACACCAACCTCGTGCTTCTTTTTTCCCCATACTTACTCTCGTCAACCCTTCCGACTGCCATGGTTATCAATAACTCCTCACGCAAGTGAAAAACAAAAGAGAAAAAAACAAATAGTGTTACAATACTGGAGGAACAAGGGAAATGGCGTGTGTTACAGACCCCATGCTTCTTGATGACGAAGGCGACCGGAGGCGCGACGACCATGTCGACACTTTAACCGTCGACACCCGAGTTCCGAGAATCGAGAGAACGCAGTCGATACACGACGAAGACGAAGATGCCGAAAAAGCGACAGTTGAACTTGCTTCAATCATGACGGCTGCCTCGAATCCTGTGTCACCAGGCCCGTCCAGCCCGCCTTTGGATCAGGTTCGATTGCAGGATTTTGTACCCCCAACCAGACCAAGCAGTACGCCGTTCCCTCAACCCGAGAAAGGCAACACCGATTTACGCTATGTTCTCATGGACTTGGATGACATGGAGGACAGCGATCTGCCTTCACTCGAGCCCTCCAATGAGAACGAAAACCCTGGTCTCGGCTTGTCCGACATGCCCGCCGAAATTCAAGAATGCATCCTCGATCACTTGTTCGGGTTCAGAGTGTCCACCTCATCCAAGAGTTCAATCATGCGATGGGGAACTGCTTTGCGGCATCCGAGAAGGAAAGAATTGTCAGAATTATCCCTTGTTAGTTCCGCGTGGAGGGTGTTGATTCAGGACCGGCTCTATCGACACATCAAACTCAAGGCAACGGTCGACTCGCTCAGGAGTTCTTGCGCTTATTTCGTTGAGCATCCTCACCTTCGCTCTTATGTTAAACACATCGAAATATGGTTTCCTGTTTTCCGCCCCAAATATGGCCCCTTGGCTCTGTCCAACGCCAACACGCTCCCAACCGTGACGCCAGACGGCTTGACCAACGCTTCTTACGTCCTACCCATGGACAATTGCTCCCTGGAGGAAGCATTCTACTTTGTGGCCAACTCATTCCCCGAGGTTTGCATTTTGACCCTGGAAGGAGGAGAAAGAAAAAAAGCACCAAAAGTGAAGCATTGGATCCGAGACCCGGAACCGCGCGAAAGGGTGATGCCCAAAATCGAATCAGTTCGAACACTCATCTGCAAGGGTCAATGGAACCTGATAAGGGGAGAGGAGGACTTTGAGACCATTGTGTCAGGCCTGCCCAACCTCAAGGAGTGGCACGGCTCGTACAGCAAGCCCAAATCCAAGAGCTATCTAACCATGGCCGATGTCCTGTCAAAGCCGCTGTCGCTATCGAGCATTAACCTCTGCATAGAGGGTGACTATCGTAGGGAGTTGACATTCCCATCATACTTTTTAAAGGTAATAAGCAAGGTTCATTTCTGTTCAAAGCTTGCCGACGCAGCCGTGTCTCCTTCGATGGAGCATATCTCATACACCGGAAGAGTTTGTAAGCAATTCTTTGTCGACCTCATCAACAAGCATCCGGATCCAAGGAATACGAAGCTCAAGTCGATCGATTTGACCGTCAAGAACTGCTGCCGAAAGGTTAATCATTGGAACGAGTCCGGATCTGGCATCACCGATATGAACTTCATCTCGGCATTTGAATCGCTCGTGATTGTAGGCATCCGAGCCCTCGGAAAGCTGAGGTCTATCAATTACCTCAGGATCCGTTACGTGGATTTAGGTGCGTCCCCCCCCCCCAGTCTTACCAACTTTCTAACCAAAATGAAATAGACTCACCAGTTCCACCGCTGAACCCATACTTTCTTCTTCAAGACGGATGGTGCTCTGGCGTCTGGAGCGACGCCATAGTTGCAGAGTTAAGTCGGTCACGGCCGACGGCTCAGTTTGAGGAGCTTTCCGAGTCATTTGGCGAAGTCGGCTATAATAAGGACGGCCGCATGACGATCAGCCCTGATTTTCCAAAGTCCAAGGCCCTTTCCCTCAAGTTGTCCAACTATGCACTTCTAAGTGGCATAACAGTCAATTAGCAGAACAGCAACTTTTTACTATACCCATTGTTATCACAAAATTACAGCAGAACCAGAAGCAGTCGGATTGGCATACCAGCGCAAACAACCGGACAGGAAGGGAAGGGAGTTATTGGCGTCTTTTTCTCTCTTTCGATACCATATTAACAAATCACCAGCGTTTCCTTTCCTTTTATCTTCCTATTATGTCTTATTTCAACAAGGATTATTAGACGGGCTCAACTTGAACCCCAGCGGTAGTGGGAATGGAGCAGAGCAGGAAGGCGTTCAGGATTCTATTTGTCTTTTTTTCCACATCTCGAGGTTGAAAAAGTCTGTTGAGGAGTTGCATAATCTCTTTCATTGTGTTTTGTTTGTATCTGTCGTCTACTTTTTCTTTTCCCAACTTGTGTTCTCGATCAAATTTTGGCGGTGCGAGTGTTTTAGTGGAATGGCAGGATCCAGAGGCAATCGGGCGTTTACTGGGAAATTATGGCGGTGGAAGAACTGCGGGACAGATGGCTCGTGTTCTGCGTGAGAAGCATTTTACTGCTCATCGAAGGATATCTCTTATACTTGATCCAATTAGGAGGAAAGAAAAGGACCAGGAAGACGAAGCTAGCTTTTCATGCGTCTGCGTTGATTTTTTCTTCTTTTTGCTGCACGGCGCCTATTTCTGGATATAATGTTTGATGGTTTTGTAGACCAGGTAGCAAAGAAGGATTCCATTTTGTTGATCACACAAGTTGACTGCATTGATGACTCGTTTATGATCTTTATGGCGATGACGCCGCTCGTGTAATCTGTCAAGGCATAAATCAGTGAAATATGGTGAGGAAATGAAAATTGAGTCAACACCGAACCAGAATATCCCGATTCAGGGCCTGAGATTTCCGTCGATACGCTTGTTACGTGGATTTTTAGATGATTCAACAAATTCATTCAAAGATTGGTAATGAAATACGGAAATTACAACGACAGGGATAATCGGATGACGAGCGGGTCGGGCAGCATTTAACTTTATGCCTCAGGCAACAACCCTGTGGGAGATGCGGGGCAGCACTGATTTTGTTAAATTTTCCAACCCCGCCATCCCTCTCTTTGCCAGATCGCCAATCTTCCTCCCCCCATCCAGACATCCTTCTTTCTTCGTCGCAAAGAACAAATCATCATTCAAAATGGGCTTCACCGATCTCGTCTCCGATGCCGGTCTTACTGTGCTCAACAACTGGCTCCTTACCCGCTCCTACATCACCGGGTATGTCTTTTTTTCCTTCTCAGAAAACCACAATTCCATGATGAACACCATGGTCCGTGTTTCTTAGCAGCCTCAAGACCTGCAAATGATTACACACCGAGCATTCAGTGCAATTCTGAATATTTTTTATCCGTCACTTTTTAATGCAGATTTTTTTGGTTATCTGTAAGTTTGCTAACAAAGTCGGAATAGCTACTCTGCCACCCAGGCTGATGTTGCCGTCTTCAAGGCCTTGAGCGGTACCCCCGACGCTGCCAAGTACCCCAACGCTGCCCGCTGGTACAAGCACATTGCCTCTTACGAGGACGAGTTCACCACCCTCTCCGGCGATGCCAGCGCTCCTTACACCACCTACGGCCCCGAGGTCGCCGAGGTGACCATCAACCCCGCCAAGGCCCCCGCCGCTGAGGAGGAGGATGATGAGGATGTCGACCTTTTTGGTTCTGATGACGAGGAGGAGGATGCTGAGGCCGCTCGCATCCGTGAGGAGCGTCTCGCTGAGTACCGCAAGAAGAAGGAGGCCAAGCCCAAGACCACCGCCAAGTCTGTCGTTACCCTCGACGTCAAGCCCTGGGGTAAGCATTTTTTTTCCCTCTTGGGGTAAGGCAATTACTAACGGTTTTACAGATGATGAGACCAACATGGAGGAGCTCGAGGCTGCCGTTCGTGGCATTGAGAAGGACGGTCTCGTCTGGGGTGCTTCCAAGCTCGTCCCCGTCGGTTTCGGTATCAGGAAGCTCCAGATCAACCTTGTTGTTGAGGACGAGAAGATCTCCCTCGATGAGCTCCAGGAGCAGATCCAGGACTTTGACGACTGGGTCCAGTCTTCTGATATCGTTGCCATGCAGAAGCTTTAAATGTTTGTATTATGAGGAGATAAAGCCAAGACTTGAGGAGCGTGGGTTCATGCTTTTAGTGTAAGGCGAATGATAGACACATAAGACAACATTGGATCATTTTTTTAATTTCTATCTTGTGATTTTGATGTTAAAGAGAGGATTGAATTGGGGTACGCTGTTTACTTGGTCTTTGGGTGTTGCTCATACAAGAGGATTAAAAGCAATCTACGTCTCTCCATGTCTCATCTCGTACACAGAACAATAATTGCACTTATTTTGAACTCTCATACTGATATATTTCCACAGATACACTCTATTATATTTCCTCAACTTGTTCCACGTTGCTCTTATACAAGTATCCAAGCCTTGAATATTCCTCAATGTTTCTTTCTTAATCCGCCATCGCTTTTTTAATCTCTCCTTTAGATATCCATCCTTCCGAATTCCTCTTGATTTCTATCCTTTTATCCAATAAATCTTCCATCATACGTACAGGAGAATTAAAAAAGCAATCTATAATTATCCCTCTATACCCCCTTTCCCTACATCTCATACCCGTGACACAAAAGAGAATACTTCCACTGATTTATATCTCCTCCAGATATTGTTTTCCACTAAAACATACTCCTTTCTTAAATCCGTTCCCCTTGTTTTTCTACCTCCTTCCTCTGTATGAAATCTTCTTCTTTACCCCCCTTTTGCTCTTCTAACAACACATAATTCCCACATTTATTTTTTCCATCCTTTTCCCTTTGTCTATCCCCTCCTTCCCCGATTAAAAGGCATCACACCAACCAGAACAGGAAAAAAACAAACCCTTCCTTTGTTCCTCAGATATTTTAATTTAATCCCTTACCACCACCACCACCGATCTTCTTTCCCTTTCCCTCAGTAAGCAAAGGAGGCATCTGACTAGGCAAAGGCAACCTCAAAGAATCAGAAGGTCCCAACCCACAATTATACGGTGCAAACCCTCCCTTTTTGATACATTTATTAAGTTCTTTTCGTTTGTCTGAGGGAGAAGCAGGACCACCATGAGTAGGAAGAGGAGGGAAAGGAACAACGGGAGGGAATGGTGGTAGATGATGGGAAGAAGAAGAAGAAGCGGGACCATGAGTTGGAAGAGGAGGAAAAGGAACAACCGGAGGGAATGGTGGTAGTTTGTGAGAATGAATTGGTGGTGGGTTTTTGTGGTTTATAGGTAATGGGAGTTGGGTTGTGATTCGATAGAGGGAAGAGGATGGATTGGGAGGAGTAGGAGTAGGAGTGGGAGGTGGGGGGGGAGGATGGTAATAAGGGATTATTGTTATTGTTATGGTTTCGATTGTTACTTCTAGAGAGGAGGAACGGGTTGGGGAGCAACAAGGGGAAGGGGGATTTGTTGAGGCTGAGAGGAGGGGGATTGCGGAGGTTGAGATTGCGAAGAGGAGGATCGGGACGAGGTGGGCGAGCATTTTTGTTGATTGTCGGTCGGATGGGTTTTGAGAATTGAGGCGAAAGAGTTTTGAGTAGAATGATTTATGCGAAAATTATTGATCAGTTGATGTTTGGGGGAATTGTCAATGATGGTATAGATGAAGTTTTGTCAAGGTTAAAAATGGACCAAACACAGCAAGGAGAATGGAAAAGGAAACAGATTATAATATACTCTCCCATCTCGTATGATCTGCTCAAGTGGTAGATGTCAGTGGCTTCTTTTAGATGCCTCTTCGGAGAGGTCAAAAGGAAAACTAATGGGTCCGTATTGCATCTTCAACCAGATCTGCTTTTATTCTGGATCTCAAATCACCGGGACATTATCTTGCAGAAGGTTTTGTCAGTCCGTTGAACTCCGATGATCACAACCTCAAATGCCGATAAACATATGAACCGGAAGATCTTTCTCGTTCCATCCACTTCTATTGACCATGGTGGCTGAAGTCTCTCTACTTCACGAGTCAGGAACGTCACAAGGTCTGGTTCAAGATGTGACCGAATACACCTCTGTACAAAGTATTAGTCAATAAAAAAATCTGTGAAATAATGCCATACAATGCTATCAATATCCAGTTTGTTCACTACAACACTTCTCAATCCATCTATAAATAATAGGTACTTAATGCTTTCCTTTGCTACTACTGTTGATGCTGCCGGCTGCCTGCCTTTCTTCCCCTAAAAAAAAAAAAAAGAGAGAAAAAAAAAACACCCGCCTTCAACCAATGTTCGTCAACATCAACATCATCAATATCATAACTTGCTTTCACTTTCTGTCCATTATAACTTGACACCCCAAACACCACGTCCTGCACTTACACCCAACCACTCACCATAATCACCTCCAGACATGTGGGGAACCCATCCGAGATTTCCAACTTCATACTCACATTGCCAGCTGGCTACCGGACTCCTCACATTCTCACCTGGCGCAGCACCGTTCAATCCTGTAGAGTTTTGGTTCAACAAGTCCCAAATCAAAACTTGACAATCATCTGCACCAGATGCCAATGTTCCTCTTCTCAATGGTGACCACTCCACGCAGTTTAGACTTCCAGCGTGACCGCGCAATTCAAGAAGTGCCTGACCGGGCTGACGCACATCCAATATCCTGATAACATTCGAATCTTGGGCAAAAGTAGCAAGGAGCTGTTGATCATGAGGTGAAGTTGCTAACCTCAGCAGCGCGGGAGGGTGCGACATGGTCTGTTGTGCAAGTGTTGGACTGATACGTCCACCATCGGGTGCTTTTCAACTTGTCAGCTAACTCCAAAAATACAAAATCAACTCTTGACACTTACTCTTCTCCTCCTTGCCTGTGGGCTCATAAATGATAGTACTGTGCTCAAGGCTTCTCAAATCAAACATCCGGACGCTTCCATCCTGTCCACAACTAACAAAAACGTCGACACTGTTGGCGCAGAATCGAACGTCGTAAACCTCCTTGTCGTGGGCAATCAGTTGCGTCTTGGCGGTGAGAGATGGGATATCCCAAATCGTGCATGTCGTATCTATGCTTGAGGTAATAATTAAGCTGGGTGTTACCGTGTTCCAATCCAAAGACGTCAATGGTGCCGTGTGGTCTGGTGTCTTGGAGTTTGACAACAGTGCCAAAGGGGTAAGCTTGGTGATTGGCGCATCTCTGCCGTTCCTTGACGTTATGGTAGACCCAGGCGTGGCAATCTGTGGATCAGAGGGAAGAGACCACAGACGGAGGTGGTCGCCCGAAGTTGCGAGCAAGTCTGTGGACTGCTTCTGCGAAGAGGGTGGCTCCCACAGAAGGCGAGTAACAGGATACGAGTGTGTTGCCTCTGCAATCCGTGTAAAGTCCATAGTATATCTGGACCCGCCGGGTGTAAATGCTTCGGGCGGAGTGGCATTCATTTGAGCATCGAGGATTTGAATCTAACCCCCAATATCGAGTTAGCATCCCAGTCAAGGGATGGATTGCGCACACCTGGCTGGGGCGCACTTACATAATTATGGCCGTCTTCCAAATAGCTTCCTATGGCCAGCTTTCCTGCACTGTTACCCTGAGGGGCCCATTTACACCAGTCAAAGGCGTACAGAGCCCATGGTGCCATGTAATTGCTTGTGCGAGACTGTGCATTAGCAACGTCGTAGGCTTGGGTGCCGAGTCCATCTGAAAGACTCGAGTCGGCCCGCGGTCGAATGTCCGCGAGGCCTAGAGCGCGCTGAGATCCCGAGGATTGTTGGCCATATTTGGAGTCGATTGCATATTTTCCGTCGGTCGACGACATGTATTGCGACGAACTGGCTGGACCGCCAGGAGTAGTAGGTGTGTATGGGAGATAACCAGATTTATCTTCTTCGTACTTGACTTGAGGACTGGAGCGCGGGTAATGTTTCGTTGGTGTTTGATGAGACTTGTAATCTGGAGGCTCCTGCTTCATGGTGGGAACGATCGGGGCGGTGTTTGAGGAGAGGGTCGGAGGACGCGAACTCAATCCGCCCGGTTGCAGCACGTTTGGGATGGCGCCGGTGGTTTGGTAGCTCTGCAGCTGAGGAGGCTTCGGGGAGTGACCGGGCTGCTGCTGATGGGACATGCTCGATGACGAGGATTGAGGAAGATGTAGTTCGTCGTGCTGGGATTGCTGGGAATGCTGCGACGAGTAGGTTCCGGACCGTCTCGGCGGCTGGTACTGTTGTGGTGGTTGGTTCATGCCTGGAAGAAGGATGATGGGCTCAGGGCGCGCGCCCGAGCTTGGGATATGCTCGATTCGAGAAGGGGGAAGCCGGGGGGTTGCTTGGAACCGGCGGCGGGGTCCAGTATTTATTTTTATAGATACACCTCACCCACTTTCAACTGATTCCAAAATCAAAAATCCTCCCAAAGAGGGGATGTGATGATGGGGTGTGGTGGGATGGTCCCCCTGCCATCTGGCAGCAATCAACAGGCGGCTAACTGCCCTCATCAACCAAACCCTCTGCCGCGAGTTGCCAGCCGCCCACGTGCACTGACCAGGTGTCTGTATAAGTGGGGCATTCAAGACATGTTATCTCTGTCACACTCTTAACAAAGAATCAAGCACAGATTTATGTTGATATTTAACAAGATATAAATAAGAAATAAACAAAATTGTGAATGTTTTGAATGTCAAGTTACCTGAAGATCTTTAAAATTCAAGATTCGGCATTTTGTTACCGAACTACCCCGCTACCCCTCAATGAGCCGGGTTAAGGTGCAGTCACCACTATCAGCGGAAGCCAATAGCCAAGTATCACCACACCTGCTTCATCACCCCGGCAAAACTCACCCATATTTAATCATCAACGCCCAACCGTCACACATCAGGTCTTTTTTTTGTTTTTACCCTTCTATTCACACAGAGTAGACCAATAATTTCATAATCATTACATCGACCACCCCTCATCATGACCCGTCAAGATCTCCCCTCACTCCTCCTCCTTCCCTTCCCACCCGACCCATCCAACCGTCATCTACTCAACGCCGCATATCGTCCCCCAATCACAGCAGCACTCTCAAAGCTCAAAAATCCAAACGCGCCATCAAAACTCACCATTGCAGTAGCATGTCCCATTCTTCAGGGTCCCTACCTTCGCTCAAAAGCCCTTTCATGGCCTCAAGCTCAATATCTCATCGCCGGCATCTACACCATCATCTCCATAGTATCCGCAGAACTCTCAATCAACACAGAAATGGACGGTGGGCCAAACTCAGTAGATACAACAGTCCTTCTCGTTGATCACAGCCGTTCAAAACGTTTCACCTCCGACTTTCGTCCCGCCATCGAACCAAACAACACCATCATTGTTGACCTTCCTACCTTTGCCTCGGCCTACTACCCATGGAATCACATCTTTCACGTACGAAGTGAAGCAGGCCTTGCCTTTTACCAAGCTTACCTCCGTTTCTCCGAGGGAAGACAGACTCTCCTTCAAGACCAACTGGTCCCGGTTGAGGGTGGCTTGACCATGAATTCTACCCCTCAGGAAGAGGATTTACCTTCTCAAACGCAAACTTACCGCACAATCTGTCTAGGTGGCACATTTGACTACCTCCATCCAGGCCACAAGCTGCTCCTCACAGCTGGTGCTCTCCTCCTCAACCTCCCACGAAAAGATGACACCGCCGCCCCTCGAGCCCGGTATATCATTGGTATCACAGGAGATGCATTACTCAAGAATAAGAAATATGCAGAGTATGTGCAATCATGGTCTGTTAGAGCACGAAACGTCATTATTTTCTTGTCTCGCTTGCTTCAGTTGTCTGAGAGAGGCTGGAAGGACGGACTCAACCCGCAAATTAACGAGCAAGATGGGGATTTCAGAGCAGAGTTTAGGGATGGGACTGTGGGGATTCAGTGCGTGAGGATTGAAGATCCTTTTGGGCCTACAATTGCTGTCGAGGATATTGATGCGCTGGTCGTGTCTGGGGAGACAAGGGACGGTGGCATGGCTGTGAATGAGAAGAGGGTGGAGAAGGGGTGGAAGGCGTTGGAGGTTTTCGAGGTTGATGTTTTGGATGCAGAGGAGGTTAAAGAGGAGGAGGGGGAGAAAGTGAAGCAGGGGTTTGAGACAAAGATTAGCAGTTCGAGTATTAGAGAGAAAAGGGCTTTGGTAGGAAGGGCGTTGGGGACAAAGATTTGAGTCTTGTTGGGTCTTTATCCACGTATAGTACTTTGCTCAACAATTTATGCCCTTGAATATTTATTAAGACGATACTTAATCTTAGGACATATTTTCGATTTTAAAAAGGCGTGTCCATAATCAGGTATTGATCTAATAAACACTCAAGGGGGCCTCGCCTCGCCTCGCCTCAGCCCCTCAGCCTATCCTCCTTGATCAAATCCGCCGCCTTCTCAGCAACAGCATAAACACAACTCTGAATGTTCCCAACCGGCTCCAAAGGAAAAATACTAGCATCAACGACCCTCAGCCCTTTAACTCCATAAACTTTCAGTCTCTCATCCACCACTCCTCCTTTTTCTTTTGGTAACATGGCAAGACTCCCTGCTACGTGAAAAACGGAAATTTGTCTTTGTCGAACAATCTCCTTTGCGCTTTCTAAATCGTCTGCTTTTACGGGGAGGTCGCCTATTCTTTTCCCATTTTCCTTCAAAAGTTTTCCCAGTGGTGAAGAGGGATTGACGAGCCGTTCAACAAACTCAACTGCTCGGGCTAGGAGTTCGAGATCTAAAGGATGGGAATTATACTTTGGATCCCAAATGGGTGCGTCTTGGATGTTAGGGGAAGATATATGGACTGTGCCGCGGGAAAATGGATGGTTGAGGATTGTCATTACTGTTAGGTAGTTATCAGGGAGTGAAGGGGTTATGTACTCTGCCATTGAGGAAGGGTTTTTGGGAATGGTTATTTGGGATGGGAAGAGGAGGTATTGAAAGGCTGGTTCGAGGGGGTTGGAGATTAGTTGGAGGATCTGTTGGGTTATAGGAGAGGGGGAGTTGGAGTAAGGGGAGAGAAGGGAGGATTTTTCTTTTTGGGAGAGAGGACCAAGGTTGTTGACGAGAGGGGCGTAGGCGACGGAGATTGTGCTTTGACCTAGTGGACCTGCGCCGTCAGAGGAAAAGTAGAGGTCGATGAGGGATTGAAGAACGGCTGGGTCACGGAGGACGTCGCCGGAGGGGGTTTCAGGGGCGACTTGGAAGCTTTGGCAGACTATGGGGTGATCTTGAAGGTTTGCTCCGACGTTGGGGTTGTGAAGGATGACGGGGATGGAGTGTTGTTCGAGGATGGCGCGGTCGCCTATGCCGGAGAGTTCGAGGATTTGAGGGGATTGAAGTGCGCCGGCTGCGAGGATTACTTCGATTTTGGCGGAGATTTGTAAGGGTTTGTTGTCCTTGGTGTTGAGGATCTCGACGCCAGTGGCTATTATGGGTTCTAGATTGGAGTGGTGGTTGAGGAAGAGAATCTTGTTGACTAGGGTTTCGGTCAGGACAATGAGGTTGGGACGTTGAGCAATCTCTGGGGTGTAGTATGCTGTGGCGGCGTGGCTTCTGGTGTGGTTTACTGGGTTGATGGTTGCGTAGTTTTGGAAAGCACCGAGTGCTTTGCCTTGACGAGGATCGGAGGTGACTTGGAGGCCTTCTGCTTTGAAGGTGTCGAACCAGGCTTTGTTGGTAACGCCGTAACCCTCGCTCATGGAAACATCAATTGGACCGTTGCCGTTGGCTAGGCTTTCGTTGAGGTACGTCAACCCGAGGAGATCCTTTGCCGATTGAGGGGGCGGGGAGACCGTGGCGAATTTCTGAAAGTAAGGGGCCATGGAGTCGTAATCCCATCCTTTATTGCCCAACGCAGCCCAGGAGTCGATGTTGCCTTTTGTTGGATAGACTAACATCATGAAGTTGAGGGCGGAGCTCCCGCCTAGCATTTTCCCTCGAGGTTGGGCAATGGTTCGATTGTTTAGGTTGGGCTATGGGAATTGTCAGTTTGCTGATGAGTTTATGGTCTTTGTTTTCAGGATTTTCTAACCTGAGGGGGTGAACTAAAGTTCCAGTCGTAAAGGTCGTTGCCGTATGTGCCGGCAACCAGACCAGGTACCACGACGGCTGGATCGGCTCTACGATCACTACCTGCCTCGATGACCAGGACTTTGACACTGCTGTCCTCAGAGAGACGGTTCGCAACTACCAACCCGGCAGTGCCACCGCCTACGACAATGTAGTCGAAAGACTGGGTGAGGTTTGGAGTGGAAGCCATGATGAACTGTTGCTGAATTGAAAGGGGAGAATTGCGAAGAAACAATAGATCAGAGCAGGAGTTCTAGGTATATATGAGACATTTTTCACAGAAACGGACGAGAGCTTGTCCCCTTTTGAAGATATTTTGACCCTTGTCGTTGCCGAGAGATCGTCACAATTCATAAGCAGGGTTTCAACACACCAAGCGCAGAAACGATGCAACCTTAGTGCCAATCGGTTTATGCAGTTGGCACTGTTGGTCATACAGAGACTGTCAGAGAGTACGCGCGTCGTTGCGTTGGTCAATTATATTACTAAACACTCTTTTCAAATCCTCTCCCTATACCCAGGAACACTCTGCAAATTGATCCAGAACGGCTCAAGATCCAATCTTCCATCTAAACGTGTTCTATCCATCCTGTTTTCCATTGAAACATCCAGCCAGTCCTTATCTAGACCCGTACAAACCACTTTGCCCGGGCATACAACACTGCGCACCTGGTTATCAAAGCCTACCGGAGTAAGATCATCAATATCGTCCATCAATCGCTGGTGCAAAAGTCCCGGGTTATGAGCGTAGAATACGCTGTCGATATTCTTCTTTTTCGGGCACGGGGAGCTAAGTATTTACTATTGGTGTCTTTTTTTCTTTTAAAACGAGACGAATGGAAAGGAAAGGACTATATTACCGATAAAGAAGGCAGCAATCGATTTTTTCGGCTTTCTCAACCGACATGACAGCTGTTCCAAAGGGCAGATCCACTGATTTTGTGTTTTTTGCGGTCAGAATAATGAAAGATGTTGGGGTCGGTAGTTATCACTTACCGCACTTTCCTGGTTCAACATCTTGCATACACAACATCTTTCCTTCTCCCTGATGGTTTGGCTTGGACCACAAGGTGACGGCTGGTTCGGAGCTACATCCCTCCCCGGCAGACACGATGCCGACCAAGGCAATGAGGAGTCTAATGATGCTGCGCATTTTGTATGGGTGATAATCAAACATTGACAAACAAGAAGAGGGCAACAAGAGATGGAAGGCAGCATATGGCAGATATCATTTTTTTTTTTTTTGGAGTGGATTTATTCCCCAAGGATGTTGGTTGAGAGGCAAACCTTGAGACGTTGACAAGAGCGTTGGACTGTTGTCTTAAAATCTGATACGCACAAGTGTGCATTAATTCAACATCGGGCAGCAACTACCTACCACATTGGGAATCATTTTGGTGTGATTTAAAAAGGTTTTTACATTCCCCAAAACACGAGTTCCAGTCCGCTACGATCCATTCCAAATCCTTATCAACACAATGCCACAAAACATGACTCTTTGGCGTCGAAAATCAAGACGAGCTTCCTCAACTCCTCCTTCTGCAGCTCATTTAAACCTACCACCAAATCATCCTTCTACCCCCAACAATGACATCTCCTCCACAACCGCCCCTCAATCTGCCCCGGAGCCTGAGCAACGACCATCGTCCCGCGAGTCATCCTCTTCCTCCTCATTTCCTTTATCACCCAAACTCCGCATACTAGCAGCTACATGGGGCGGCGCGATAATCACCCCATCCTTGCGAGATATGATTGAACCGGCAACCCAGTCCCTCACACTCAACATCTCCACCCTTTACGCCATCCTTCAGCCCGATCCGGCACCAAACAGACGAAAAATTCTCACACTTGCCTATCAGTTCGGACAAGAAAAAGAAGAACAGATCCACATTCTCAACCTTCCTGAGCCGGACCCAACCTCCTACCATGATAGGCCGCCTGAAGATCTCGTAATAACTATTTCCCCGGATACCTTACCCCATCTCAACGCCGTGACAGGAGGGATATGGTCAGACGACAGTGGAAAAATAGAGATATTAGGCGTATTTTATGGTCCCAAGAGGATTCAAAATCAATCCGTCATGGAGCAGTTGGGCGGTTATTTCTCTGGAAGAATTTGGCAGATCCGAGGGATTGGAAATGCGTTTTTTGGAGAGGACCCCTGGCTGTTTACCCAAAAATCGTGGACCGTCTATTTTCGGTTTCTGGGGAGCAACAAAGGGGTACAGGTGGTGACTGGATGGGAGGGGGCAGTCCTTGAGAGGCCATGGGGGAGATGAAGATGGAACTAGAAAAGATGATATTGGTACTAGCACGCAAACTAATATCTAAAAGAAACACATTACACATTATAACCCCGTCAGACCGTCGTATCATTCATCAACTCCCTACTCCCAAAACTCCCTGCAAGCTCGCGTCTATTCTTTAAAAGTCGCTATCCAAGGAACACTGTCCTTGATAAAAACCGGGTAATCGCCTTGATAGTCTGATGCCTCCCGATAATACGGATCGCAGTATTCGGCAACAT
Organism: Podospora fimiseda; assembly: GCA_033297215.1. Lineage (NCBI taxonomy): Eukaryota > Fungi > Ascomycota > Sordariomycetes > Sordariales > Podosporaceae > Podospora > Podospora fimiseda. The sequence goes on along the minus strand of MU865310.1, from coordinate 53,868 downwards.
TACAAACCACGCTGTGGGCCAGGCCCTTGTACCCAACGGTTGAGAGCTTCGTGATGTTCCCCTTGACCAGCTGCGGCTGCCCCTGGCACTGGTGTCTGCTGAAGAGGACGCAGCAGTTCCCAGGTTTGACAGAGGCGGACACTACGTACGCCGATTTAGCTGGACTGATGAACCCCCGGGGAATGTTATCTGAGAGTTTCATCAAGTCAACAACGAGCCGCACATGAACAACAGAGGGGACAAGACTCACAGCAATTGCCCTTGGATAACTTGTGTCTCACACAGTAGCCTCCACGACCGCAGTATTCAAAATTATAGTCCTCTAAGAATCCAATCGTCTTGGTGAAATTCAGCTGACCCAATCCTCGTCGCTGAGCGATCCATTTGGTGTCCTTTTTCTTTTTTTTGCCCCACGACGTACCATGACCGAATCTCCTGAGATGGTCCTTCTCGAACTCGACCATGGTTCCGATGCTTGCTGCAAATGCTGGATCCTGCCATTCCCCGGGAAGAGTCCACCCCCCTTCACAATCTCGGATAACAAACGACATCCTGAACCGTTGTGCATCTGGTATGTTGGGTTGCTCAAAGAGATAATCAACGCATGTGTCCAAGACCCCTGTCTTGTAATCCAGACGGCATTGACTCTGGTTCTGGCTGTTATGTATGAGCTCGCCCAGCACGGCCCTGCCACAGCTCCTGATTGCGAAAAAAAGCGGTTGTCAGCAGTATTCGGATACTAGCTTTCGAAACACGACCTACACTCCAACAAGAGGTACCGAGTACCAGCTTCCACAGTAATCCGACGCCCACTCTGGCTTCGGGAAGGCCCCACTGCTACCGAGGCTAACCTGTGAAGTTGTCGATCTGGTGACCCCATATTTCTGGCTTCTCTGTATGTTGGACCCCCAGGAGTGAGCCAATGATTTGGATTCTTCCTCCGATTTTGACCGACTGAGTGCCCACGAGAAACTTGCGGTCATATCTACTGAAAGCCCGTAATTATTCGGGTTTTTACGCTCTCCCCCTGCTACTGTATTTGCAACCTGGGCTGCGCCCTCGATCGCCGTCGATGCGACCAAGGTGGTGCCACCGCTGGCAGCATGTGCCCCCAACTTGGCAGCCTCGACTCCAAGCTTGACAGGATCAAGTTTGGGCGAGATGCCAGCATTGGCACTGAACGACTTGCTAAGACTCCACTTATTCTGCCAAGTGTGCGACTTTGCCTCTCCCTGTGAGGAGGAGATTGATCGGTCTTCGCCTGTTGTTTCATGAACAACAACGCCCGGTACCCAATTCCTTCCAAGACTGATTTGGCACGGGTCCTTCCTGTTGCACCAATTTTGATACCCCCAGACGCTGGCATCCTGCGGCAGCCCATAGAACCACTGTAAATGTGTGTCAGGATTGAGTGGATGAGAAAAGGTTGATTGAAAAACTCACACCCCAACTAAGTTCACAGAATGCGTTGCATTCGTTTTGAAGGTTCATGTGATGGATACATTCGCCCTTGTCGTCGACCTCAAGGTGCGGCCTGCAGCTGCCGGTTTCCGCAGTCGCCCAAGAGGGACGATCGAATGTAAAATGTCGTGGTATTTGATTTTCCAGATCGAGACAAACATCCATCGGCATGGTGTTTGTTGTTGTGGTCTGTTGGTCTCTACGACCTACGGACAGGGACTTGACAGGCCACCCATGGAGGAGGGTGACCCATGCCGCCGTGGAGGGCAGGCATTTGAGACTGGTTCTCATTGTGAGATGGATGCTGTGCTGCTGTATGGAGGGGAAAGAAGAAGAGAGGAGAAGGAGGGGGAGGGAATTTGCAAGGGATCTTATCTGATCTGAAGGAGATGTAAACACAGGCGAAAAGTTTTTCCACCGAGCCACGTTTTGATAAAACCTTTGAGGCTCTTCCATGATTCCTTTTCCGTTGGTAAGGTGGTCTGAATTACCCAGCCACCAAAATCTCTGTTGTGGGTTTGGTGAGGGGGGGAGCTTAACTCAAACGAAGAAGTTTGAAGCCACCGGACACTATTTCCGAGTTTGAATTTGCATTTGGGAAGGAACCGCTTAAATGCGTTTGTCTTGCTTTTTCGTATATGCAGGGCAGAAAATGGACTAAAAAGATTGAACAGTATTGAACAGAATCGATTGGTTTATTAATATCCGGCAGATATTGGGGGGTTATTGAAGACTATCCTCCTTTTAACTACCAAATCTCTTTTTTCTTCTCTTTTCTCTCTTCTTCCTCTTCGTTGAATCCTTGACTCTATTCTTGTGTCGTTTTTTTGTCAAAACGCAAGAATGAAACTCCTCTCAACCACCGCAATCGTTTATCTGCTCTCTGCAGCAGTCGCAGCAGTAGCAACAGAAACACAAGTCCAAAACCTAGATGCCGACGATCCGAAGAGAGGTTCTTTGTTCGACCCTCCGACCGGCGTTAACAATCTTGACAGTGGAAATCTTCCGGTCCCGGAGGCGGGACCGAGGAGCAGGGAGCCCTTGATTACCAAGTGTGTTAGGGGATGTTTGAATGGGTTTTATGGGGCTGCTGGGTGTGGAAGTACTACTGATTGGGATTGTTTGTGCCAGTAAGTATTTTTTTTTAAAAAAAAAACAAAATCTGATAAAGAGGATGATAGAATGTGTTTTTGACAAATAAATGTGTAGTAAGAATAATTTGGCTTTGGAGATATCTAATTGTTATAGGAGGAAATGCGAGTCGAAAGGATTTCTTGATCAGTAAGTTTTTTTGAGAGGGAAAACTATGGCTGTTGTTGTGTTTGTGTATATATGCTGATGATGATGGTTGTTTATTTGTACAGGAGCTCATTCAAGGGGATTGAAAAGGTCAAGTGTGAGGGATATAATCCCCAGGCCGCGGATCCGTTTAGATGGGAGCCGACTAAGAATGATGGATACTGAGAGTTGATGTTTTTTTTGGTGATGTTTTTATGTATGGATGGGGGAGGATGGATGGGATATGGATTTATGGAGGATGATTTGGGGGATGTTTTTGGAGAGTGTAATAGGAGAGTAGCAGCAAACTATTATAGATTATTTTGAAGAAATTATGATTTTTTTATATTTACTTTATTCTTTTGGTCTCTGGAGTTTTTATTGTCTGTTTTCTTCTTGAAGGACATTTCAATGGAAAGAAACCACGGAAAAGGGCTTTAAAAACCCTTCTCATCAAAACTTTGACTCAGGATCAAGATCTTGAAGGACATTTCATCTCCTCCTCTATGTCATGCTCAATTTTGAAAGACGTACGAGATGTTGTCAAGTCAACCAGTGTTCAACTGCTTTTAATTGACAAATGTCAAGGGAGGGGGTCGAACGGGGCATCAACAAGGCTAAAATTAGAGTTGGATCAGCTCCATCGGTCTCGTTTTCCGGACTCGGGGGACTCCGGAGGTCGTTTGACGCGGTTAATATCGAACCTGCAGGAAGGGCCTTAAAAATCCTTTTCATCAAGTGGATTCAACCAGATAAAATACCATAGAACCTGCAGGTCAGGAATACGAATGATCAAAAACCTGCAGTTAAATTAGGCTGTTCCAAAATTTGTTTCTTCTTAGGACCGACGACGACGAGAGACTGACTCGTTGGATTACGGTTTGGAGATGATTGAATACGATCAACGACGATCAACGAACGACGTTTTTGTTTCGGGAGGACCGAAACGGGTTCGTGTCGTGTCGGACATTGCTCACAGTTTGATAACGAGATCCGTTCAAGAATTCAACGGGTAAACGTTTAAACGGCTTGTCAATATGTCCAAAAATATTCTTTGTCCATTATTGCTCTTCTTCCAACGCAGAAATACTCCCTCCCATTCAATCCTGTTCTCTTTACCTCGACCATCCACCCACAATGGTCAACCTCAAATTACTCTCCCTGGCCATTACCACCGCCATTATCCCCCCAGCCCTCGCAGCCGCCCCCGAAGCCGCCGCCGCCCTCCTCATTGATATCCTCAATAAAGACCCTTGGTACTGTAAACTCCCTTTTTTCTGTAAAACCCTCAAAGACCCCAAACCCAAAGATCCCTGGCCCAAAATCGACGTCAAAGCCTCCTACGAAACCATAAACGCAACTCGTCTTCGTGACGCAGTCCAATGTCTCCGCAATTTTTGCGAACGCCGTGAGGATCTCGCCAAAGACGGCGGTAAAGCCCGCTGCTATACCAGACATCTCGACGGCGGAGACGTGGCAGCCTGGGTCTGTAATCCCTCTCATGCACCCATGGTTTGTACAAGTCGACTCATTGACTTTGTCCTTCAATCTCAAGTGGAAGAAACGGGTAAACAAGGGGCTTTGTATTCTGGTGGAATGACGTGGTATTCGGCGGATAAACACCACCATTTGTTGTTTGGGTTTGATTCGTTTTGTTCGGGAAACTCGGGGGATATGTGTGGAAAGTATAGGGATACGGTCCATTTTTGTGATGATGTTATTGATATGGGTGGGGATTGGAAAAAGAACTTTTTGAATGGGGATGTTGAACCGAAGGCTGTGTATAGATTGAGAAGTCCGGTACAGTTTGAGGATTGGAATAATGGGTTTGAGAGCAAGGGGTTTAATTCGACTCCGATTATTGTTAATGGGCCTGAGGGGTATAATAATGGGCCATATATGGTTTGAGAGGGCGGGGGATTGACGACGACCAAGTGGAATCGAAGAGAGTGATGATGACGAGGGCAGTGATGGGAGCGAAGATTTTGAATGGAGCGCTTGCCCAACTCCAAACAGATTGACAGATAAAAAACTGAACTGACCTCCTTAAGCATGGTATATACAGTGACGAAATCCTTACTGCTGTTCATCGACAATGGTGTCTTGGGTGGACAAAGCTCACTCATCAACAAGTTGATGATTTGCCGGCCAAATGCCCCTACTTGCACCGATTAACCTTGCCCATTACCAATTAAGGCTCCCTCCCATTCACCCGCAAGTGGTGGGACGGGCGTGCAGTCAAAGCGGCATCGCATTGAAGACTTATGGGGACCCCCCTTTAACGTTGTAAACGTTTCAGGAGGGGCATATTTACTAGTGTCTGAGCCGCTCGAAACTTGCAATGATGCCATCGTGAGGTTCAACAGGCCTTGGGCGGGAGGTTCTTTCATCGCTTCAGTGGCTCGTGCGGGGCAGTCGCTGTGAGAAAAGGTTGTTGTAGCCAAAAGGTGGTTGTTGTGGTGAAAAAGCCAATTATGGGTGGAAGAAGGAAGTGGTTGTTGTGGTGAAAAGGTTGGGTGTGGGTGGAAGAATTATATAATTGAAGAATGTAGAGCAAAAAAAAACCCAAAAAAAACCAGATCAATCTAGTGCAGTCTCACTCCGGCGACTTGAGTTGCGACAGTATTTTTTTGGGCTTTGTCCGAAGACACCAAAAGGAAACCGGAATCAGGATTATAATCTTGGTTTCCAATAGCAAATAGTTATAGTAATATAACTTTATATATTTTTTAAAAAATAAGAAATGTAAAGCTTTTTCCGTTGGGTCCCTTTGAGTCTCGCCGTCCCAGAGCTCCAAATCGTGACAGCCGCTATGAAAAGGTTAGAATCCAACTAAAATTGCAAGTGCAAACCTGAATAATTGTGGTATGCCTGAAAAAAAATGAGGGAATTCAGACAGGTTGATTGTAAGCAGTGGCTTCGAAAGGCAGTTGTTGTGGAGAGGAAAAGTCGGCAGGTTGAGAGAGAGTGAAGTTGTTGCTTGTAAGTTGGCAAGAATTGTTAATTCAGGAGTAACGATAACCCCGTTCGTCCCGGCTCCCGTGCCGTTCTCCACTTTCCCCGGGGGCCGGGAGTCGTCGATGCATGATACCCGCCGAGCCAGCCAGCTGTCCTCTTTCCCAGTGGCAATACCTATCATGTATAAAAAAAGTCTGTGATTCCTCATCGCATCAAAATTTTAACTCTTTATCAAATTGAACAGAGTCAAAAATGGCAGAAACACTTTTAAATGTCGTCGTGGTTGGTGGTTCATACGTTGGTGTGGTATGTTTACATGCACGGACCATCTTCAGGGGGTTTTATTTCAGGGGCTGATCTTTTTTCACCATAGGCAACCGTCAAGGAGCTATTGAGTATATTACCAACAACTCATCGTGTAAGTAGTCCTTCACCCACATTTTTTGATCTCCAGTCATTTAATATTTCCTCTCTTCTAGATAATCCTCGTCGAACCTCATACTCATTTCCACCATTTATTCGCTTTTGTAAGTCACCCACCACCCCCACAAAATCAATACACTCAAAAACTGATTTACTATTTTTTTTTTCTAGCCCCGATTTTCTATCCTCCCAACTCACGAACACAAATCATTCATCCCCTACACCTCTTTATTCCCTTCTTCTTCCCCACATAAAATAATCCATGCTCGAGCCACTTCCCTCTCCGTCAACCCAAACCTCCTGCAACTCGACCGATCAATTCCATTCTCGAACTCTACTTCTTCTACAGAAATACCCTTTGATTACCTCATAGCAGCAACCGGCACCACCCTCTCATTCCCCGGCACCATGCCTTTCGACTCTAAACCCGCGTCCATCAAATCACTACAATCGTATCAAGAACAAATCGCCAGAACAGATTCGGTTTTAATTATAGGTGGAGGAGCAGTAGGAGTTCAAATGGCTTGTGATACCAAGGAAATATATCCAGAGAAAAAAGTGGTGTTGGTACATTCTAGAGAGAGAGTTATGAAGGGTTATGAAAAGGGATTGGATGAGGTTATTCAAAGGAGGTTTAAAGAATTGGGAGTGGATTTTTTTGGTGGGAAGAGGGTGAAGATACCTGAAGGGGGGTTTACTTTCGAAGAGGGGAAAGAAATCGAAGTAGAAATGCAAGGCGGAAAGGGAGTGTTGAAAGCGGGATTGGTGGTACAAGCTACTGGGCAAAAACCAAATAATGGATGGATTGTAAAGGGGTTAGGGGAAGGGGTTTTGAACGAAAGGAATGGGTTTGTGAGAGTGAGGAAAACGATGCAGTTTGAGGGAAAGGGATATGAAAGGTTGTTTGCTGTGGGGGATTGTAATGATTCGGGGGCGCATAAAGCTGCGAAACCGGGGATGGTTCAGGGAGGGGTTGCGGCTAGGAATGTGGTGAGGTTGATTAAGGGAGGAGTAGAAAAAGAGTTGGAGGAGTATGAGGTTGGGAGGGCGGGGATTCATATGACTTTGGGGTTGGTAAGTTTTTTCTCCTTTTTTTTTCCCGTACGGCAACTGGAAAATGGAAAAGAGACAACAAATGCTGACGTGTGGATTAGAAACGACATGTTTTATTTAGAAATCCGGATATGGCAAAGGGAGAGACGGAGCCATTTGTTGAGACTAAGGATGAGTGAGTTTTTCTTTTTCTTTTTGATCGAGGAAAAAAATGCTGATTTTCGATTACAGTGGTGCGGAAGACATGAATATCGAGAGTGTTTGGGCGAGGAGAGGACCTGCTGTAACAAGTCCACTGGATTATCATTTGTAATCGGTTGCAGGTGATGGCAGGTATTGAATAGATTTTCTTGATACCAGGCGTCATACTATCAGTTAGACGGGCAACACAGAAAATAGACGTTTTAAAAATATCTCAATTGCATTTGCTGTCAAAATTGGACCCTTTATTCTCAGACTCGGCGTCTCTTGATTTGCAATTCGACTACCTGGTACTCATCGGATCCCAGTCTCTCACCAACAGTCACTATTCTTTCCATCTCAACGCACCGTCTCCATCATTTAACTCCCAGTCACCCTCACAATGGTAGGGTCCGAGGAAAAATACGCGACAATATGTACCGTCCAAGATCTCGGCCAAAAAACGTTGCATCTATAGCTATCACCCGTCTTATCGTAGAAAAGATAATTGTACGACTCGGTGCAGCTGAAACTAAACTAGTTGTAGCTGAGCGGCCCGGTATTCAGGGCATACTGAGTGATGGCGGTGGTAGCTATCTCCTGGGCTGTAGGCGTGTGGTGGACGACAAAGCCATCAGGGGTGCAAGTCTCTCCTGTCCAATTGACATTATTCTTTCAAGCAGAAACCATTTATTTTAACCTCGAGCCAAGATCAGGGGCCAATTAAGCTGGTGTAGTCTAATTTCTTCACATGGAGCTGGTGATACAAAATGTAAATTTCTACTTCTTGGCGAGATAAACAAATGGATGCTGCCGCTGAGAATGAATAACACAATTGGCTCAATCCCCATTTTGCAAGTTGCAGATGGAAAACCTCATGCTGGCCAAGATTAGGCATCAATGTGTTCAGAGCCTGGAGGAGTGTTATTATCCATTATCTGTGATTGATAAGACCTGCCAAATAGATTTTATTCAGGCAAAAAAAGCAAAACAATGACCTCTAGCCTGGAATCGAATCAGGCCCTAGTTCAGAACGGGATAAATAAGCACAAGCAACTTGGTCTAGTTGAAAGACCCTCCAGCTAATTTCCTAGGAAAGAAACCGCCCGATGTCCCAAGTGGGAGTCGAACGTTAGGCTTCGGTATCGCTTGCATACCTAACCGGAACTTCCCTCGTGCTACCACTACACCACTAGAGGGTTTGTTTTTATTGGTAACCTAGGGAGCAAAAGTGGACTATGAGTGGGCTGGGGGAATTCATACTGTGTTTTCTGCCGGCTGCCAGTGCTGTCCAGCTGCCAATAATCAATTGAGTCATTCCCCAGTCACGACACCGGTTCATGCAGATTATCTTGACAATCACCATGGCGTTTTTCTACTTTTATATATGCACCTAGCGTTTCCCTCTCGGAAAAAAAGACATTCCAGTCTACTGCAATCGTATTGTCCAGTTTCCAGTATTCCTCGACGTTTGGAACGTTCAATTAAATTAATCGTCTGCCCAACAACCCACTCTCTATATAGTCTCTACCATTCCGCCATCAGCGTACTATTCGGACCCGCGAAAAGAAACAACAAATCCTCAAATCTAATTGTCATTGATCTCACCCATCGCGTGATGATTTTTAGTATCTGCACCGTATTCAAGACCGACCTCTCTGCTTTCTGGGATCGCATTAGCCAACGATGAACTTGATTGGAACTCCATAAACAACTTGCATGATCAGATTAGAATACTGCTGACGAGGAGAAGGATGAAGATAGGAGAATTTATTTGCCATATGCTCCAATTTCGGAAACTCAAACCAAAACCACGCGACAACAAACTCTGCGCTTCCTGCTCGCTCTTCCGTTGGGTTTCTCGGATATCCGCAGCAGGTCACAAGATTGGCCTTTTTACTTTCTTCCGCTTGTTTCGTCTTTGTTCACCGACCACGCCTCTGTATCACCTTGGATCGCATTTTTATGAAGCACATGAACAAGATTGACGGCTGAGGTGGATTGTTCGCCAAATACAGGTTTGTACGTCGTGAAATCGAGATTTCTATCCGCCCTTGTACAAGTACATACGGAGAGACCGCTGCCAAATCGAGATATTCCATCCTGTTAAACCGGCGTCGGCGAGCTGCTTCCTCTGTGCCCCTCATAAAGTTCCTGCTGCCGTGTCTCCTTCGCCGCTGAGTTTGCGCGACATTCCGAGTGCGGAAGGAACAATGACATATCCACAGACGGAGACTGACATGGCAGTGTCACCTCGTGCTCGTGGCAACCAGCATCTTGTGTCACACTATCCACAAGAGATCTAGAGATGACGTAGCCCACATTCAGGGGCAGCTTTATAATACACCACAAGTCACGACCAATGAGCTTGACAGTCATTCCAATCATCTTTTAATATCCTTCTTGCAGATACAAAACCAAAAATATCACAACCATGTATTATTCACCTACAATCAACCTACTGGCCAGTTTCCTCCTCCTAGCACAATCCTCCTCAACAATAATCACATCAACGGGAACCTTCCTCCCCTTCACTCGTCCAACACTAGCTTCCAACTCGACTTTTTTTACCTACATATCCGTTCGATATCCCAACACGACAACCACAGTGATCTTCACCCCTGGCCCTACAAACACAACAACAATATGGACCACAATCCCTATAGCTTCAATCACGGGTGATCCCTTTTGCATCAATCAGGCTTCCCCTCAGCAAGGCATAGGAAATCATTGTGTATGCTCCAATGGTGCTACTCTCAACCCGATTCCGTGGACCAAGGGAGGGAATATTTCTGATTATCAGCCTTGTGCTTATACTACTGTTGATGTTGGGGGAGGAAGAGGCAATACGACGACGGTTGTGGTTGTTGGGGGACGTTGAGATGGGGTTTGATGGATAGTTTGGAAGGAGTTTTATCTGGGATTGTTGAGTGAGAATTCATAGGAATACTATGACTTTTTTTTGTGACGAGTAACCCAATTGATGCTATTTTGGAGATTTTGGTTGACGAGCCAGGGTGGGCGGGTGAAACACATTTTTTTCAGCACAGAGGGCATTCCAGGCTGTTCCATGATTTAATGGGAGATAGAGGGGTTCCATTTGCAGCGGAAGGTGGGTTGTATCAAGACCGTCCCTTCCTGGCCCTGTTTTCATGCTGTCAGCCCACCCACCAGGTGATTGCTGCCTTGCGCGATGGAAAATCATCCCTTCATGATCATCCTTACGGTGTGTACCCGATCAGTTTTGTCATGCCGGGTTTGAGCTCCTAGGCCTTTGTCATTTCTGCATCGCTTTAGGACCAAGCGGGGGCTATCAACGCAGGAATCCGGGTCCCAAGGCATCTCGGGGCGTTTCTCGGGTCTATCAGCCATCCTGTTCAGGAGTATAAAACTACGAGGACAGAAATGGGTTGAATATTCATGGAGGGAGACAACAGAAAAGGGCCGAACAAAGACTCGGACCAACGGTAATCACGGCGACAAGGGAAGGGCTTCGTTTGCCCCCTATACTGTTTTCTTTTATGCTTTTGTATTGAAAGTCAAGGTAATTATTATATCTAACAAGACCGCCATCCCTTTATTTTGGTATCCAAACTCCGAAAAAACAGTACCCTGAACTGACTGACCCCTACAGCTTCGCCTTGGCTCCCTCCAACAGCTTATTACCCACTTGAGCCATCTCAAACTTCCTTACCTTGCCACTGCCAGTCAATGGTACCGCCGCAGGCACTCCATCATGCCCGAGCCAAAAGACGTGAGTAGGCGCCTTATGCCTACCCAGCTTACTTCGGCACCACTCGCGAACCTCCTCAACCGTCGGCCTCTGAGAATGTCCCTCATCGAGGCTAAGAAACGCTCCCACAACCTCACCATAGTGAGCATCCTTCAGACCGACCACAACGGCCATGGAAATGGCTGGGTGAGCTACAAGCCGTTCCTCAATCTCGAGAGGATAAATATTCTCACCACCTGTTGAGCTGTTAGCAAAGTTCTGCCTACACCTTTCACACAAGAATTACCTCTAATGATGATATCCTTGAACCGCCCAGTGATGGAACAGTATCCTCTCTCGTCAAACACAGCTTCGTCGCCAGTATGCAACCACAACATGCCGCTCTCATCCCGGGCCATCACCTCATTTGTCTTCTCCGAGTTATTCCAGTATCCAGCTTGAAGCTGATACCCACCAATGCACAGCTCTCCTTTTGTTCCAATAGGAACGATCTGTCCATCCCGGTCAACAATCTTGGCCTTGGCGTGAGGCATCAATGTGCCGACAGTTGTTAACCGCACGTCAATCGGGTCATCCGTGAAGGCGTTGAAGCAGGTCGGACTGGCCTCAGTAAGACCGTAGCTGGAGGTGAACTCGGTCATGCCCAGTTTGGTAACCATCAGCTCCATTAGATAGCGAGGGACGGGGGCACCCGCAACGATTCCGGTCCTCAACCGCAAATCCGCAGCCTTGAGGTCCTTGGCCTGTGGAAGGGCAAGGAGAGAGTCAAACATGGCTGGAACACCATGAACTGCCGTACATTGCTCATCGATGATAGTACGGAGGGTTGCGGGTGCGTCAAAGACTTCTGCCGGGTAGATGATCTTTGCGCCGTGGGTGATTACTGCCATGAGGCCGAGGACTAGACCGAAGCAGTGGAAAAGAGGCGGCGGGCAGCACAAGACGTCATCAGGAGTGAGACGCATGCGATCACCGATGAAGCGGGAGTTGTTGACAATGTTGTGGTGAGTCAACATGGCGGCTTTGGGGAGACCAGTTGTGCCCGAGGTGAATTGAAGGTTGCAGACGAGATGAGGAAGAACCTTGGATTCGGCTTGATGAAGACGGTCGGGGTTGACCTTTGACCCCTGAGTAAGGAATTCCTTGTAGGTTGAGTACCCTTCTGAGTCACCACGAAGAATCACGACCTTGGGGGATTTTGGCTTGTTGGCGAGCTGGGTGAGGAGAGGTTCTTGGTCGAGACGCCCAATCTTCTTGGTGGTGAAGAAGACTTTGCATTCTGAGAACTCGAGGCCGTACATTGCTTCCGTTGGGGTGTAGGTGTTGTTCATGATGACGAGGATGGCGCCTATCCTGGTGGCAGCGAAGAAAACGGATGCGTACTGCTCGCAGTTTCCCGCCATGATGCCTACTCTGTCACCAACGCCAATTCCCATGTCGAGGAGAGCGGCCGCCAGCAGCCGACTGTGGTGGTTGAGTTCATTGTACGTCCATCTTGCGCCGGTCCATGGAATCACGATGCCTTCTCTGTTGCCGTGATGGAGGCATTGGAGGTTAAGAAGCTCTCCCAGCGTGAGGTCGACAAGTGGCGGGTCAGTTGCACCGTGGAGGAGTGACAACTTCTGGGGCTGTGGTGGGAGAATAATTTCCTCCTGGATAGGAGTCCTTACGCTGACTGAGGTAGACATTTTTTCGTCTTCAAAAAATACGGCACGAGATGAAATCACCACCACACTGGAAATGGACGGGAAGATATGACGGAATACCATGCGACGCTACATGCCAGGGGGGCGGGGCCCTCTTTGGTGTGGATGGAGACATTGGAGGCTATGATGTTGCAAGGTTTCCCGGCATTCGGGAAGCCATTCTTGGAGCGGGAATGGAGCTGTAGAATGAAGGGTGATTCGATCTAATCTGATAAGATCACCCTCACGCCTTGTGTTTTCCGAGGTTCATTGGATCCCCTGAAAACAGGCCGGCCGATTGTCGTCACTGAGGAAATCTTCCTCGGTTGGAGATTCGAAAGGTGGACACAACAAAGATTTTTCTTTTCCAATGCGGAACAGGAAGGAGAAATTCAGACAGGGGCTGGAGTGGAACGGGGGTTGTCATGCGTCACTAGCACCATCTGATAAATCCCAAACTGCAAGTTGAGGGTGCCCAGTGGTGTGATGTTTTGGCCATGTCATCCCTGCAAATGCCTCAAGAGCTAAAGATCTTTTTTTTGATCTGATTAGATTATTCATGCCAAGATCTTCTTTCCCTCCCCATGTCCCGGAACCGAACACGGGAAATGGGGATACTATCGAATCGGATCTGACCTGAAAAGGAGGTGACGCATGTTATTTCACAAGGAAATACATATGAAAAGCCGGCAAAACACCCTCTCGATGGACGGTGCCCCGCTCCGAGGTCGGTTTGCCAAGCGGACCGGGGTGAGAGAAAAAATTATCTGATCCGCTTCCTGGCGTCCGAGTAAAGTTATCAGATCCGGCCTTCATGCAGGAAACCCCTGTCAACCAACGGGGACGAGACTGAACGGGTTGGCTCGGCAAAAAAGAAAAGATGGAACTCTCCAACAAGGTTCCCCCATGAGTACTGGCTTGTCGGTGAGAGCTCTGCCGATTGTGCGGATGCTCCCCTAAAGTTGCAAATGTTTGCACACCAAAACTTTTCTTTTGTCGATCATCAACACACACACACACACACTCTCTCTCTCTCTCTGAGCCAAAATGTCATCACAAACAAAGTCATCACCAAGGCTTCTCGCCGACTATGTGGCCTCTTCAGAGTCAATCCTAAAACTTCCCCATCCTTATCAGACTCCCTACATCGTCGTCAAGAGCGCAGAGGGCGCCAATGCCTTCCAGATCCGTCCCGGAACTGCCAAACCAACCGACAAGCCTCTTGCCGAACCCCTACACAACGATTCACTCTTCTTCACCAGCCCAGAGGACCTCAAGCTCGGCGACAGACCAAAAGACAACAACAATACCCCTTGGGCCCGCGCCAGACGCACTCCTTCAGTATCAGTCACCTGGAAGGGCGAGACTCCAGCAACCATTGGTCAAATATGGCTAATCACCTACGTCATCTTTGTTCTTCGTCCTTCTGAGGAGGCCTTCCGCCTTGGTCTCAACGGATTCGGCACCGAGAAGCTCGCAGCACAGCTCAAGGCTGTCGGTTTGGCAATTGACCATCCTACAACTGCCATCAAGGATGCGCCAGTCACCAAAGAGCTCCTCGTTTACCGCGGTGCGTTCTGGCAGGGCGCCGGCTCACCCTTTGGTCCTCGTCCAGCCTGGGTACCCGAGGAGTCTGATGCGGACCTTGCTGCCTTCCCAATTCCTCCTCCAGAGTATGTCATGACTACCGACGCTACCGCTTTGGTCTGGCATCCACGCCGTAGAGCCAAGCCCGTTCCTGGTTCGGTCGTCTACAGCAGATATATCCCACATCTCAAAGAGACCTTTAGCATGGTTGCGCTTGATTATAAGAATGAGGAGCACTTGGGTCTTTTCCACACCTGGCAGAATGATCCTCGTGTTTCGCAGGGTTGGAATGAGACTGGTACTCTTGATCAACATAGAGAATACCTCCGCAAGGCGCACGAGGATCCTCATCAGATTACCATCTTGGCGAGGTTTGACGATATTTATTTTGCTTACTTTGAAGTATACTGGGGCAAGGTATGTACACATTCTCTTCTCTTTCATTTACTTCCAGAGTTAACCTTTTATTTTAGGAGGACCGCATAGGCGCATACTACTCAGCAGGCGACTACGACAGAGGAAGACACAGTCTAGTAGGAGACGTCCGTTTCCGCGGTCCTCACCGCGTCAGCGCCTGGTGGTCAAGTTTGATGCACTATTTGTTTTTGGACGAACCACGCACCGTGAGCGTCGTTGGGGAACCCAAATACACGAATAGTTCGGTGTTGATGTACGACTTGATGCACGGGTTCGGACTGGGCAAGTTTATTGATTTGCCGCATAAAAGGTCTGCGCTGGTGCATTGTTCGAGGGAAAGGTTTTTTCAGCTTTGTCCGTTGGATGAGAATGAAAAGGTTATGGGTGGTACTGGGGTTGGATTGGTTCCGAAATTGTAATTTTTTTTTGTATATTTATGGATGGGTTTTTTATAGAAATAATAAATAATGTTGGATGTTATATTGGGTAGAACTTTTTGGGGTGAAGTTTACTTTGGACAATGGCATGAACATCATACTATACAGCCGTTTTGACGGAAAAACTCTCTTTCACACCTTTCAAGCGGCTTTAAGGTGTCGTCAGTTGCCAACGCAGACGGAGCCGATTTCCATATTCCGGCGGCGGGGGGGTTTTCTCCTTGTCTGGGTTGACTGGGCTTTTCCCCCTGCGTGTCTGTATCTTTACATCTTGGAACATGGTCAAGTTAATCATTTCATCAAGTGGGTTTTTTTTTTTTTTTTTTCTTTCTCCAACTTTTCAAGCAGTATGGAGCTGTTGTTGGTTGTATGCCAACGCGGCATCGTCGACGGAGACTGATTCCTCATTCCCGTGGAGGTTTTTCTTCCCTCTTTTATTCGTTACCGAGCGCGTCATCTGAGTGAACCTTAATTTTTTTTTCGTTTGTTTATGGGTGAGTGGTGTTGAAGTGCCGTTGGTTTAATTATTTGCCAATGCGGATAGGAACGGATTCCATAAGTAGTTATTCCGGAAAAGGTTTTCCTCCCTTTTTCTTTTTCGTTTGGTAACTGAGGGTACGTACGTATCTTCTGCATCTTCACCTTTTTGAGCACAATAAAAACCACCATAATATATTACAATTTTCAAAGCGGTAGGGAGGTTGCCGTTGATTTTCTTTATCAATGACGACGGAGGGCTTTTATACTCTCTTGTGGGTGACTGAGCTTTCCCCTTTGCGGATCATATGCATCGACGCAATCTTGGACCCCTTGAACTATTTATATCTTTTCAAGAGTTTCATCACCAAAAATCACGTCTAATTGTATTTATTTTCTGTCATCATATTTAAAACCAAAAATCCGAATTTATCCAACACTTTTTTTCATACCCAAAATTTTGAAACCCAAATTGTATCGGCATCAAACAGGACCCTTCCCATTTCCAAGTCCCAAATGGTCCCAACAAATCGTAAAACCCAAATCATCCCCAAAGAACAACTTCATCACGTCCTCACCATAACTCATACCAGACTGAGGCCAATACGACACAGCATTTTTACCAACCGCCAACCCAATCATTGGCGGAATCTCATCCAACTGTAAAAACTCCGGAGTCTTCCCCGTTCTGGACCCAATAATTCTTTGGTAGACATTATTCGCCGCAAAATAGCCCATGTGCATTGCTCCGCCGCACCGCTTAATACCTGACCATTTGACCAAATCTCCCGCGGCGAAGTGATCAAAGTTGTTGGGTGATCCCTCAGGGAATGCAAGACTTTTTTTCTGTCAGTTCACCACTTATCGTTCTCTGAGAAGGAATAGATGAGTATTACAAACCTAGGCTGAATCTTTACATATCCTTCATCATCCTTTACTTCTTCTCCCAAAAACTCCGTGGCAGGTACTGGTCTCGAAATAGCAAACGAGACTTGGTCTGCAAGCATCGTTTTTCCATCCTCAAAGGTGACGCGGTAAAAAGTTTTTTGCTGCTCATCTTTGACTTCCTCAGTCTTTTTGACTCTGAGTCCAGTCAAGACTTCGACGCCTCCTTCTCTCAGAAGCTCAAGAGTCTTTTCTTTTACATCGTCAGGTAATGGTTCAGAGGAAAGGAGTTTTTCTCTTGAATGGACGAGTGTGACGTTTAGTTCCGGACGGACGAGTTTGAGTTCTGCGGCCATTTCTATGCCAACGGCGCCTGCAAAACATCAGCATCCAAGGTATGGTTTGAAGGCCGCAAAAGGAAGAAGAAACTCACCACCACCAACAACCAAAACCCCATATCGTCCCTTGGTACCCTCATCCGTATGCTTCCCCGCCTCTAATAACCATCCCTTTTTCGTCAAAGCCTGAGGAACAACCGGCCAGACTCTTTTCAATCCAGCAGCAGCAATCAAGTAATCGTATTCTACCGTTTTCGTCTCCTTGGTAGTAGAAGTGACATACTTTGCCGTTTTTAAAACCTGATCTACATGCTTGACGGTGCCTTGCAGGATATTTATGTTTGAAGAGTCCCGAACGGCGGGTAAGTCAGTGTAGTTGATCCAGGTTTTTGCTGCGTAGGAGTGATCTGCTAGGGCTAAAGGGGTGCCGATAAGATGGACTGGGAGATTAATGGCATTAGTGAAAGGAAGAGGGGGAAGAGGGGGAAGAGTGAGGAAAAAGAGCTTACAGAACCCATCTCGTTCGTCAATGATTGTAATGTCAATGTCGAATTGTTGTGATGGGATGGGTGTTTCTTGGCCTTCAACGGGTTTTGGACCGCATCTTGGGGGTTTGCCGGTACAGAGATCTTGTAAATTGAGAGCGGCGGAGAGGCCTGCGTAGGAACCGCCTACGATCAGGACGCGGAGGGGGGTGGTTGGTATTGAGCCCATTGTGTGTGTGTGTGACGGGAGTACAGATGGTGATGGTGAGAATGATGAGAGCAATTTGAGTGTGCGTGAAAGAGGGTGGGGAGCAAGGGGAAGGTACGTAGATGGATCATGAGCCCCTGATTGAGAGAAAAGAGAACAGACCCACCTCACTTTCTCCCTCCTCCTCCTCCCTTGTCATTCATGTTCTCCCGGCATCGGAATCGGTTATTCTTTTGGTGTTTTTTGCGTTTTACCCCGAATACGCCATTGAGAGAGAGAAAAGAAAGGAACCTTGATGGAGGGGTGAGTGGGTGCCGTGTGATCTTGTGTCCTCCACAACGGTGTAACCCCACATGCAGGCTCATCTTATCAGATCATCAGATCATCTAACAATGACAGGGATCATTTTCCCTATCGGCAAAACGCGGCACCGGCACTGCTTGGCATTTGTCCGTACTTGCCGACGGTTGAGAAAGAAGCAACATGGAAAGACCAAATTTTTTTGGTGAAGTCTTGACAATTTACTTGTAAGTGAAATAAAGAATGAAAAAAATACATCACTGGGTTGAAAAGAATGAAAAAAAAGAGAACCAAGGTCATTTCCTCCTCCTCCTCCTCCTCGCCAGCACGCCACAGCGCCTCCTCTTCCCAATCGCAAAGATCATGAAGCGTAGCCTCTGAAAGCCTCTCTCTTATATCAAGAATCTTGCCCAACTCGTCTTTACTGACCTCCAAGCTGTTGATCTCCCGACACGGGTGCAGGTGGGTGCTTGTGTGCTGTCGCCTCAGAGTTATTTTGGCTTTGAGCTTGGGTTTGTGCGGCTTTTTTTTTTTTTTTTTTTTTTTTCGGCAGGCTCCTTCCGCTTGTTCTCCTTTTTGACATCCGCCTCGTCGTCGTCGGACAACTCGGTGTACTTACGCTCAACTAATACATACTTGCCAGGCTTTGGATTGTACGCACGCTGGGCCCACGAAATATGCCCGACTCTCTACGTGCGGAATTGGATCTGGGAAGATCAAGTGATTTGGATCGGCAAATTATAAACTAGACTTTTCGGCGATGAGTTTGAACAAGCGTCTGACATATCGGCCGGGAATGATGAAAAAATCAAGCAGAAGTGGTCGTTGAGAAATTCGCGGATTTGGTTATCATATGCCGCGCTGAAGATACAGTCACGAACAATGTGAGGCAAAGGTTCCAAGAGTGAGAAAGGTTGACTCCAGACTGCAGACGACAGCATCAGTCCCCAATCTTGTTATTTCTTCCCTGCCTCCTACCATACTTCTTTCCCCTTTCGACTTCCCATCATGCTCCGCTTAACCAATTGGCAAGATAGTATCGTTCCTGACGATTACAAGCTGACACTGAAAGCCTGGCTCAAAGCTGGAACTGTTCCACAGCATTACCTATCGAGAAGGTAAATCAGCATTAAAAAAAGATAGAGGACACTCAGTCATTTATCTGAATAGTCGAATCATCTAAAATGCGTTTCTACTTTTAAGGGTAAGTTTGGGACTTGGTTTCAAGAAGGTCTTGGAATGATTCTAGATATGTCTTGAGAATAAAGTAAAAAAGAAAAAAGAAAGAAGAAAAGAAATTAACAAGAATAAAAGTGTCCCCGATCGGATTCGAACCGATATCTTTCGCTGCCTTAACTCTATTCGCTGGGAAAACAAACGCTGAGGAGAAAAGTCACCAAACGCTGACCGCTAAGCTACGGGGACTGTAAACCAGGGATTTTCTTGTGAATTTAGTCCTTCTTATCCGAATTTAAATAGTCCTGGGATACTGCTTGGGCATCAAAGAATGGTTGTGGTGGGTTTTGTGGTTGTTGTTAATGATGTAGGTGGCGCGGTGGGTTGAGAAAAGCCTCTGATAAGGTTGGATTTAAAAAGATAGGGAATATCGGAAATACGCAGGCCGCTTGCTGTCCCCAGTGCCCACAAAGCCTTGCTCGACCAAACAAGCGAGACTTTAGAGAGCGTCCATGTGTGTGTGTGTGTCATTAACACCTCCAGGACTGGGGCGAGCTTCCCTTCTGAGAGGACGCTCAAAATAGAATTAGCTATGCAAGAATGCGTTATGCTGGGCGGTCGGTCACCCTCTCTACCTGAAACTGCACACTCCTCCAAAAAGGCTCAAACTCCAACCTAGGTACTGATGAGGTGGAAAAGGAAAAAAAAAGATATGGACGAACAGGGGATCGAACCCTGGGCCTTTCGCATACAAGTCGATTGATGACTGCAAAGCGAACGCGCTACCACTGCGCTATACGCCCTTTGATAAGTGGGTTAGGTATATAAGGTTGCTGCTAGATACTTTGGAAGGAACTTAAAAAGTCGTCAACTCTTTTGGGTGGTAACGAGCTTTCGAGCGTGGATAAATTCATGCATTTTGGTGGATGAGCCGAATCACCCTCTTTAAGCACTGTAGGAAAGACACGTCTGTGACTCTGTGTTGGCCAAGTAATTTGCATGGACTTCAATAACATTGGTGAAATGCTCAACACAAGGAGAAACGACCAAAAAAAAAAACCCTCGGATATAAACAGAAATGATTGCTTTCCAAGTTCCAAGTAAGGGTTGCAATCTTCATTATACGTAATCATGGATTAGCGCTCTAGAAATAGAACTCTTGAGAGGAAGAAGAAAGAAAGAAAAACGATGATTAAAAAAAAAGAAGAAAAAAGAAGTGTCCCCGATCGGATTCGAACCGATGTCTTTCGATACATTATTCTCTTCGCTGGGACAATCAAACGCAAAGAAAAGCACCAAAAACTAACTGCTCTACGGTGACGAAAAACCATACCCATTTTTCGAATTCAAATAGGCCCTGGTGGTGTGTGGGTGGTGGGTGGAAGAAGGGAGTGGAAGAGTGGTTGTGACTTGAGTAGCGTATTCACGATATCGGATACTCAGAGTACCATGCAAAAAAAAAAAAAAAAAAAAAAGAGATGTTCTTTGGGGTGTAATTGTTTTCCCTTTTGTCTTTTTCAAAAATATCAACAGACAGACCGATGGGGTAACAGGTAACTCCGACGATGAATATCCTCTTTACCTCTGTCAGAATATTTTCAAGAAAGATCTCTGTTTGCTTCGAAAAGAAAAGAAAAGAAAAAGAGAGGGAAAAGAAACAAAATCAACGACCCTTGTTTACCTACAACAAGTGTACCTACAAGCAAGCAACAACACGAAAAGGGGGATCCGACCGTTTGATCCTTCAGTCGTCCGGGTCCCATTTTCGAAAATTGAAACCATGAGTGACGACGCAATCCGCGTTATATCCAGCTTCCAAATACATAAATTTCTGCCTGTTATCACTGGTGGAATACGAAGAGTGATATCACAATACCCAGAAGGAGAAACCGTAAAAGCCGGTTGTTGACATAAACCCGAGCTGGCTACATGCAGAACTATTAGCTCCGACTTGGCAATCCAGCTTTGTTATTATACACGTACTACATATATCTTCTGATGTGGTGGTCAGCGTCACATTGAAATGCACAGAACTTGTGATACTCAGTACTTAACTACCCTGGTTGCCCTGTCAAGCTGCCTGGCCTTTTATCTTGCATTAATTTTCACTTACTCAGCATTGCAGATCTGCCAGTGTTGAGCTTCAACCAATCAACTGAGAGTGAACTCGACTCATCCATCACTTACAGCAGAAATACGAGTAGAGGGAGGGAGGAGGGAGGTTTTCACGGTGAACTCGGGCCCAAGAAAAGAAGAAAAAAGGAGAGCGTTGTCCAAACAGCCAACCCAATATGCACTTCTCCACCATCCTGCTTACAGTACTCAGTCTCGCAACTCTCGGTTCTGGCGGACAAGTTAACTTTTACGCAGATCTGAACTGCCAGGACTATATCGGCTCGCGCTACCCCGGTGTCGGCCGGATCACCGGGTATGTTAGCCACCGCACTCACTGCTTCTGAAAGAGGCATTTCTAACAGAATATTTGTATAGAGGACCGTCCGGCTCGTTTTCAGCAATTTGGGTCACAGCTGACCAAAGCACCTGCTCACGAACCTGTGGACCTACGATCATCTGCGGCGATTACCAGTGCAATACTCGAAAGGCTGCCCTGTTGTGGCCGTCCCCGAACGGGTGCATTAGTTTCTCGACGGGAGTTTGGGCCAAGAACGAATGTGGTTATCATCAGTGCGCGAATGTTTAAGAGGTGTCATGGAACTACGTTTGTGGTAGTCTAAGTTGGAGAAACGCGATGGGTCAGCAAGGACCAGTGATTGGATACTGCAAATATAGAGGGAATAACAAGATCAAGGAACAGGAACTGACGGAGTGGGATAGACGCAGAGGAATATGACGGATGATGACTCTATCTTGCGGTCTGTAAAGCGACAAATGCCAGGTTCTTTTTCAGTCTCCTCCTAGCCCCCTTGGATATGGATTCATACAAACTGGATGCCGCCTCTTTTTGCATATTGAACGCTGATAGTTTCCGGTAGTTGTTTGAGACTATTGGATTGTCTGAGACTGGGCCGGGCCGCTGTATGGTGGTCGAAAATATGATGATTGTATTGCATGGCCATTGACAAGGCTGACGCCCTTCCATGGTTGTGCTTCTCTTGGTGGATTGATGGTCTGAATCACCCCATCGTCAAAGATACGACCGTCAAGAGAAGAGAAATCATTTCCAGCTAGAATACCAAGGACGGAATGGAGAACCGTGAATGATTGTTTACCACCGTACTGAGAAATTAGAAGCGCCCAAGATGGGAAAAACAAGAAGTTTCGAGCGGACCTCGGGAGGTGAAACCGATATCCGTCCGTTCTCGAACACTCCTTCTCAGTTTACACCAACCAATCCACGGTCTTGCATCAACTTCTCGGCCCATGTCCCCAATTTACCAAAATACTCCTCTGAGTCACCACCACGCCAGTCACGCAGTGCGTACCACAAATAACGAAAATCTTTCCCAGCTCGTATAACAGTTTCATACCCCAGAGCATCGCGGTACAGTTCCTTTGACGAACAGATTATCAGCGTTAGCCCAAAAAAAGAGCAGTATTGCATACCTGAACATAATGCTGAGCCCATCCCGCATACATACCCAGCTCATCCCGAGTTACTCCCTCCGGTATCCTCGTAACAGCCGGTTGACCCTCCCCATCCACAATCAAATCCACCGGATCAGCAGCAACCAACGGATCCCAAAGAATCTCAGGCCAAATACACGCCGTCTCCCAGTCAAACACCGACGTCACTCTTGGCTTACCCTCATCAACAGCAGTAGTCATATTATGAATCCCAAAATCCCCATGATCCAAAACAAACCGATACAATGATGATTCCCCATCAACCACACCCGTATCAACCGGCAGTATACGGAATCACCCTTAAAAGCCTCTCCTTAGCAGCCAAAGCAACCCTTCCAACCCTCTCATCATCCTCCTCCCAACCAATCATATCCCCCTCCTCCCCAATCGTCGCCTTAATCTTTTCCTCAAGCACATACATCCAAAACTCCCTAGTAGGCGCAACATCCATCCTCATCTCCTCCAGTTTAAACTTGAACAATCTCTCCAAAAACCATTCCGCCAAAAATTCCTTCGGAGGATCATACAGAAACAACCCCGCACGAACACCCGCCAATTCTCCCAAAAGAATAAACTTATTCTCATCTGTCAACTCCTCCCAGACATTATTCCTTCCCTCCGCCTTTTCAAAAACCAACAATCTCCTACCACTAATATCATGAGGAATACCTCCCTGTAATCCCAATTTCTCATACTGAACCGGTGCACGACCATAGAATAGCCGAGACGCCAAAATGCCAGGGTCCGACCTCAACAAATTATAAACAGCCATTTCGAATTGAACCTCAGGGATTTGCACCTCGACCGGAAACGAATCAAAGTCGGGCATGTTGACGTCGTTTTGAGCCAACCGACCAACAATCATGTCGTCGTCAGGCCGAGAAGAATTGGCCCTCGTAATATGAAAACCATAGTTATTAGATCCTTTATTGACAATGGGAATCCCGGTGATTTTCGTGTTGAGCTTCTCAATCTCTTGGATAAGGAGTTTGACGTCCCAGACGCCGTTAAATGGACTCTTTCCGCTGCGGACCAACCCCAGGAGGTTCTTGCCGTCATATGGTGTGCCGTCAAACATAGAAGACCACTCGTCTCCGTAATACATTTTGATATAAAAATATGCTTGTTGGTGAGGTGGTTGAGATGTTGTTTGGTTGAGAAAAGAAAAATCACCGCTTACCGCCATTGGCATTGGCAATGGCAAACAAAACGGCCAACAAAAAGAGAAACCCCCGCTTCCTTGCATTTTACAAACCAGGTAATATTGGTATTCTGCATATCACACTGTGCGAATTTTTCTAAGTTACAACGGCCCCCATAGAGCTTCGCTTCACTTCTCTGAGCATGCACGAGGGGCCAGAGGTCTTGTCAGTATACCCTGCGCATCCTGAGAGTGGAATTGTGATGAGTTCTACCGGAGCAAATAGTTTCCAGAGATATTATCAATTATTCCAATTCCATCCAATCTGTACCAGCCACAACTAAGTCCAAAAACCGCGATATATCCAAATCTCAAATTTCAAAACCCAGGAAACTCAAACTCCTCATCCTTCTTATATCCACCCTCCGGCACCGCTCCATTCCTCAACCCGCCCAAAAAGCTCGTATGCAGCATATGCAAATCCAGATTCTGCTTCAGTGCTTCCCCCTGCGCCAGCACATCTTCCAAATCCTGATTAACATCATAATACTTTCCCCTCAACACGTCTTTGCCGATCCCCGTAGCAAGCGCCACACAAATCATGCCATTGAGGTAAGGAGAATCGTTGTAAATCTCCTCGAATCCATCTAAATAAGCTTTTCTGACTTGTTCTGGCAGGTTTGAGACTGACTCTTCCGAATACTTTTCTTTGGTCATTGTTGATTTGATTCCACCGGGGTGGAGAGAATACATGTGGATCTTGTCGCCGAGACCGTCGATATCTATTTCTTTCTGGGCGCAGGATGTCAAGGAAATGAGAGCAGCTTTGGATGTTGAGTATGGGGTTGAGTAGGGGATTGTGACGGTGCCTGCGCGAGAGGAGATGTTGAGGATGCACCCAGAGGGAGGCGATTGGGCTCGGAAGTGCTGGATCAGAAGGCGCATGAGAAAGTAGGGGCCTGTGAGGTTCACGGCGAGGGATTGGAGGAAACTCGATGTTGCGAGGGTATGGAGCTGGGGTCCAGGTCAGCAAAGCAAAGGTGGCTAGTATCAGGGATACTGACTGAACCTAGAGCGTTAGCTCCCGCATTGTTGACTAGAATGTCGACGCGGGAATGAAGGGATATTGTCTGGCTAACCAACGACTCGCAACCTTCCTCATCGGCAACATTGCACTTGATGAAGTCGACGGAGGCCGCGCCGAGCTTGCGACATCTCTCCTTGAGTTCCGGTGGAGGCGGCGTCCTGTTGTAGGTGAGTACCAACTTTGCTCCTGCTACAGCAAAGGACTCGGCGAGACTTTGACCGATGGCTCCGGCAGCACCTGTGATGATTGTCACTTTGTCCTGGAGAGAACCCCTGAACTTGGCGGGCGCGATGAATGGGTAGACGTCGGTCCGGAAACGTGGTTTGAATTGGACGGGAGTTGCGCTGCTCATGTTTGATTGTGGATGTTTTGCTCTTTCTGGTTTTTTCAAATTACAGAGCAAACACATGGGCAAGAGGTAAGGTTCTCGGTTAAGTTGAGATGCGGAGATATTTTATGGCCCGAAACGTGGTGTCACTACCCGATCCTGCAGTCTCGCGGGGTAGTTACCCCGAGACTTGCTTCTCCAACCCAGATCGCAGAAACACGGAGTGTGACGGGGCCGGCGTTGGACAAACCCGATATTACCCGCCTACCTGGGAATAGAGAGATTTTGTAGAATACAGAAGATGAGGTCGTCCCTTGTCAGTTGCTTCCTTTGAACCTGTATCTTAATAGTAAATATTTCGATTAAATATCAAGTCTAATGATAATGGCCATAAACTGCGCTGAGGCTCAACAATGAGCCATTATTTTGGGTAGATTGTGAGACCCTCTTTATCTTCCCATTTGTACACGTCCATAGGGCGAGAGACTAGAAATCAAGTCTAGACACAAGCCGTCTCGATGGATGGACTGGCTCAACGAGTTGAGCAAGTAAGCTTTGCATGAGCATAACCCAATGCATCAAAATAACCCACCAACTGCACCAAGGCGGAACAGACCACCAAGACATGAAAGATGGAATGAGAACCCCAAAAGTCAAATTTGCCGGGATACCGGCTTTCGGGGAATCTGGTCTGTTGATCTGTTAGACTCAATTTGATCTCTTGCAACTGTTGAGACACTTACTGCATAAAACAAAGTCCCAGACAAAAGAAAGCCTGCTTTTGCCGCAGTGTAGGGTAAGGCTTTGTTCATCATCTGTGAGATGCCAAATGTATAAATCCCATGAATTAAGGGCACAAGACCGAACAAGCCTGTTGCCACAAAGATCAAGGCTCGGAAAAGACGATATTTTGCGCCTTGAAATTTAGGATACATTGTCATGAAGACGGTCAACGTCCCTAAAACTGCGACCTGCTCACGAAAAAAAAAAGTCAGAATTAAAATAAACCGGATCTCTTGTAAAGATGACATGCCATAGCCCAATAAATGTTTCGTGGCAAAGGCTCACACCAGAAAACCACGTACATCCCTAAGACGAGATCGCCTATGATGAACAGTAAAATACCCAGCATGTCCAATCTCAGGAACAAATTTTCCATCTTCTGAGAGTGGTTCAGCATGGTGTGATAAGTCGCTGAGAACGACATGCAGAGTACAGCCGTTAAAATGAAGACCGAAAAAGCAATAAAATCGGCGAACGTGGCCTCGGGATATCTACTGGTGAGATACTGCTGAAGATACCACTCCCCAAGCAGAAACCCAACACCCGGTATGAGATGTGAGTAGATATTGACCGACTCATTGTGAAGATACGACCAGCTGCGGAATGAAACTTGAGCAGAGCCCGAGATGGGCCGATAGCCATCAAGAATCCATTGGTTTGCTTCATGTTGGAACCATTCTGGCATCTCACTGAATGACAGAAGTGACGGTCGTCCTGGTCTGCCGGACTTGAGCGTGGTATCGCTAGTTGATTCCTCTGGCTGCCTTTTGGGCACTTTTGGGTGTTGGGGCCGAGAAGCTCGAAGACGGGTAACTGTTGACATCTTGACTGAAAACAACAAGCCTTGTTGCTTTCATGACGTTTCTCAATCCTGAAATTTTTCAGTAGGTATCCAAGGAAAAGAAAACAGGGGGAAACCCACATTTTGCGGAGCCAGAATCACACCCCACAGGGGATACCCCTTTTCCTTGAGAGGTGACGACCTTGGCATCGTGAGAGAATGAGGCAGGTCATATTCAGATCTCATATCTGTTAGTGAACTCTAATTTTTATACAAAAACGATCCTCTCTACTACCTCAATAACAAGATCAAGTGTAGGTAACGCTCTTGCCTACTGGGGCCCACCATCCCTTTAATCGCGAACTCTGCGAACCGCTCCAAATTGACGACGCATTCCTCGGCGGCTCTGACGAATACTTTCGCTCTGTTCTCTTCTGAAAGCTGCCATTCGGTATCCGGGCCCGTACCCATCAGTCAGAGAAACAAGGGTCCGCTACTCCGATTCACCCAATTCATTCCTATTCAAGGATTACAACCTTCATACCCGTCACGGAGAAGTTACACCAAGACATGGCCATGGCGGGCCACCCTTGAGCATTTTACAGATGAGAAGTAGGGGATATTATGGGACTCTCTTCATACTTGGACCACTACGATAAATAGTTGAAACCAAAACTCAATACCGGCTGGTATCCAAAGTGAACCTTAGGTCCTACCATCATCGGGCATCATGTCAGTACAAACATTCTCTGTTGTAGCTGGATACTAGTATCACATACATCAAGTGAATCCGAATCTCCATCTTCTTTCACTCGATTGTCTAGTGAGAATTTGGCTATGTGTCTTTTGCGTTCTTGTAAAGCTACAATATTCTGTTTTTTATCATTGTTAGACGGTTGTTTTCCAAAAGCTGTTTTGATACTCGGCGTGAGAAGCAAAGACAAGACTCAACTGGTTCAACGGTCTTTTCGGTAATGTACTTGATTATCGTCACCGGCCGTGTCTGTCCCATCCTCAAAACTCTGTCGATGGCTTGGGCTTCGATTGCTGGGTTGTAGATTGGTTCGACTAGGTGGACGCGGTTGGCTCTTGTTATGGTGAGACTGCGGGCCATTAGAGGTTAGATGGAGTATCGATATGGATAGTAGTAATAGTATGTAGGTACTGACCCTACAGCCCCTGAATCAACAGTGAAAATTATGACTGGTATTGCTGGATCGGTATTAAACTGTGACAAGATTGCGGTGCGATCTATTGAAGGGACTTGGCCGTCTATCCTGAGAAACGTAATGCCTTTTTCTGTGAGGAGCATGCCGAGGAGGTTGAGGGTTCGCCAGGATGTGAAGACGATGCTTATTCAGTAACAAGTTAACACAAGTGTCTTTGCTAATTCGAAAAACGGGCTTTTTTTACCTGTTGTTGCCCGGGATAGTGCATGAATCATGGATATTCTGGACCACAGCCGTGAGTTTGGATGAGTATCCGGTCGGTAGCATTGAAGGACTCATGGGAGACCTAGTTTGTGATGGTGTTGGACTCCCTCGTCGTGGCGTGGAGCTTTGAGTCGGTGTGTCCGGTACAGTGAGCCAACTTCCTGCATTCGATCCCTGAGTTGTATCATGTCCGGTGAGTGGTCGAACACAGAGAGGACACTCATCTGCTCCGTCCAAAGCGGCTACCGCATCCTCGTCTGGACTGCTGCATAGCACGCAAGTGTAGTCTCCGGATGTCTTTGAGGATTTTGACTTTTTAACCATCCGTGATCTTCCGGACGGGGACGGGGAACGTTGTTGCAGTTCTTCTATCGGATATGTCCCGTGATTGCAAAGCCTTCGGCGTTTTGAAATTGTGTCCAACATGAGTGCTGAGGTATTGACCTTTGCCTTGGTACAGAGCTGTCGTTCATATTCTTCTTGGCAATCTCTTTCCAGGCGACCATATGCTGTGGCCTCCTCTGGAGTGAGTGTGATGTTGACAATCTCTGTAGTGGACGGTGGCAAATCCAGCAGAGCTTCTGTTTTGCGCAAACACAAGGTTCGAAGAAGTATCTGCAAGTTCCGGAATGATTCGTCCTGATCTGGGTTTTTGGCAATCGGCTCCTCTATATACTTTTTGAAGTCTCTACTCTCAGAGAGTGGACCATTTTGGAGGAATTTGAGAAGACTCCTCAAGTCATCAAGCCTATTCTGAATAGGGGTTCCAGTCAGGCACCATCTTCGTTCCGCTGTAAGGTTGGCAGCAGCTTTGAAAAGCCCTGTGCTTTGATTCCGGATGCAATGGGCTATGTATGCATGTAAGTCGTCAGTTGACCCGTGGCTTTAAATAATTTGAAGACCGTATAGTAACGGTGAAATATATACCTTCATCCAACACCACCCTGAACCAGGACACCTTCTGCAGTACCCCCGGGCCCTTCCAGTGAGCTGCCAAAGTGTGGTAGGTCGTGAGTACAACATAATTAACAATAAGCTCATCCTAATTCTTGGTACGACGGCCTTGGTGAAATACAGCAATGGATAGGGTGCCTGGTTGGGAGTGTCTGGAGTTGAAAGGGTCAGTCAAAATGGTGCAAACGGGAATCGAATTGTAGCGAGTCTCGTCTCTT
Source organism: Podospora fimiseda (assembly GCA_033297215.1). Classification (NCBI taxonomy): domain Eukaryota; kingdom Fungi; phylum Ascomycota; class Sordariomycetes; order Sordariales; family Podosporaceae; genus Podospora; species Podospora fimiseda. The sequence goes on along the minus strand of MU865310.1, from coordinate 24,477 downwards.
GATCTCGGAGTTCCAAACATCTAAAAGCTCTACACAATGGTGTTAACAGTTTGGGAGATGCATTGAAGTGAGTAAATTGACTTACGTCTGGATGGCAGGACAACTAAGGTGGTGGTTGGAGAGACACTCGTGGACCCTCCCTGGTGTACATCCCTGAACTGTTCTTTCGAGTACACAATTGCACTCAACATGGTCAGAGTTTTACCCAATCCCATTACATCGGCAATTATACCTCCCAGTGCGGGTGTCTTGAAATCTGAAATTAACCTGTATCGTGTAAGGCATCAACACTATTGCATTCCTGGCACCTATCCACCCGATCTATCTATGGGCTTACTTGTGATCAATGAGCGCCCACAGCTCTCGGTCGGCACCATGGCAGATGGTGGCGTTTTCTCGACTCAAAATTAACCGGATCCCGGAAAGTTGATGACTTGCAAGTGTCAGCTGTGGGCTCTCAGAATGATTGTTGGCATTTCTCGGATCCGGATTTTATTACTCACTCTTTGAGTGCAGTGGTAGCGAGATATCTGTTGATTCGTCGTGATAATATCTTGCTCACACAGGGCGGATCCATCCACTAGAAATGCATCACCCAAATTGCCCATGATCTTGTCAATGGTGTGAGCAGCCCTGGAAGAGTCGGTTTTTCTGACGATGGGACCTATACAGTGTCTCAGGTCGGTCATGACACCGCTAGGGTAGAAGTAATGAGGGTTCTTGTACTGCATCTTCGGGTCAAGGTAAACAGGATGCTGAAGACAACAGTCCAAGTCTACATGAAGATACTCAAGACTTTCGGAACGTGACTCTTGAAAAGCTCCAAGATACCGATATTCTGCTAAAATCTTGCTTTGACAAAGCCACGCAGCGACAGGAACAACAACATTTGCAACTGTTGGACATATTACTCACGAATAAAGAATTTATTCTGACCAAGCTGGATGCTCCTGATTACCAAAGAGATCACCGCGATGCTTCAGCACAGAGGCACCACGCGAGTTCGGGATCCTGGATACTTCAGGAGCCCCAGTTCAAGACTTGGGTTGCTGGGCACAAAGGAAGCAATGCTGTACTCTATGTTAGTGGAATGCCTGGTTCTGGTACGTTAATCTCTACCGAGTCCTGTATTTTTCAAGCTGAGATAATTACCGACTGATGTACCCAGGCAAAACAACTCTGGCATCAACAGTCATCGACTATCTCAAGTCTCAAAGAGATGCACTTGGTGGCAACATTGGCTTCTTTTACTTCAAATATGGCGATGAACAAGGTTGCCACAACAGCACAGATGCGATGCTCCGTGCAATCATCGCCCAATTGCTATCCCAGGATGATGTTCTCATGGGATCATTGCAGAAAAAGTGCGCTCCCCTCAGCAGATCGGATGCCATCCAGGAGCCTTTCGTCAAGGAACTTGGAAAAGATTGCATCAGCCTGCCTGCAACGGCGGTGTTGGATCGTTCTAGACGGGCTCGATGAATGTGACGAACCTGGAGTCTATCAGGTCATTGACTGGTTTTCGACACACATAATGCCAGTGAATCCGAATTATGACTGTCCTGTCCGAGTCTTGTTCTCGGCTCAAAGGGATGGATACATTGATCGGAAGCTCAGTCACTATCTATCCATTAATCTGGATACCATGCAATGCCATGTGGTGGACGTTCAACACTATATTTCACTCATGACGGATGAAATTGCAGCCAGACTTTGTTTGGACGACTCAATGAAGGCCTCAATAATTGACCAGATAGCAACAACTGCGGGTGGTAAGATGACCAAAAGAGCAAGCTCGCAAAGTAACATATATCGGCAGTACTGACGTCTATCTACCTAGGAATGTTTCTTTACGCAAAGGTCGTGTTGAAAAATCTGCTTTCAAAAGACTCAGTAGCCGAGCTCAAGGAAGAGCTGTCAAAAGAAAACTTCCCTGCCGGTCTCGAGGCCGCTTATGAACGAGTCGTGGTTCGTGTCCTCGATCGACCGCCACTACCCCGAAAACGCACGGCAAGGACTATTCTAGGATGGTTGATTTGCTCCCCGAGACCTTTGCGATGGAGGGAGATTCAGTCAAGGTTCTGCATCAACCCTGAAAAGGAAGTGTGTGACTACGACAACAGAAGGTTGGATGGCGGCAAAGTGCTGTGTGGATCTCTGGTGGAAGTCAATCCCTGTGACCACTACGCGGATCCCCCCTTCAGAGTCCCTGATTAGCATGGTTCATGACACCGCACGCAGGTACGGCGAACTTGAATGGTCTCTCCTTCAGATGGCTATATTCCAATACCTAACGTAATTTTCGTTAACTTCCATTGCAGATATTTGTTTCAATCCTCACGATTTTCTCTAGCAGCTGTGCATGGTGAAATGGGCCTCTTCTGCACTCAGTATCTGAGCTCCAGACCTTTCAGTATCCATCGCACGCAAGATGAGATCAAGGATTCGGCACTGAACGGATATTACGGCCTCTTTGATTACGCAGTAACATCTTGGGCACAGCACGTGAGATTCGCTTTAGCCTCCGACACTGCCCCGATGCTCGATGATGAAACCAGGAACGCTATCCGTCAAGTGGCCCAGGGTCTGCTGGAAACTCAACCCGAGGCCTTCACCGTGCACGACGTAGAGGAAGAGGTTGAAGTAGAGTCCACAGGTTCACAAAGCCCGGGTCTGATTGCACCAAAGCTGGATAATTTTCTTTCAAATGATGGTGGTTTGGGATTCTTCAGCGACCAGGTTTCTCTGATCAGGGACGTCATTGAGAAGATTGAGCACAGTGCACTTTCTGACAGCAGCCCATTCACCGGTCTCAACGGCCATGGACGATTCAAGTGTCCCAGAACCCGCTGTCTCAAATTTACAGAAGGATTTCCAAATCGACAAGACCGAGATCGGCATATTCTCGAGCACCAAAAGCCTTTCAAGTGCCCAGTGGAAGGGTGCTATGCACAGACTATCGGATACAAATCCCAACAAGAACTTGAAGCTCACGACAAACGTCTTCATGCCGCCGATTTCAATTTTCAAAGCTTATTTAGTATTCGCAAAAAGCGCAAAGCACGGACTATACATCAGGCTGTTATTCAGGGAAATATCGAGCAAGTCATGCTGTTCCACAAATCTGGGGCGTCTCTTGATAACCCTCCGAAGAACAACGGTAGCGCCACACCCCTTATGCTTGCTGCGAAAAATGGCCATATGGATATTTGCAAATATATTCTTGAACATGGGGGGAATCCCTTTCGATTGCGCCTATTCTCGCGTGAATCAGCACTTTTTCACGTTATAAAGCGCCAGGATGCCGAGATGGTTCATTTATTTTTAGCCACCGCATCATCCCATATTCCGACTGCCTCTGTCAAGTACTTTCGAGAAGCAGTTGCTCAAGCTGTTTATTCTGACAACCTCAATGTTTTCAACCAAATTTTGGAATTCTCAAGCCAGCGCATTGACATCAAGAGTGAATTCGAAGGTATACTTCGGTCCGCCATTCACACCCGACAGCTGAACCTAGTCGCCTATACGTACAGTACTCGTACGATTGACAGTCAGAAGGAACTACTCCATAGGATCTCAAAATTGGAATTTACCAGTCTGTACTATCCTGGGGACATCACCGTCCGGCGGCCAATTTCAACCCTGCCTGGTGATGAAGACTTGGAGGCACTCACTGCGCTCACTAATACTCTCGGATAAAAGCCGCGGGAGTCTCTTGAACTTAGCCCTTACCGCGGAATGTGCCTAAGTTGCCGAGTTCCTTCTCGACTTCTTGCCGAAGGAATATTTGCTCAACACCGATGACGGAGGAGACACGCTTTTGCATCGGCTCATCTCCGGACTATACAGGACCATCACCATATCGGAAGATTTCAAGCGTCTTTTTTGTCGTGTATTAGAAGCCAACGTTGCAACTGCCAACATAACAGACAGCCATGGCAATCTCCCACTCCACCGCTACATTGCACGAGTCCCCCGCGCTTCTAGTGTGATTTTGAAACCATTGATTCGATACACCACTCGGCTGGACGAGGAGAATGAACAGGGACAAACCCCTTTGGAGATTGCAATCAGGGACGGGAATGATGTAGCAGTTTCATTGCTCCTTGAAAGCGGCCGTGATGATTTTGCAAGAAAACCAAGTGACGGTAATTCGATGCAACAACTTGCAGAAGGCGAGTTGAAAAGTCATCGCGATTCTAAATCTAGCAAAACAGAATCTCAACTACCCATCTGGCAAGAATGGTTGAAGAAACGCATCAGGATATTAGAACTGCTTACTGTTACACTATAGTCACATCAAGTCAACACGGATTTGGATGGGTAAACAGGCGCGCGCACGCGGCGGGAAGCCCGGTGGCGAAGGCGAAGCGTGGATCGAGGCGGCAAGAGTCAAGCCGCCTATTTGAACCCATCCAGTCGTTTTGACTGCAGGTGGGTTAAGCTTACCTTCCCTGCGAATCTGCTCCCTATGGACCCGAGTTTTGTCAAGAAGTGGCAGGAGGGAGAATCCAAAGTTCTTTGAGACGTGGGATTGCAATGATATTTAGCCTTCCAAGAGTGGGATGACGCTATATAGAACTTTGAGGCAGTCATCAAGACCCTAGGCCCGGAGATCGATCGTTAATACCTTACTCCCGATGGGCGAGTTTGGTATAAGGAGGAGGTACTTACTCATCTTTGAAAGAAGGGGTTGGGGTATAAGGCAGTGATATTCGTGTTTAGATGGCTTGAAGTGGAATACTAAAGTTGAATAGTAACGTAAATGTGATGTGACAATGTCTTTACTCTCTTGTTCCTCCTCTTTTCCGTTCTGGTGTATAAATAAATAAATAAGTTAAAAAAAATGAGAAAGAAACAGATTGCATTGATAAGTTTTGATAAAACTAATTTTGCATAAATTCAAAGCAGTTGTACTGTATAACACTTATAAGAAAACAAGCCCCAGTCTGGGTCTCGATATGAGGGCTCCTTTCCCTCCCAATTCTGGATAGATTCTTGCCGCTGCAGTGCCAGCTGCGGTCGTGACTGGGGTCTGCTGGCAGTTGGACTTTCTACAATGGAAGTTGCCAGCAGGAGAATGACATCAAGACACTGGCCTTTCCTTTCTCGTTGATTTGCCTCAAATAGGCAGCCACATTATTCTACTGAACTGACCACCCGGCTTCTTCTCCCCTTTGATCATTATCTTTTGCATCTTGAGTCCCTTTCCATTAAACCCCTGCAAAATCTCTATCATTCAAATATCAACCTACTTGCCAACTTGCCAACCATTCCTCTTGGAGACCATGCGCTCGATTCACCTTTTGGATACCCTTCTAACTCTCTCAGCATCTCTATCATTCACGTCCTCGACACCGCTCGGCCCCATCCCCGCAAATCCTTATCCATTTGTTGAGAGCCGACATGGTGGGAACGACACTTCATGTCACCCGCTTGAAAGCGTCCATGGCTGGAACAACACCACCAAACCCCCGGTTCAGAGCATTCACCCCAAGACATGTGGCAACCGTACTGATGCGCCAATCTTTACACGTACGTCTTTCGTCTGCCATACACTTGGTGACTTGACTGACCTCTCTTTTGCACAGCTGGTGACTTTGATGATGGCGGCCCCGGCATTCTGATGCGTGACAACGACTGGTTCAACACAGCTCAACCCCATTACTACTTCTTGTACGAAAACGGTTTGGACGAGCGACCGTGGAAGTATACTAGGGTAAGCGTCAGCCTGCCAACCAGCTGTACTAAGCGAATGGCTAATTGGTTCCAGATCTATCCAGGTGTCGAGACCTGGATCTCTGTCTGTCCAACCTTTGCAGGCCGTATCGTCCGCGGGACCAAGGCAGCAAACCTCGACGGCACAGCGAATCATAACCTTGGGACGTGGATCGAGGTATCCTAGGATAAGAACTCATCCCGCTCCTGGGGAGACATTTCCTTGCTCGAGGGGTGTGACGGTACAGCCGTGCTCAGGGCTACGGATGGCAGCGGAGTGACGACAGGATTCAGCCGGGATATTTTGAGCGACGCTCCCAAGGAAGCATTGGGAAGAAAGTCTGACGGCATGAACAGAGTCTTGGACAAGACGGTTGGCCCCGACGGAAATCCACATGCCCTCGAATGGGAGCTGGGTTTGTTGGACCCAGGGACTGAGGCATACATCATTCAGACGTTGAAGCCGGTAATTGTGACGAAGAATGGGAGATGGGACTTGACGTTGTACTTTGGGACATTTTGATAATCATCATCAGTTCAAAGGCGTTTGGAGTTTGGGGTCGGGTGTTGGGAGTGCTGTAAATATTTAAGCAATCTAAGAAAAAATATGTTTGGATAAGGTTGTGGTTCCTGAGGCGATGGTGGTGATGGATTCAATCTGGGAGCTTCACCAAGCCCCTGCAGAAACCCCAGTTCCAGGTCTCAGGTTGCATGCCGGACCCACTACAAATCACCCCACACACACCCCTGGCGATCCGTCGCATCCACCCAAACTCCGGGCGCATTGGCCACGGATAACATCTGACAACGGGGAAGTTCGTCTGATCTTAAACCTTTCTTTGTTGTCGCAAGCTTTTTTTACTACTTGTTCTTGTCATTCTTTTTTCATTACAGCGTTATATTTTTCTTCTTAGTAAAGTGAACACGACGACTCGCAGGCGCCTCGTTGTCCCACGTCTTCGACTTAAAGAATCCCCGGTAGTGCTAATCATTTGGTCATCTCCTTTGCCCACAATGGCGCGACGACAACACATAACCCTCATGCTTGTGGGCGTCATGTTCTTTCTAGCTATGACATATTTTTTGTCCAGCCCCACGAGAATACCGAACGAGCCATGGAGCAAAGGAGGAAGTCCGGGAAGCGGAGGAAACAGTAAACCTGTTGATATAGCAGGCGTTCCAGAAAACATTCTTAAGGGCGGATCTATTGCGCCCAAATTGGAGAATGCGACGGCGAAGTCAGTGTTTTTAACTTTTCTTTCTTTATGTCCGCTTGCGCGAGTATATATGCTAATACTCTGTCCCCTTTTACAGAGCCGAACTCGGTCGCGCCTCGTGGAAGTTATTCCATACCATGATGGCTCGTTTCCCCGAAGAACCTTCAAAGGACGACAGCTTAGCGCTCAAGACTTATATTCAGCTCTTTGCGAGGTTGTACCCTTGCGGCGACTGCGCGTCGCATTTTCAGAAATTGCTGGAAAAGTATCCGCCTCAGACCAGCAGCAGAAACGCCGCGGCTGGGTGGGCTTGTTTTGTGCATAATCAGGTTAATAAGCGGTTGAGGAAGGAGGAGTTTGATTGTAATAAGATTGGGGATTTTTATGATTGTGGGTGTGGTGAGGAGGGGAAGGATAAGAAAGGAGGAAAAGGGATTGAGGGGAGGCAAGGGGTTAGTATTGAGGTTGAGGAGGGGTTGGCTAGGGGTGGGTGAGTTTTCTTCCTGAAATCATTGTTGGTTGTGGCACGCTTTGAGGAGTGCTTGGTGACATGAAGCTGGAATCTTGGATGCTTGGGTCTGCTGTCGAACGAAGCTGAGAGATGTACGGGATCGTCAGCACCCAAGTTGCAGGGCCACACAGTCTGCCGAGAACTGGCAATTCCTGATAGTATCAGATCATTATTGTATACGCACTATACCCTAGTATTGCTTTTATATAATACCTATTTCCCTTTGCTCAACCAGTCCGCAACATATATGGCGATAAGCTGATAAGCGCTTATCAGTTTTATCAGCTCTTCACGTGACTCCACTTCAGCCCAGTGTGAGGCGGGTGCACACGCGTGTCTGAGCTGCCTTGAGCTTGGGAGCTCCAAGCTTCTGTTAACTGCCAACAACGAACGAACCCCCGGCGACGAATAGACAAACACCACCAACTCGACGACTTGCGAATCAATCCCCAAAATCTCGAATAGAAATAATCGTTTAGCCAAGAAACCCCCACAACAATCAGTCATGGAGTTTGGAACCTCTGGAAGTTTGAACGAAGGTCAGTGAACCTGGTGTTGCAGTCCGGCAGTTCGACTCCACCCTGTCCGGTCCCTTGCAAAGAGATGCCATTGCCGCCGTCGTCCACCAGAATGCTGAGATATAATTGATGGTTACAGATGGCATCCACGTTGATATGGATAGGTTGAAGAAGGGTGAGGTCAAGTAGGTCAATCTCAAAAAGCTTCCCTCAATGCTACAAGTTCCAAGTTTAGGGATATGTTTGCTAACAACCCTTCCTAACAGCCTGGGTACCTCAATGTAAGCTCTCTCTTGACAACCAAACCCTCGACGACATGTACTCTAATACTTTGGGACGATGATAGTATGGCGGTCACATTCAAGGATGGTGTTATTCTGGGTTAGTGTCGAGATACTGTTGCTGTCGGCCATCTCCCCCGCTGACACCCCCGCCACAGGAGCCGATTCTCGCACAACGACAGGCGCATACATTGCCAACCGTGTAACCGATAAGCTCACTCGAGTAGCCGATACCATTTGGTGCTGCAGATCCGGCTCAGCAGCCGACACACAAGCCGTTGCCGATATTGTACAATACCAGCTCGGTTTGTTCCACATGATGAATGGAAAGCCCCCAACGACACAGACGGCCGCGGCAATTTTTCAGGAAATTTGCTACAAGAACAAGGACAGACTTTCGTGAGTTTTGTCAACTTTGTATCGGGGATAATGACATGGGAATACTGATGTTTTGGGATAATACAGAGCGGGCTTGATCATTGCAGGATGGGACGAGCGCCACGGTGGGCAGGTCTACAGCATTCCTCTTGGAGGGTCCCTTCACAAGCAATCATATGCGATTGGTGGTTCCGGTTCGACATACATTTACGGTTATTGCGATGCCAACTGGAAAGAGGGTATGGAGGAGGCGGATGCGGTCAATTTCGTCAAGGGTGCATTGGCGGAAGCCATCAAGTGGGATGGTAGCTCGGGTGGTGTAATTCGCATGGTGGTGTTGACGGCAAAGGGTGCGGACAGACACTTGTACTTGCCGGATTCGGATTACAAGGTGAGGCACCAGTAGAATGGGGGCAATGACAAGGTGTGTATAATTATACCATGGATTATGTGGTTTTTACGAAATCAACAAAAAGAAGCAAATGAATATGAAAAGGGTCTTGGCAACGGATGAGAGAGATGTGTGGTTAACATCGGATGCGGATGAGGATTTATATGCAGGCATCGCGTGTTACCTGCATGAACGGGAAAGTTGTCCTACCAACTTGATCTCGAAGCGGTGAGAGGCGAATTCGCTTCTGCAAGGTGTGACCTGAACGGGGAATTATTTGAGATTATATCTGGATCTGAGATGTGGTCGGGTTTGGTGCGCCTGAGACGGGATGTGCGATTTAATATATAACGGCAGCAGAGGCTCTTGATGCCCAATGAGGGGATTGGGATTTGGCTTTTTATCAAATGATATGTGGAAGTTACAAGAATGGCATTGATATGTCCTCAAGGATTGCTTTATTGCTCTTCAACAATTTCATCAAGTCCGAGAGGAACGAACAATCCGAGACACTAATCAAGAACTCAGGGGTGAGGAATACAGTGGCAGATCTCGATGGATGGTAACCTAGGTGGTCAAGTGGTTTAAAGTTTGGGAATCTTAAAAATGATAGATTTTGTCTGCTACTCCCCCACAAAATAATACCGAGCGTGTTAGGTATTCTCCCCCGCATTTGCTTGAATGGGAAGGTTTTGTCTTTTATGATGGGTTCGGAACTGACGGCTCGGACAGAGAGAGAACCATGATCCAATTCATTGCGCACATGGGCAATCTTTGCGAGTTCATCAAACGATAGTTAGGTATGTAAACGTGGCAGTTGTTGTTCTTCACAGGGGGGAAAAGCAGATACACCATATCGAACAACCATACTTGAGGTATAGATCAACATGTTGGCGATTCGGGACTGATGGTTGGATGTATTTTCGGAGAGCGGTGAGGAAGAAAGAAACCCCCACACATCCAGCCGGGCCGCCGCCGCCTTGGCCTCTCCCCCCTTTTTTTCTTTTTTCACTTTTTTACGCCGCAAAAGAAACTTGTTTTTATATAATAAAACGTGGTGAGATTCTGGGTTTGGATTGGTTTATTTGGAACAGAAAAAGAGGCGATTGTAAGTGGGTGGGCGCGGCGGGGGAGTGGAAAGGCCAAGGAGGGGGCATTTGGAGGGGTAGAGGGAAAAAAAGAAATGAATGAGATGATATACGGATGAGGCGGTCCAGAAGATGCAAGCCAAGTTGTTCTAGATCATGGCAAAAGATGTTTATGAGATGTGATCGGCTAGTTATTGTTGAGGAAAGAAAAGAACCGCTGTAAATTGAGTGGATGTCACTGCGTCATTCCGTGGAGAAAGATTTCAAGAGAGAAGAGAGGCGCACGGACTTCCTTCTCATGTATAACTATGTCGTTAATGCTATCGGATCAACATCCGGATGGTGCTGTCTTATCAGTTTGCGGATGATGGTGTGTAACAAACGTAACCTTTCCCAGAGGACACAATTATTTGGGAGGGGAGATACTGGTGTTACATTATGTTCCGTGTGTCTCATCTTGAGAAATGATGATTGATGAGAGTACAGATCTTTTGTGGGCCCCCACGCATGAGGAAGAGAAGGGAGGAAAAGAGGCAAAAAGGTCCCCTATTTCCATTTCCATCAACCAACACACGTGGCGGAACTTGGACCCGGGACCACCATCGTCATCTTGAAAGTTGTAACCGCACCCGACGTCAACTGTTTCTTTATTTCTCTCCTCTTGTAGATCTTCTTTTTTTATTTTAGGCTTTGACCCCATCTGTCAACCTCTTTTCTTGGCATTGCTTCATTGATCTTCAAGAGTTCTGTTTTGATCCTATCCACCGTTGCATGGCATATCATTTAGCGGTTCACGCCATCCGGACCCAAACTACCTACACTACATCAACGTCAGTCCGGGACCTGCAGATTTTCTTTCTTTCCTTCCCTCTCATTTAAACGGAGGAACACATCTCACCGCCGGCTGATATTTCAATCTTAATCACGGGTTTCACAAAGGGGTAAGCAACTTACACATTTTCTCTTGCTCGTGTCGCACTCGCCACGCGTTGCCTCCACGGTTCCCTCCGTTCTCGGCACTTTTTTGTCGTCGTCTACAGGTGACGTTTGTTGGGCCTCCGAGCTGTGTGTTATCTTTTTTTTCTACCTGTGGCGTTTGTCTTCCCAATCATCCATGGCGTCATCTACCGAGTCAATCCAAAGCTTCGCGTGTTACAGATCTCACATTGCCCCAAACATTATTGGTTCCATGATTGGAAACTGTGCAGTTGAGACACGCGTTACGCGCAGTCAGTCTGTTGCTGTTTTTCTTTCTTTTCTTTTTTGATGCCCAGTGTGCCCAGGTTGGTGGTTACAGGTACCTGAACCTCCACTATTCTTCCCCACTGTGTCCATTTTCTCCCCCGCTTCCACTTTCCCGATTTCTAAAAACCACCGACCTAGCCGTTCAATAAAAAAAAACCTAAATAAAACAAAATAGAACAAACAGACCACCGTTTTTTTTTCCCTTCTCCTGTTATTTTAACCTTTCCTTGGGGTTCTTGGTTGGGTTTGTCTTTTCTGGGGTAACTTTTTCAACCGGTTCCAGTCCCGGGTCTTTATCGCCGGGGGTCCAACTTTGCCAGGGAAAACCCGTGCTAATTCTCCGCTATCTCGCGACACAGCCCCCCTTCCAGGCCTGCCATCTTTCCACCGATAACACGCCTTGGCAAGCAATACCGACCCTCCCTCGAAGTAATATCACCAACTTTGATTCCCTCTCCTACGACGACAACGACGATGCCACCATGGCCACTTTAATCGGCGACGTATTTACAGACTCGCCATCGCGCTTTCACAACCATAACATGATTAGAACCTCGACCCTTCCCCATCAACATTCGCACCACTTTCATCAGAATCCACCCATCACCCGATCGCATGAACAGGATGTCGTCGAGTCCCAATCCCACACCCCACGCCCAACCGCGAGCGCCTCAAGGCAAGGCTCTGCCACCTTGACCGGTCGGAAGGCTTGGGAAGATTCGCCCGTTCCGATAACTGCAGAAAAGAGAGAGAGACAAACACTTCCTAGATCATCAAACGCCGCCAATGGTGGCAGTGGTGGTGGTGGTGGTAGTGGGGCAGCAGCTCGTCTTCCCTCCCCTCCCTCATCTTCGTCTTCTTCCTCCGAGACACCCTCCGGCGCGATCCCGGCAGACGACGGCGCTCATGATCCAGCCTCTTCTTCCTCCAGCGCAGCGACGACCGTAGCTCCGCGACCTACGAAAACCATCCCTTCGCCCGCCTCAGAAAGCGAGCCCTGTTGGGCTTCTTCCGATACCCACCCAACCATCAACATGTCCTCTCCGTCTCTTAACCTCCTCGGCGGCGGCGAGGCGCCAACCTCCCCAATACTAGAACAAAAAACCATTCATATTCGCGACCTCGCGCACATTCAAACCCTAGCCAAAACAGACATTTTGACCCCAGCTGGGTCAAACGGACTCAACGATCCTCCACTTCAACAAATGAAGTACGAAATCAGCGCAATGCCAATCAATGACATTATCGAGATGGTCGCCGCGCTTCTAACAAAGATTACTACTACTAATGATTTGCAGCACGATGCGCTAAACAGGAACGCGCATCATCTTAGACAGGCACAGGCGCAGGCGGCAGCAGCACAATCACAAGAGGGGAAAGCAGGTGGTGGTGGTAGCGGTATGAGCCCGCTTAGTTCGAGCGTTTTGGCGTTTCACGGCAAGAATGTGCCGTCGATTAGCATCTTGAGCTATCTGAGCCGGATTCACAAGTATTGTCCTACGACGTACGAGGTGTTTTTGAGTTTGCTGGTCTATTTTGATCGAATGACGGAGAGGGTGAATGATATGGTTGTTAAGAGCGAGGAGCTGAGGAGACTGCAGCAGCAGCAGCAGCAACAACAACAACAACAACAACAACAACAACAACAACAACAACAGTTGGCGACAGCAGCAGCACAACAGAATGCACCACCGCCGGTTGTTGATCCTGGGCCATCGCCCGCCGAGGAGAAGAAGAAGAATAAGTCTGCGGATGGGGATACTATTATGAATGATTATGATGATGACGATGATACGCAAAGCGATGAGACGGATGAGGAGTTGGCTGATACGGATGAGGATGAGAAGGGGACGACTACAAATACTACGACGGAAGCAAGGAAAAAGAAAGATGAGGAGGAGAAGAAGAAAAAGAGTAAAGAGGACGAAATTAAAGTTGTTGAAAGTGGTGGAACAGGAGGACAAGCGACGTATTTTGTGGTTGACAGCTACAATATTCATCGATTGATCATTGCGGGTGTGACTTGCTCTAGCAAGTTCTTTTCGGATGTGTTTTATACTAATTCGAGATACGCAAAGGTATGTTTTTCTTTTTCTGTGTGTTTATAAATGGGATTGTTTTACTGACGGTAACGTGAAATATAGGTCGGCGGTCTCCCATTGGCAGAGCTTAATCACTTGGAGCTTCAGTTCCTTTTGCTCAACGATTTCAGACTGGCTGTTCCCGTTGAGGATTTGGAAGCTTATGCTACCATGCTAGTTGAGTTTTATGCTAGGGAAGTTGTGGCTGGTAAAGCTGGAGGGGGACAGTAAAGAGAGTTTGTTGTCTCGTGTGGACAACGTGTGTGTTGTCGTTGTATGTGTGTGTCAGAATATTATCTTGTGGTTGTTGAATGGTTGCGGGGGGGTAATGGAAGGGGACTGAGTGTGTATCATGCGAGCTTGTCTGTGTTGTTGATGAGCTTGCTGTCTGTCGTTGTGGTTGTGGTTGTCGTTGTTGTCATCGTCGTCGGAGATACCTTGAGTTGAGTTCTTGGTGGTGTTGTATCGAAGAAAGAACAAGAAAGACGAAGGAAAAAAGAGTTTGTTCTCTTTTTATCTTGCCTATGAGATTCGAGGTGATGACGATGGTAACAGCAAAGCAAACTACAAAGGGAAGATATGCATCTTTTTTTTTTACACACAATTTTTCAAGAGATGAGGTTTTTTTTTTTTCCTCGGTTTGGGTTTTAAAGCAGGTAGGCATTTATCTTTTCTTTTCTGTTCTTACACTTTTTCGTCTCTGTCTTCCAGATAAAGAATTATTTCCTTTCGGGATATAGAAATTGGGAAGAGAGTAATTTTCTGATGAAATGGATTTTGTTGTTGTTGTTTCTTTTCTCTCTCTATCTATTTGGTTGTTGGTTTTTGCGGGGTGTAATGCATTTGTGTAGTAGAATCGTCGTCGCCTGTGTTTTTGAGGAGGTGATACCCAAGGGGTTGAGGAGAACGTTTTATTATCGTGGATTTGGGTTTCGTTGCCTTAGTGATAGAGGAGGTAAAACTAAATCGTTGGTCAAATAAAATTGTTCCAGATAAGAAAAACGCCACTTAAATCATTCGTATTGGCGTATTACTCTTTTTGGTCGTACCCTTTACTGGGTGTGATCTGGATTCATGGAGGGATCACCATTGAGGTCTGAGACGATCATACCTAATTTATCCATACCATAATGTCTTGGTATCAAAGCTTGACTTTCTTGATAAAAGAAAGAAAAAGGAAGCCAAGTTTCTTGGCTCATGATGATGGTACACGGATAAATGATGAGGCTGATCCGCAACTCCCGATAAACTGCGGCAGACGGACAAGACTTATACTGCCGGGACAAGAAACCACGAACCATAGAAAACTTACCATCATCCAATTTACCCTCGACAACCTTGCAATGCTCGGCATATTATACCAAGCAGTTACAAGCTTTTTGGAAACCCAAAAATGCCAGTGTTGACACTGTTGCTTGAAGTATTTTTTTCCAATGGGTAGGGTAGTTAGTTTTTCTCTTTCAAATCTGAAAAAAATCATATTCACCATGACTTTGCAAACATTCTCATCATCATCACCGCCATCATGATTTTTCTGTTGACTTACATGTTATTCTTCCCTTTCCCGTCTTTGGCCTCTCAATGCCCGTCTTCACCTCCTCGATCTCTCATCCAACATTACCTATACCCCAATCTTCTCCGCACAAGCACTTGTCCCCTTCCCATTGCCCCTGATCTCGACGGCGAGTTCTTTCCCCCCTTGACACCCCTCACCCACTCCCCTTGGTCATCCCCACCCCAATGCGAAGCTTCTTCCTCCCCCGATATCCCTTATTACTGCCTCTACTCAAATAGCCGCCATAATCATCTTGGAATTTCAATCATCACGACCCCCGAAGTAGCAGCTGACTCAATCTCAATCCTTGACTCTGTTCTCCCTCGCACAACCACGCATAATCCAGGGTTTAAAGTCGTTGATATCCCCGGCAAGGGAAAAGGCGTCGTAGCAACTCGGAGAATCAAAAAATATGAAGAAATCATGGTTGATTATGCGACGATGATTCTTGATCTACACTTTACCGTCGATGTGGACGTTTGGAGAGGTTACAGACTGATGGGAAAGGCGGTGGATAATCTTAGTGAACAGGGAAAGAGAAATTTGATGGGCTTGGGAAGGTCGAATGAGCAAGCGAGGGATGAAGTCGAGGATGTGTTGAGAACGAATGCGTTTTCGACGGAGTTGGGCGGACGGCAGCATATGGCTGTTTATACGGTTGTGAGCAGGATTAATCATGGGTGTAAGCCAAAGTGGGTATATACCTGCTTGGGGATGAGTGGATGGACAGTTGGGTTGCTAATCTGTGGAATAGTGCGTATACGCGGTTTATTCCGGAGCACTTGCAGGTTAGTGTGGCTGCTATAAGGGAGATTGAAGAAGGAGAGGAGATTACTATCAGTTGTAAGTGTTCTATGGGTGTAAAGATGAGAAACATTACTGATTCTCGACCAGATTTGACACTGGGGAAAACATCCGATGAAAGAAAAGAAGCCCTCAAACAATGGGGCTTTGAATGTACTTGTGACCTCTGCACGGCCAGTCCAGAAGAAATCAAGGCATCGGATGCTCGTCGTCGGCAGATTGAGGAGTTGAGGCAGTATGCGGTTCTGGCGTTCCAGGGCAACAAACCGTACCAAGCGTTGAGATTGACGAGACAGGTGATTAACTTGCTGCCGTCTGAAGATTTGTTTCCTTTCTACAGCGAACAGTATGAGAATATGGCCAGGATCTTCTTTGTGCTCGGGGATATGAAGAATGCAGAGCTGTATGCGAGGAAGTCGTTGGATGTGCTGGCTGAGCAGGGATATATTCAAGGAGTGAGGGAGGAACAGCTCGATATTATGTGGAAGAGGTTTCGGCAGGATGGTGATCAGTTCAAAGCTGCGGCTAGGTAGAGATTTCACTGCAAAAGATTAATTTTCTTGGGCATGCTTCTCTCTTTCCCTGCATCCTTCGGCAGTGAGAGTCGGCAATCGGAACCATGATTCCCGATAACTAGAGTCTATCTTTCAGATTTTCACATTTTTCGGGGGTTGGCTTTCAGGTTAATGAAAAGTTTATTCCATCGTCTTTCTAGGCGTCCTGTCAAAGCATTACAACTATATCAAGACGAAGCGCTCCCTACGGAGGCCCCGAATATCGTCGTCGGGCATCTGATAGACACTATTGAAGCAACACTCCCCAACAGCAATATGCTTGTCCCCGTGCTTCCGAAGAACGTATAACGCACCATGCCCTTTGATCAGACAGATCTTATCGCCGACCCTCGCATCCGCGGGAACAAAACCGATCAACCCGTTTTCTGTTCGACAGAACCGCCTGTCAACAGCTCATCGTCGAAGCGGCTCTTCAACTTGTCCAACATTATCCTCCCAGAACCACTTGAAGTGATACTCATTTGTTGGTAGGACACAATAGATTCGGCCCGTTATTTACTGGAGATAACCGGCTACAGCGTAATTCAGATCATCGCAATATTGGAAGTGGAGGACGTCATAGGAATAGGGCGAATGCAGTCTGAAGGAGATGGCCGTCGCAAACCGAGCCAAGTCTTGCCGGCTTAGTTGTAAATCGTCTCTGCTACTATTCGACACCAAGTCGAGGCATTGTTGCAGCCATTCAGCTACCTCTGCCCGAGCTGATGCTTCCTCTTTGTATTCAACACGCAACCTGGACCTTGAAAACTCATTAGGTGCTGAATCAGTTACCAGTTCAACTACGTCGATGGCTGCGCCCTCCACTTCCAACCAAATATTTCCCTGTCTGTCCGAGCATATGTGCCCTACCTCTTCTTTTCTCTCAAACTCGGAAAACAGCTTACTTGCACGGGCATAGCAACGAATCGACGAAAAGATAGAGTTGTAAGTGCTCAAAGGCTCTGGCCTGTTCCTGGCTGTCCAGTCGGGAACCCACGATGGCAACCCGCTAACTTCCTCGTTAGGCCCAGAAACCTATGCTAGGACCCGAAGCGAACCGTTTTGCATCACGTCCCACGTTGCAAATTTGACGAATTCGCGATGCTTGGCTGCGGCAGAGTTCTCTTCCTCTGCATCGTCATACCGTGGGCTCAACCCGCAATCCATATTCCAGTCACTAGCAAGACCCAGCACTGACGCCACGTAATCTGTCATATTGGATGCATCCGTATACCTAGTCCGTAACGAGACGTCAAACAGCGGATACTCTGGCTTCTTGCGCTATTCTCGTCGATGAACCTCACCGTCCGGATTGCCTCTTGGATTTGTTTACCCCCCGGAACCTTGCCGACATGCAGTCCCATTTTAGATCCAACAAAAAGTTTGCGAACCCGTCTTCTCCGTCCCATGGGATTTTATGATATCCACAACCTACAGTGAGGGCATTTGGTCTTGCCAACACGGCCTCCTGCAGAATCCACTTCCTTGTGAACCATTTTCGTTTGAGGAGGGAAATAAACCCGTAAGGTGTTCTGAGTTCCTTGGAATCTTTCCATCGCATGTAGTCATCAATGAACGGCTCCTCGGAGGATTCCTCAAGCCAAATGATCACCCCGGACGCGGACGCATATATGTCTCGCATTCTCTTTACCACCTTTCCCTTTTCAGCGACGTCGTGCTGGTTGATACAGATGCCGTCAATCCAAACTGTTTCAGTCTTTTGGATGTCCCGAAGGCGTCGCAACACATTGTACGCGCTCCTAGTTATCGAAAGAATGGCGCCGTCGCACTCGATGGATTCAAGTCCCGACACCTCGCTCCAAGAGTAAGATATGGCTTTGTACGGAGTTCCGGGGTTTCTTATTGTCTTGAGGTCCTCTAAGAAACACCGAAGAGGCTCGTTAGGCTGGCCTGGTTGCAGGATCAGGAGCCTGGACTCATTTTCTCCGAGTGCTCGGTACTGATAGGAAGACTTTAGTGCGGACTGATTTGAGGTTCCAACCACCCTGTTGCTCGACGAGAATGCGCGCTGGCTTGTGTGATGAAGGCCTCCCCAGAGTCTGCTCTCCTTACGGTAGGTGAAGGGGGAACTATCGAGTGTGTGCTGACAACTTGAGGTGAAGTATCTGGCTGACGACCAACTCGGGAATCCAAGAGCTCGAACAGACTGGTATAGCGGCATGGTGATGGGCTGGATGAAGTGCTCTGTACGGTTTGTTGGATATGGAAAGATTGCGACGGAGAATCTAAAGCAATGGAGGTGAAGATGCGGCTGAACTTCACAAAATCAGACTTTTCACCCTTGTCTACGCCACACCTTGTTTCATGGAATTATTGGCTATTAGAATCAGCTTGTCTCTCTGGAGTTTGTATTCCCGGATTTATTCAAGGATAACGTTAAAAAGGACTTCAAATTAGGAAATAAGTTAACCTTTTCTAGGATAAGAAAGGCCTTTTGAAAATTAAATATAGTGCTAACAAATATTTTTAAGGGGAGCTATTTGTAAACACTCCCCTTTGAACGTTTGTTAGCACGATACTTATGCCTGATGACTGATCAAACACGCCTTTTTGATATTGAAAAGGTCTATTCGAGTACAAACATGCCTTTTTGATATCTAACAGGCCTATTCGAATACATACGTTTTTGATATCGAAAAGGTCTACTGGATATCAAAAAGGCATGTTTTGAAAATAGAACCTGTTTTTAAAAAAGAAAATACGAAGGAGTTATTTAAGATCGATGTAATGTATATTAACGATTTTCAGCCTCTAACTCATGATTTAAGTGACTATATAGGCCCCTGCCCTTTCCTTTCGTTTCCATTCCATCCAACCTACTACCAGATCAATGCCAATTTATCAGCGACGACCTCTATCAGGAGGCGACTGAGGACGAAGGTTACGCCGCTCTTTAGTTGGGCTCGCACTCCTGCGGCTCGATGACGATCGACCCTGGTCCTGGGGCCGGGCCGACTCCTGGCGATTGTCGTAACTAGGAGCGTAATGATCGTAACGGTCACGACGACGACGGTCTCTGCTCCTACTCCAGCTCCAGTGCTGCGTATCGTAACTCGGGCGCGGCGGCGAAAGTCTAGTCTCTGGATAAAATCCCCAAGAGCGATTACTGGGGCCAGATGAGTCTCTGGGCGCTCTAGAGGACAAAGACGAGGAAGATTGACCGATCTGAGCAGCAAGATACTCTCTATTGATGAGCGGACTCTGTTGAAGTTGTTGACTCTCATCCATCTTGCTCTTTCCCTTATCATCATAGTCATACCGATGACGAGGAGCATCGCTGGGCAACGTCCGAGTATAAGTCTGAGCAGCCAATTCGCCATCCTCGATAGATGCCACGATCCTTTCCTTTGTAGCCGTCAGAGGATCGATCTCAACTCCAATCCAATAAGGCAGGTGAAGATAATCGTAATTCTCCCAAAACGTTGGGTTATTGCGTTGCCACTCCTTTGCGTACTGACGGGTCCAGGGGTATCTTGCGATGCCGACGTTGTTTTTGACGTAGTTAAGCCAGTCGTATTTTCGAGTGCGAATTGGGCCACGACCGCCTCGGCGCTCAACGAGGTACTCGAAGAAGTCTCTGGATTCCATTCTTGGTATGGTACGGCAATTGTCGAATGAGTGTGCGGTGGTTTCACACATCGGGCAGCCGTGAAGATCGCTTGATTGAGGGTCCAGCTTGACGCAGCGAGAAAGTAGATGGCCTTGTCTGCCACAGTTTTCGCAATACTCTTCTTGCGATTCATCAGGAGGGAGTTGAGGGAGTTGAGGGAGTTGGGTGAGGTTTCGATGGGGTGAGAGATCTGTGACTAGGATTCTGGAACGAGGGGGAGAACGGGGGTTGCGAGTGGCAGATTCAACCCCCTGTCTCCGAGGGTCGATGTTGTCTGCCATGGTCTTTGAGCGCCTGGTTTGGTCTGATTCGGATTCAGTAGGTTTCTGCTCACTTCTAGGAGGAGGCGGCGGCGGCGGAGGACGGGGGGAAGAAGAAGCAGGAGGACGGCTAGAAGCGCTCTGAGGGCGAGTATTGTCCTCCGGACGCCGGTCATAATACCCAGTTCGAAGGTTTTCAGCAATGCGGCGATGGTCACCCTGACGGATAAGTTGGGAGGGTTCATTGTCATCGGGAGGCTGTCGGTCCCAGATTGTCTGGGGATGGCTGCGATAGAAGCCGCCGCGTCCACCAGCACCGCCTCTACCTCTTCGACCGCCGCCCCTACCACCGCGAGAGGAGCCCTGATTGTTGCGATCAAACGAACTCATGGTTGGTATTCTAAGTAAACAATGTAAGTAAACAGAGTAAGTAAGCAAAGAAAGTAAACAAAGAAAAAGGGGGAAGGAGAGGATAAAAGAAACTAAAGAACTTACGGTGAAGAGAATCCGGCCTATTGCCTGATCCTGCTTTGTGTGTGTTTGTTGAGGAAGAGGAAGAAAAGTAACGTCCAGGAAAATAAAATAAAATAAACAAACGCTGCAAGTACCCGGCCCCAAAGAGAGAATAGGTAGGGAAACATACATACAAGCAGACAGTCCGGAACATTCTATAAACGGGTCTTTTAGGGCTTCTAGGACGAATAGAACAAGTTGTATGATTGCTTTCTAGCCCTCGTGGAGTCTTATAAGCGGTCTTTTATGTCTTGTGCCATCTGATCGCATTTATTGCTTTTTATCTTGCCAGAATCTTCTAAGTGGGTCTTTTGTGTCTTCTAGGGCGACTAGAGAAGTCGAAATTAACATTCTCGTCGTCCATGCGAGCCGGGCTCGACGGTTCGAGCGGGCTGACCGTACCCGGCTCGCCTGCTTCGCATTGTATACGAGAAACAGTCCCTTTTCACATGGAATCCCACTGGCAAATAGACGCAAATTGATCAAATCTTATTCCAATCAACATGGCCATGATCCTAGGTAAAAATTCCAGTTGCCCTCCCGTTTGAAATATAAAACCAGCCCGCTTAATAGCGTTTCATTAAGTTTCTATTACCTAGCTAACAAACCACCAGAATCAACTACCCTAAAAACAAAATTCAACAATTACATCCCAGTACTATCCAAACACCAAACCCTTACCAACATCCCCTCCCTCCCCTTCCTCCCCCTAACAAATAACCCCCCACTTTCCTTAGCATACCACATTTCAATCAACAACACCCCAGCCAAACTAACTAAAAAACTGATCCCAGGTGTAGGAACCCACATTTTCCATCCCTGAATAAACTGTTCATCTGTATACGGATTCAAGTTTACATAACTCAGTTTCACTCCTGATAATTCTCCTGAGCGACAGAAACAACTATTGTAAAAGCCTAATTGTTGTGCTGTTATTATTATTATGATAATAGTGGTGACGAAAAAGTCGCGGATGTTTGTGAGGCGATATGCTTTTTTTGGGGAGAGGAATAATTTCGGTATAATGTTTGTAAGAAAAGAATGACGATGATGTTTTTGTTGAAAGAAGGAAATGAGGATAGATGTTAACAGGGAAAGAATCCATAGAGAAGCAATAATTGTCCATGCTAAAGAACGACAAGAAAAACCTTTTAGGGGAGTAAGATAGGAGATTAAGAGGGCGGGGATGTAACTAAGGCAAAGAATCCAGGTTGTTGAGATGAGGAGGAGAACAAGTGAAAAAGGTTTGTGTGGGCGATAGGAGTTGTTTAGGCCTTTGTATGGTGCTATACTTGGCCAAGAAAGGAGTAGAAGTGCTCGGGGAAATTGTTTAGTAGTATTAGGGAGTGAAGTAAGTGGGATTCCTTCCTCTTCTTCTTCTCCTGCTTCTTGGGTTGAAAGACGAGAGATATTTTTGAATGGAGGAAAAAGAGCTGCGACTTCAGGAGAGAATTCATCTTCCAAATCTTTGTGCAGTGTGTTGATTATGTCTATTGATGCAGTAGAAGATGTGAATGCTCCGAGATTACCACTGAGTTTAACAATGGGGACGATGAACAGAAGCAAAGTAACTGTGGCAATTGTGTGGGCGGTTTGGTTGTTGAGACGTTCCGTCCAGGTACGGACAAAGGCGCCCATCATAGCTGATGCTAAACCAAGGATGGAAACCCAGGTTGGGAGCAGGGTTTCTTCTCTGTTGAAGACTAGGCGTTGGGCGGTTAGTTCGATGTGGTATGAGAGTCGGCGTTCGTCGGAGGAAAGGTCCCGGATTGCGAGTTGTGCTTGCTCTAGCAACATATTTTCTGACGATTGATGGGAAAGGAAGAAGGATTTTAGTTTTTGTCCGAGAGGGAGGTTAGGTTCAAGTGATCTCGAAGTGATGCTTCGGTCTGCAAGCCTGCCATGCTTCACCCCTAAAAAGTCCCCCGGATACCCATGTATACTCCGCAACCCATCCAACGCAATTTTAAAGTCATCAGAAGGATCCTGAAACCCAAACTCATCATATGTCGACCAAATAGTAGCTATTGCACCCGCACTCAACAAATCCCACTCTTTGGCCCTATCCAACAATCTATGACGAATCGTAATCCGCGTCAAAAGACACCAAAGCGTATCAATAGGATCAGCCACAATATGCGCAACAGAACAAATCATGTTGTAAGCTCCAAGCGGAGGGAAATGATAATGCGCAATCAATACGATTGCTGGAATCACCCAGAGGGAAACTCGAAGTAAAACATCTTTGATATCCCAAAAGCCAAAACCGTCACCGCATTCAGCGAGGCAGATGTCGTAGGTAATGTAAACGTGTCCGGGGTGGGTGAGGTCGCCAAAGGTGTTGTTGACGCAGACTTGACGTTCATCACTGCAGTTTTGTGGTATCTTGCTGACGAAGTTTGCGTAGCATGCCGAGAAGTTGGCGTTGTTTTTCCAGTTAAAGGCGTGTGATGGTGTGGCGAAGAAAAAGAGAATGAGTGCTCCTGAAGTTTGGAAAAAGTCGAGCATGGTTATGGTTGGAATAAGGGAATAGCATGGGGGATGTTAATCCTAGGTTGTGTATGTACCACCTGCCCTTTTTGTATTCCGTGGGTTGGGGCTTGGGCTGCCGCCAGGATGCCGTGATATGGATTCGTTATTGTCGTTTATTTTGTGGATATCCACTGTGGCTGTTGGGAGGGCGAGGCTGGTTTACGGCGATGCATGGGGCTATTTATCTGTTGAAGGAAATTAATGTGGTTGATATTCCAATTTGGAAACGAAAAAACAAAGGAAATGACTACATCTCGGTGAATGAATGTGAGGTAGTAAAATAATGAAAGATAAGAGTCATCAATTCGTGGCTTTTAAACTGTTTATCTTGACGTCTAACGGTGCTCGGTGAGGAAATGGGAAGGGTATGCGGGAGGGAGCTGAAGGGCTGAAAAAGTCATCACAAGTGCAGAAAATCCGTTTCCTTATCTTGAGTTTGAAATTGTTAGTTTTGACCAATGATTTAAAGGTTCAATACCTGAGTGATACCGTCATTGTCGCGGCGCAAGCCGTGGACTTCGATGACGTAATGTCACGTGTAGATTAGCGTAGATAAGGAAGAAGGTTCCGGCTGGTTGCTGCAGTCAGTTGCAAGCCGTCGGCTTCCTTTCTTCCTTTCAATTCAGTACTCTTGGTCTTTGAGTAAATGTCCTTTGCGCCTTGTGCCATTGCATGACCCTCGCCATGACAGTCATGAGGCATTCTTTTCAGGACTTTTATTTCTTGAAAAGTTATCTGATTGTACTAAATCTATTTTTTTTTCTCTCTTTTTTTTAAAAAATAAATAAAAATAAAAATAAAAAAAATGCAAAAGCTCACCGACTCGCCTTGCAGTGGTGCTATGCACATGGAAGGGGAGCCGGTTACGAAAAACCAGTGTTTAATAACTGATTTTTACTTCGGACTGGGTTCGAACCCGGGACCCCAGGGATGTATGCCCCTGTTAAGGTAGTCCCGTGTCCACAGGGCCATTGCCTCTGTGGGTAATAGACGTTTCCCAAAAACTCGTACCAGAAGGGACGGCTGAGGGATAGGCGTGGGGGCAAGGAAGTAAGGAGGGAGGAAGGAAGGGCCGGGCGGGACTCGGGACTTACGGGGACCCGGGAGTGTTACAACCTGCACCAGAGGTGGGTACAGACTGCAAGGCAGTACGCCAAAGGGTAGCTTGACAGGATAATCGAAGGTTGTGGCACGCGTCTC